>JARQZK010005119.1:62500-92500 GCA_030704885.1 Cynegetis impunctata | reverse complement strand
TGGCCTTTATATCTACAGGCTGCTTTTGTTTCTCCATAAGCATGATTACTACTTTGTAGAGTACAAAAACAGAAACAACACTAGACAAATTTTTCCCTATTTATATCCAATTCACTGCTCGGCTTTGAGAGAGAAGGGTCCGCAGTATGCAGGTATAAAGCTCTTTAACAACTTGCCGAAGTCGACTCAAAGGATCAAGGACTACAGGCTATTCAAGAAATCTGTCTATAATTTAATTTTGAGATGTGAACCATACAGCATTGAGGAGTTTGAAATTTTTTGTAGAATCAATCAATAGTATCGATGTTTGTAATGGTTTGTTGACTTTTTTCATTTTTATTGAAGTGTACCAATAATTATTGAGAATAAATATTATTATTATTATTATATTATATATATATATAGTTATTATATATATATATATATATATATATATATATATATATATATATATATATATATATATATATATATATATATATATATATATATCAGTGGCGGCTCGTGAGGTTTTGGTTTGAGGAGGCTACAAGAGGTGTTAAAAAATACACCATAGGCGAAAATTTTTAGGATTTCAAGGTCAACCGCCTTATAATTTAAAGAAAATCAAAGTAAAACAAGCACCCTAAGCTATTAATTTGTTTTCACTTTCGAGTGTCTACCTTGAGACCTACAACTCCTATTTACAATATTCACGAAAACTCTTCTCAGCCAATTAATCAATTCATCTATTCATCAAATTTTTTCTTTCACAAAATAGGTACCTACCTACCTACCTACTTAACGAATTTGTTAACAGCTGGTGAGAGCAAATAAAAAGTTATTATATATTTTTGAAGATTTGCGGGATTCTGCGATCTTTAACGTTAGCAAAATGATCTATAATATCCTCATAAAATTTTTTGTCTTTACCTGAAAGTTTTACCAATTCCTTTTCAATAGACAACAAACTAATATTTTTCAAACGATCCTGGCTCATTGAATTTCGTAAATAAGTTTTAATTCTCTTAAGAGTGGAAAACGAGCGCTCTACGGAAGCCGATGTCACCAGGATAGAAACAATTAGACCTAAGAGTTTATAAACTTGGGGTAAATCTTGATTCAAATCATTATCAAAAAGGTATTTAATAGTCCTCACATGATTTTCATTTTGCCACAAAATTTCATTGTCATTATAAAGAACACACAGTTCACTTTTTATGGCCACCTTATCAAAAAAGTGTATTTTTGAGATAAATTTTCCAAAAGGTTATCTGGAAAATTAGCCGAAAATCCGGTAAACAAATTTTTATTGAGTAAGTCGAAGAAATGCAGTTCTTTCAAATCAGAGAACCTTATTTCTATTTGACCCCTAATAGGATCCAAAATTTCATAAAATATTTGCTTATAGTGAAGCTCCATATCTGCGTAACTGAATTTCTTCCGTTTTGGGCTAAATTGAGTCGTACCATCAGTAGTTTGAAATACAGAAAATAGTTTTTTAAAATAAACTTCTGCACGAAATTCCGAAATTTTTTCCAAAAGAAACTTGAGCCGATTTCGTGAGTAAATTACATCTGAAAACTTTTGCTGTAAGATTTGAAAAACTATTTCTGTTTGTTCAAAAATTAATTTAAAGATGTTTAAAAAATATATTAATTCCTTATCTTGTAAGTAAGATATTAATCCGCTTGCGGTATTTAAAGTTACTTTATCGGTGAAAAATTCCTCACTTTCAACTATGGAATTAAATCCTCAAATCCTAAGCGGCCCCAAACAGAGACATTTTCCCTAGTAAAAAGTAAACACTGCCAACAAAATAATTTATATTTTACCTGTGAACCGGTTAGGCAAGGATGTCTCTCATAATTTCTTGTATTAAAACCGCGGTTTTGTTGTCTGTTACGCTGCACCAAATTGTTTAGTTCAGGGGTAGGTCGCAATGTTTTTATCAAAACTTTATCCTCATAACTTAGTGCACTAAAGTTATGGGATAACAAATATTCCACTAAGTCACCATTGAAATTTTTGAAATTAACTTCAGTAACCAAACTCATTTTAAAACAATACGCGAGCAATATAAGTAAACAAGCTGTTGTCGGCCATTAGTCACTACGATCACACTACGATTAAATTAATTTCCAACGAATTCACTCGATTTTACCCGAAATTCTATAGTTGTGATTGGTCGACATTGTATGAGACTCAGGATCCATCGGTGTTGCCATTTACATGTGTTTTGCTTTTCTATTGTAATGAAGTATTCATTGACAGTATTCGCACCGTTGTTTGCTTTTCTGTGGCAGGCATAATGAACGTTGAGCATATACATTTCTAAGCCTCCGCAGCGTTGCCACAAATCTTGAAATGAATGAAATGCAGTAAATGTAAATACCATTATATAATGTAGGTTGAAAGGAAGATAGGTGCATAAAATAATATGATTTTGATTAATATGAATATGCTGAATGCTGACTATTCAATATAATATATTAAAAAACTCGATTTTATTAAAGAGTTGACGTTTCGCCACGAAATTCGTGGCTTTATCAAAAGTTTTGATAAAAATGTCGTGGCGAAACGTCAACTTTTTAATAAAATCGAGTTTTTTAAGATTCAACAAGCCTGTTATTGCTAATAATTATCAAGAGATTAGAAATAGTTCACAGGCAACAACAATTCGAATAAATAATTATATATATATATATATATATATATATATATATATATATATATATATATATATATATATATATATATATATATATATATATATATATATATATATATATATATATATATATATATATATATATATATATATATATATATATATATATATATATATAAGTGATAAAATTATTTTGTAAACGTACAAATTTTCTCTCGTTTATTGGTTGTCAATAGGTATACATTTTATTGAATTTTCTGCATGTTCTTGCTATTATTTAGTCACATTGACCATGTACAATAAATAACTTCATCAAAACTTCATGAGAATAGTTATTGCCTTCCATTTTGATTGTTTTCAAATCAAATTATCGTTAATGAACGCGCGAACGTCTTATTGTTGATGGACTAATTGTCAAATTTTCATAATGACATCTTTCTTGACATTTCATAGCTACCTAATACAAAATATGGCTAAATAATCCGATTTTTATAGAAACTTGCTTTTATTTCGGAAACCTGACTTTTTAGGTATAGGAACATGATATATCATTTGAAAGAAATTTCAATTTTCTTTCGAGTTATTCAATAATATACAGGGTATTACATTTGAAAAAATGCACTTTTTACTATTTTTGTATTTATCGTTAAAATCGCAAATTTTGAAGGACCCTGTATAATGGAGAACAAAGTTTTTAGAATATTCCTAATACGTCGGAACTTGGTAAACTACACCTAAAATTTCAGCGTCCTACGAATCTGAATACCTTAGTAATGAACATTTAATTGAAGCTATGTTTTGCACAAAAAAATAAGGAAACCATTTAATTTCTCGAAAACCTCTGGAGATAGGTATAGGGAAGTATCATACAAAAACAATTGGAAAATGGTAGAGAAGCAAAAAATGAAATAATATATAGGGTGTCTCATTTGAAATTTCATAGTTGCTGCTACTTTTTAGTATAAGCGGCAACGCCGCAGCGCCACTATTATTTTAGATCGATAGAGCAAAATCAATTACCCATTAAACCAAATTTTCAGAATAATCTCATGTCCCGTTCTCCGTAAACGTCTAACCTACCATCCACCGTGAGTGAACCTATATATATATATATATATATATATATATATATATATATATATATATATATATATATATATATATATATATATATATATATATATATATACATGGGTAAATTCAGTAAAATATTTGACATCTTCAAACTTTGGGCAAAGGTGCATTATCAAAATTTTTCGAAGCCAGTGATGTTAATTAAGAACACCATATCCGATATTCAGTTTTCTTGGTATGCTTGAAGCTGAAGAAAACTTTTTTTGGAGGATTTTTTAAACCACAACTCCCCTCTTAATTGAATGAGGTTAAAAACTTTTATGAAAGAATTTCTTGTTTTCTCTTGGTGTTTGAGGTTTTGCACACCTGCTGATTGAGTTGAAGTTTTGGAATTTGGCTAGGAAAATTTCCATGGGGTTATCAATTGATTTCTTTTACCACCGCATTTTTATTGCTGAAATTCCAAGCGTTTTTGTGGATGTTCGAGATTCAGTTAGTAAGCTGAAAATTTCTACCTACTTGAATTCAGTTTATGTTAGGAAGCTGCAATGTGGGAGATTTGAATGTTGTCCCTCACCGGCGAAATTTTTATTTAGAAATTTCATGCGTGTTAGCAGGTTTTCAAGTTGTGTTCTTCAGTCCCAACGCATTTTTTTTCAATATACATCCTTGTTTTTCAGAAAACGGGTCTACATCAATTGATGCATCAAAATCAACTTTGGATGTTCTGGAACAACACAAACTTAAGGGACTGACCGTAACAGTACCAAATATACCTATGACTTTCATAACAGATACTCAGGATGCCAGAACTCTTTTTATTTTCACACAGAATTGGCTCAAGCAGATGCGCGCTTTTTATACACTGAGAGATTATCCACTACAGTACGTAAATGCCGTTCTAGATCTGAGTGAGTTATATCGGTTTTTGGCATTTTACGAAACTGATCTAGAATCTCAGTATAATGTCCAGAAAAGAAGATCTGAAACTTTAGAAGCACTCAGTACATTGCTCAGAGAAGTAAGACCAAACTGTTATGTAGCTGTTAGTGTTGAATTATGGAGAGAATTGGCAGAAGTCCAAATCGAATTGATGGGTCTCAATCTAAAAAGGCTATATGCATTTGAGGGTAAGTTTATAATTGAGGTGCAATCATCTTGGGACTCTTGAGACTCTTTTCCCGAGGGTTTCTTTATAAAAAATGTGTAAAATGAAATGCTGTTCGTAACCTCATCACTTGAGAACGACTGAAACGATTTGCCTATTTTTTATTTTAAAATGTTCATATTGTCCGAATTAGATTTTTATGGAAACAAAAATCCTAAAACTTTTCCAGAAAATTCAAATTCTGGAAAAACGTTTCTTCAATGGAAATACACTTATTCTTATTTTAAAATATTCATAACAGCAGTCCGAATGAGGTTTTCAAGGAGAGAAAAGTTGGATGAAATCAAGACCATAACACAGCATGCGTAATTCGTTTTATGTTGTGTTCGTTATAGTCCTGGAAAAGTTTTTAGAAAAACAAATCGGGACAATCACAAGGGAAATCCGGACCAACTATAAGAATTATAATTTTTTTATGTAGGTATTTCCGAACGGCTTGACCGATTTGGCAAATTCTTTTTAATGTTCGTAATAGTCTGAATAAGGTTTTAAGGAAAAGAAAAATTGAAAAATGTTTCCGGAAAATTGAAACATTCGGGAAAAACTGCAGGTGCATTTTCTATGGAATTTCTGTATGAACACAAGACAACAAATCACGATTCGAACAATGTGAAAGCGTCATTCTCTTTATGTTGTGCTCGTTATGGTCCTGAAAAAATCGAGACAATTACAAAGGAAAGCCGAAAAATTCGGACCTGTGCAAAAAACATAAGTTTTGTATGCATTCTCGATCATAACTGACTATAGGACATATTCAGTCGATTCTTTTTTTGCTTGGTTCATTGTGCCAGCGGGATACAAATCAATTTATTTTTATCAATTGAAACAAAAATGAGAATGATCTGGAGAAAATTTGGAAAAACGCATTCTAGCCTAAAGTTGAAAAAATTTCATTTGTTATTGCTTTTGAGTTGTTTCGCGATATGTACCGGTTGGCCAGATAAGAATGCAAAGTGCTGTATCTTGTAAACTATTCGTCGTAGAGACTTGCGGTAAAAAATATTACAATTAAAGTGGCCGACAGTAAATTCTAGAAATTATTTTCATGTTTCCAAGATGGCCGCCAGGGGGCGTAACCGCCATCTAAAACTTTTAAAGAGATTTTTCTCTGAAATACACCTAGTAAATGTGTCACAAAATTACATGTGTTTTAAAGTGAAGCTTCATTCGAGAAATTTTTGTTCAACACTTTTTGACGTATCTATTGAAATAAAGTGGTGGGGGGTGATTCAATGTTCTTTTGGAAAAACAGCTGTAACTCCTGAATGAATGAAACGATTTCAACAAAGTTAGTCTTGTTGAAAAAAGCATTTATTGCTCCATCAAACCCATCTTATCTGTGATATGTCAAATTTTCAGTGATGCCGTTAGAGCGCGGTTTTTGATATAATCACAGAGAATTGACAATTTCTTTAAAAAATTAGAGCAATAACCTGACTTTTTCCATAAAAATGTAGTGCAATTACACCACAATAGGCTAGTGAAAATAGTATCTCGATATCTTATTCCTAGCCTAAAATATCGAGGAAAGAAAATGTAGTTATCATATAATTCTAAAAAGGCACCATTAGACCGGTATTTATTTTTATTTGTTCGTCTTTTTCCAAGAATCAATGATGAAATTTCATAATTTTTGAATAATAGTATTCTTAGTTCAAAAAATTTAAAGAAAAACGTACCTATATTAGCATAATAATTAATGTAATATGAAGAGCAGGCCAGGGAGGACAAAAATATGCCTCAAATCATCTTGTCAACAAATATTAAAATGATATCAACAGCTTCGTCGTTTGTAAAAGGCTTTTGAATCATTTTCAATCCTTACTTGTGTGTGCCACAAAAACTCATTACACTGCCACTATAAGTATAATTTTAATATTTGTTAACAAGTTGATTTTAGGCATAATGTTTTTCACAAAGAGCTTATATACAGAGCTCTTTGGTTTTTCCTTCCTGGCCTGCTCTGCATATTCTCACTACCTTGCACTTGCATATTATCACATTGATTATTATGCTAATATATACATTTTTCTTTCAATTATTTTTCTAACTAAGAATTCAAAAATCGAAATATTCCATCATTGATTCTTGGAAAAAGACAAACAAATAAAAATAAATACCGGTGTAATGACGTCTTTTTAGAATTATATGATAACTACATTTTCCTTCCTCGATATTTTAGGCTAGGAATAAGATATCGAGATACTGTTTTCAGTATCATTGCACTACATTTTTATGGAAAAAAGTCAGGTTATTGCATTTAATTTTTAAAAGAAATTGGCAATTTTCTGAGATTATATCAAAAAACGCGCTCTAGCGGCATCTCTGAAATTTTGACATATCACAGATAAAATGGGTTTGATGGAGCAATAAATGCTTTTTTCAACGAGACTAATTTTGTTGAAATCCATTCATTCATTCAGGAGTTACAGCTGTTTATTCAAAAAAACATTGAATCACACCCACCACTTCATTTCAATAGATACGTCAAAAAGTGTTGAACAAAAATTAATCGAATGAAGCTTAGCTTGAAAACACATATATTTTTGTGACACATATACTACGCATATTTCAGATAAATATCACTTTAAAAGTTTTAGATGGCATTTATTACGAGGTACAGCACTTTGCATTCTTCTCGGGCCAACCGGTACAATAAAGTTATTTTATTTTTATTCCAATTCCGCAAATGTTGTAAAATTTCCCACGGGCGGATTTCTGAATGTACCTACTCCTCAAATTGAATATCCATGACCATAATCGTCATATATATATATATATATATATATATATATATATATATATATATATATATATATATATATATATATATATATATATATATATATATATTATAAAGTGACCACAAAAGTGGTCACACAAAGCGGGACAAATGGGATGAAATGAAAATTATAATTTAGCTATGAAAGCAGACCAATAATTAAAAAAAATAATTCATTGTATACATTCATGTACTTGTCTATACATATACAAAAATGTATTTATTATTGCAGGCTATAAAAATATTTGTAAGAAAAAATGATTTGAACATTAAGATTTTTAATTAATTTTCGATTTAAAAAAAAGTTATGATTTTCTTTCATAGTCCTATTTTTGATCTGAGTGAATACTTTGCAAAAGATTCAGATCATTTAGTAAAATGTAGTAAAATTTCTAACATGAATTGGTCAAATTATATTTTATCCTTAGTATAGATTTTAAAGTTTTTATGTTCAACTGCGTTTTTTCAGTTTTTTGAATCCTCAATTTTTTGAATCCTCGAATAGAACTGCCCATTCTTCAATATATTCGAAGCAGTTATCATATGCACTATAGTAATTAGTAAATTGTGGTTAAAATTTTTTTTTACATTACATTCAAAATAAGAAATACGGATATTTTTTAAAAATCGGGACATTTTTAAAAATTTCCAATGATTGGAATAAGTAGCAATTATAATTTGAACTCGACATATCTATATAGAACCTCGAATCATCTACGGTTTGCGTTGGAGTATGAAACCGTACGTCACATTAGAAATATTCACTGTAGTACATAATGAAATCAATTACACCTGGAGATGAAACATCCAAAGCGAGGTACAACCAGCTAAATATTGTTACTCGGATTTAAAAAAAAAATTCATAAAAAATTTACTTTAAGTACCTACTTTAGATTCCACATAACACTTTCAGGTGAAAGAGAAAATGCAGACAGTATCAAAAAAAGAATGGACGCCGTTGAAGAAGTTCACGATAAACTTGAAACAATAGGTGATTCTGTTGAACTTACTAGACGAAATCTGTCAAGAGTACAAGAGAATCAGGACTTACAATAAGGTTAATCAATCAGAAACACAATAATGTAATGCTACAACAGTAAAACCAACCACTAGCAATACTTGACTTACTATAGTGTGCTGTGCTTATTCTTAAAATCAAATTGTCAGAAAAATGTCATTCGTATTATAAAATATGTTTTAAAAATGGGTGATTTATTTCCTAAACATGTAATAATTATTCTGTTTCTTCTCATAACTGTAAAGTATGTTTTCGGCTACTTTTACCCAATGTGTTCAAGAAGTGGTGAGTAAATTCATTCTGTAAATAAACATCATAATAATTATAATTATTCTCATTTATGTCCTCTAGAGAATGGATGCCAGGAAGATTCGAAAATGCATTCAGATGAAAATTTTGTATCGACACTCAGTGGAGCTCTCAACTGTATCTTTTGTTCCACATTAACTTCAATGAAAAAAATCTTCTTTATTATAATATCAGTAAGATTCAATTTTTGTGTTTGCAGAATGAGATGCGTTTATCTTTTCAGAAAGCAAATATAATTTCAAATACTGGAATAACTTACAAATATAAGCCACCACCATCACTATTTGAAACATTGGCCCTTTGGACTGGAGCCAAAAAAGAAGATAACACTGATGATGAACTCTGGGAAGCTCAGAAATTGTTTATGTTGGCATCAGCAACTATTTTTTCAGTGAGTGTCCCACCGAAGACGTACGACAACTACGAAATTTGAAAAAAATAATAATCAGATACTATTTGAGAATATGGACCTAGACCGATTTCAATAATACAAATGGTATAAAAACCCCGATCAATTCTAAAATAAAACCAAGCTAGTTAGTCGAGTATGTTAGGTACGCTGGCTAGTATTTGGGAGGTCTCGGGTTCAAACCTCGGGGCCGTCTGGTCTGCCACGAGTTTTTTTTCAGAGGTTTCCTCATGGTAATGTAAGTCACTGCTTGCAAACTTACAAGGCGAATGCTGGGCCAGTATTAATCCTCTGAACCCTACCCACACTTCCTATGTTCCATAAATATCCCGTCTCACCTATCCTTAATGCACTTGTACATACAAGTGTATCCTCTGATCTGGGCGAAGGAGTTAATCCCAAACTCAAGCTGCCCGCCTCTCTGACACATACTTCAGGGAGGAATGAAACACGCGTGTTTCCTTTCCTAGAATCAGTTCTTGAACATCCGAATCTAATAAAATGCCAGCTCTTTGATATCTTTGTTAAACTCTGATGAGACAAACACACTTAATACGATGAATTTCTCTGCTTTATCGATAAAGCTTAAATGGAGCCTTAGCCAATTCAATCTCTTCCCTCCAGATGCCCTGTGTCCATTTCGAAGTTCTGAAATCTCAGAAGAGTATCTCGATCATTATGCTATTCTCCCAACATATCTTTAGGATTTATCAATGGTGTTCTTCCATACGTCCGTACGTTGAGCATGTTCTACCCACTAGCTTAATGTAGATGTAGACGCTCGGTTACTTATAAGATTGATCGACTGGTTAAAGTGTATTCCCCAGCTCTTTCAAATCAAAACATGCTCTAATGTCTTTAAAATTATACAATTTATCGACAAAACGAAAAATACAAGAACTGAACACTTTTCCATACAAAATATATACAAACTTTATATTATTAACAACAGAACCGAGAGCGTCACAAACTTTTCAATTGTTTTTTAATTGAAGCTGATGCATGTGTTATTCAATTTGGTCATATCGATCAATCAATGCTCAGAATAGTATTCCCCTACAGAGTGATAAGGCCTATCAAGAAATTAAGATTTTGTTAGTTTTCGAAAATTGGCCAAGGAAGTTATGGATTTTAATTCATCTGGTGATTGTAAATTTTCTTAGCATTGCAAATGATGGACCTTCAATCTCCATCGACGATTCAAACATTCATCGCGGAATTTTGCTGTTAACTGCCATAGGATACCATTGTTATTGTCTTATATAGTAGATGATCGGTTCACTGATAAACATTAAGTAATTGGCAGCCGCGAGCTCGAATCTCATCGTTGTCAGATATTACTTTAGAGTGAATTCTTTCACCACTTTAAAGTTGAATTTTTCAAATGTAATGTTTTTCATTGCCGATCGTTAAATCTATTCATTCTTCTATACTAAAAGAACATCATTTGGATGAGGTGAATTAAAAGTATTAATAACTATCAGAATATTGAATGGATGTTTCTCGAAGAGCTGGTATTTCTTGAGTTTTGATAGAGTATTTCAAAACGTAATTCTTGAAAGTTCACAAATCTCAATTTTTGTTTCCAATTGTCGTAAATTGTCCGAATAAACTAAACCTGAGCATTTTGATTGTTGTAGAAGTTCGTATTCAAATTTTAGACCGGAGCTCTACGAAGTAGAGTGTAGCTCAATCTTAGGCGACTCATGTATTTCATCTCCTAAACGACAGGTACGATTTGATTCAACTTTTACACTTATCTACAAATCTATCATACCAAGGTTATAGGCTATAGAAACTAGAACTACGATGTACCATGGAGAGATAATCATCGTTTATAGGGGAGTGGTCAGGTCAGGCAAGCACTAGCCGTTCGTGCTACGCTCAATATATCAGAATATATAATTTGCGGCATATTTTTACGTAGATATTATGAAATTGTAGAAAAATTAAATTCGGAAATATTTGTAAAAAGTGTGGCAAGTGTACCTTTTGGTGTTGTTTTAAAAAAATTTTATTTTCAATTTCAGATGCTATTCTTATATTATGGACAAAACTGGTTTGCGACATGTAGAGATATTCCAGAGTCCAAAGGATATGAAATTTGCCATAACTGTCAAAAATATTTACCAACTAAGAAGATATCACCATCTGATTCGTATATAACATGTACTTGTGAAACAGAAGATAACTGCAATCAACATAACAACACTGAATTGTAATCAATAACAAATTTCATAAATTCAAAATTTAAATAAAAAACATTTGTTGAATAGTTTAATAAGAACATTCTAGTTAATTATTGAAACAACTGTACAAAACAAAAAATTTATTACACATATCGAAAGAGAAATTTACAATTTTCAAGACTGATTACAGGTACATTTAAATTTAAGTACAATAAATATGAATATGAAAATAAAAAAATCAAATTCGAAAACATTCACATACATATTAATGAAGTATTAGTGCAGTTTCAGGAGGTATGCGCAAACCATTTACGTGCCTTCAATAAACATATGCAGGTTTGTACACTATGTTTAGAATTATGTGTTGGCATAACACTTTTTTATTTCCACTTTTAGATATAACTCAAGACGCACTGGTTCTACAGTACATTCTCAACAACGTAAAACGAAGGTGAAATAATAAATTTTCAAATATTAAATAGTATATGACTGTATCGACAAAATTGATCTGGCTCAAAATTCCGGTTTTTTCGCGTTATGATATATTTGATCAAGAAATTGATTTATGGTCAAGTTGAAATGTCATCAATCTTTAAGACATGAAATTGACTAGATTTTTGAACAACCCAATTGTCTCAAAACAACAAGAACTTGAAAAACTGATAATCACAAAAAATTAATTAAGGAAAAAGTCGAGCATCTTATTTCAGTAAGATGTTTCTTCCTACAAAATTCGAGTTTTTTTATGGTCCAGCCTTTTTTATATTTTAAAAGTTAATATATTCGATAGTCAACTGCGATGATCTTAACGTATATACTACTTTTCTTTAAAAAAATACTAGTTAATACTTGTTCGCTCTCTAATTTATGTTCATTAATACATCAGGTATTATATTTACTAACACCCTCAAAACATCCGTAAACCTTAGAAACATAACATATTATGAAGGAACTTCCCCATATTTGATATGAAGCTCAAAACTACTGCAGATTAACTTGTAAGTTGATAAATATTCTTCCGTGATTTGAATACTGACATAGAATACAGTTTTACCAGACACCTTCCTATTCCAAGTTAAGGGAGACTTTAACGCTAAAATTGGTAGAGAATAAAATCATATCATAAAAGGCTCATTCGCTCTACGTGAGTATAACAGCGAAAATGGAGACTACCCAGCTGACTTTGCATCTCATGGTAACATTTTCATCAGGAGCATAACCCAACAAAAAAAGATACACTTGGGATGATTGCTCGTTGAAATGGAGCCAACCAAATTGATCTCGTTTTAGTATTAATAAGACATGTTGCCACTATATTTATAAAAGGGTATGCATGGAACCAAACTCTGACTCCGATCCTTTCACGGTTAGAACTATTATCACAGAAAAGCTATTCACTATCCAAACGTTAAAAAAAAAACAGAAGAAAGAATGTTCAAATAATGAGATCAAGGAAACTGAAGACATTAACAAGGTGAAGAATTTCAGCTCAATATAGTGCTGAAATAAATCAGGGTCTATAAGAATGAATGAAAATAAAACAATGAAAAAATGGGCCCAGTAATTCAAAGCAGTAATGAACTAACATCAACAAGAGGAGGAACCTACTGAAGAACTACACGAATACCAGAGAGCATAATACAATTTGAAAACTGAAGATGACATTCCTACTATGAAATAACTGAAGGAGACTATTTAGAGACAGAGAAACAACCGTGCGCGAGAAGATGGAATAGTTTTAGAATTTATTAATTATAGAGGAAAGTTAGTATATAAAGCACTGACTGAAATCATAAAGGATATATAGATTATTAGAAGAAGGTACGATAGAATACGATCGCTCTTCACATACAAGTTATAGATATAAAACAAGATTTTGACATTTTAAGACATGTTTCATTATAGCCCTACACAAAGCTATAAAATCGATTGACCAGAGAAGAACCATATTAAATAAATCAACGCAAATATGTGGCTATGCGGACGATGTAGCATTACTAGATCAAAGGATAGACTGTTATATGCTTATAAGAAAACAGATTAACGCTACGACTCATTATCAATAAAATCGATATAGTTTACATGAAAATTTTAGCGTCAGAAGAAAGGAGTATCTTAATATTCGAGAAACATCGTTTGAGGGAGTGCCACAATTCAAATATCTTGGAGAAATTACCAATAAGAAAGTAAAAGTAGGCACTGCCACAAAAGAAATACTCCAAAGAAGTTATAAAGCATATTTACTCAATTGAACACTGTTATAGAATAAACTCATTAAAAGAAAACAAACTTCATAATATACAAGATCCGACCTGTCATAACTTAGAATATAAAATAGGAGTAAATGATTTAAACGAAAGATTATAGAAAGTTGCGGTACAACATTGAAATAAATGAAATTTTAAACGGCGAGAACATAATCAGATTTATTAAGTCAAAAGGACTGGGATAGTTTAGATGCATGCAGGAGAAAAGTATGAATTAAAGAATTTTTCATGACAAAATATTTGCAACCAGGAGGAGGGAAAGACCACTGTTGAGATGGTTAAACCAAATATTGAATGATATAAGAACTGTCGGAGTGATGGCATGGGGATCAATCAATTTCCGCTTATTGTAGAGAACGCAAAGGTCACTTCCATTATAATAATAATGGCACCATTTTTGAGCTATCTTCTGAAAATAAAAGATACAAGGTACCTTTATTCTCTGTAACAGTAATAAGCCAGATTTTTGTTTGCAACTTCACAAAATTCCATACAGAATCTGATATTGTCCAGAGAAAATTGCACAGTGGAGTGAAAAAGTTGCTTGAAATGGATTGAAAAAATGGAATTCGTGGATTCGTAAGAAAGAGGAAGATAAACCAAACTGCATGTGGACTTTAAAGAATACACATGAAGAGAGACCTAGCAGTATTACATGAAGTTCATGTAAAATAAAATGTACTCGTTGGATCAAATATATTGAATGAAAAGATGGATTATTTGTATTACTAGAAATAGTTGATTTCGAAGGTGTTACTACAAATAGTCCATTCCATTATTATGGAATTATAGTATCGACTGTAAATTATGGCATTTGCTTCTGTGTTGCTTGAATCTTATCAAAAAAATTATGCCCCTTAAATCGAGATAAATTTATCACTTCACTTTTTATGCAATGAGAACTTTGAAACAAAATTTAATAAACAGATAGCTCGTTGTGTCCATAGTACACAAAAACCCTTTCAATGATACAGAGTACCTACTAACAGATGTGAAATTAAAGGAACAATCTCAAAAATATTAAATTTGAATATTCTCTAAATCAACAAAAACATTCTTCAAATTCGATGGTAAATTGATGCAACACAATTATTTTCCTACAAATTAAATCACATAAATTTCATGTCATTTTCTACTAGAAAATAACAACGGCTAAATGGCGAATTTCTACTTTACTAGGAACTAAGCGTCAAAAACATCGATCATTAAATGAATATATACTATATTTGAAATGAAGGATTTGGAAACATCTTGATGTATATGATGAGAAACAACATAATCCTTCAAAATATAACTTGATCGTCATCATTAGAGATTTCTTTTATTTCTGAATATCTACCATTTTTAACTGATTATTCTTCCTGTGAGAAATTTAAACTTAACTTAAAATCCACAGTTGATCATGTACACATTTAAAATAACTGCCTAAATTTTTGCGTTTTTGAAACATAAAAGTGTCAAATAAAACAAATATTTTTCAACAACTCAACTTTATACGAATACATTATTTTGATTAAAAATTGTCTTACTGCTGAGGTAAATTAGAGTTACCTGATAATCATGAATACCTGTTCAAAAACGAATCATAACTTTTAAAAGTATTTTTGGCACTATTATTGTGAATATTTGAAAATTTTTTAAGTGTCCTTCAATATGTGAACCAATGTGTTAGGTATATTTGACATGAATGACATGTCAACTGAATTTTTTCAATTAAATTATTAAGAAATTTGCTGAAGCTCACATTTTTTAATTTAAAGATAAACTGATGCAAACAAACATACTAAGTTAACTACGCAAGATACATATGACTAGAACACACTGGTTATATCAATTATCTATGTGAATGTGCAGCGAAAAGAATCTATGGCAACAATATTAAATTTATTTAGTATCTTAGACACAATACTGACAGCTTTTAGCATAAGTAAAGACATAAATTTAATTCACTGAATAATTGAATTAATACGAATGAGAACAAGGAAGCCATTACATAAAGGAATCATGGGTAATATTGAAGGATATATATGTATGTATATATATATATATATATATATATATATATATATATATATATAAATATATATATATATATATATATATATATAAATATATATATATATATATATATATATATATATATATATATATATATATATATATATATATGATAAATTGTAATGGAAAATTCGATCTATCATACTTTGTGAAATGTCTATATATTTATGAATTTCACTATACTCTTATAATTAATTATGTAAAAGTATTCTTTCAAGCATTTTTAAAATGCAAATTTAAAACTTAATTAAATACACAATTCAAATTTTTTGTTGACATCCAGATTCCTTGTTCTCTTTTTCTGTAGCACAGCCCCTCATAAATTCCACTTTTCATTGAGAATAACGAAATATACACAAAATAGGTAGTGATATTAGGAGTTCAACACAATATTAATAAAATAATGCAGAAAGTACAGAAAACTACGTCACCTGAGATCATATTTATTGAAGGTGGTAACCAGGAACTTAACTCCTTTTTTTATTCGGATAGCAGTTAACACATTAATATATATATATATATATATATATATATATATATATATATATATATATATATATATATATATATATATATATATATATATATATATATATATTATTTATATACGTGATTTTTTAAAATTATATTCTCTATAAAAAATTGTATGCAAAAATGATCAGAAGAAAAATATAAAAAATTAACATCATTCTTAAGAATCAATTGTCAGAAGAATTGTTTATATTAAAATTTGAAGACTTATAAACAATGACAACTATGAACAGAACTTAGAAAGTAGATACAATCTTACTGCATTTTGGAGACTTCAAATCTTGTATTCACAATTTCTTCGTCTGAATCAAGTATGGATAAGGTTGTTTCACTCTTTATATGTTCCTGGAGCCACTCCAGATCGTCATCAACAGATTTTTCTTTCTTAGCTGACTTGTTCGAATTGTGATTTACACGTACTTTAACTCCATAGGCGTCATTTACAAGTTGTGCTTCTTCTTCATCGTCTTCAGTGTCAAGTAGAGGTACAAACGCATATCTCTGATTATTATTAGTAGGACGCCACAGAATCATGATAACAAGTAATAAGCTAGAGAATAAAATATGCCAATATGCTTCATCAAGCCATAAATCTTTCCACACAGACAAACAGCTTACTAATCTGTGCGTTTTAATAGAATACAGCATAAAAAATACCGAAGCTACTAATGAAAATATCAAGGTATTGGTAAAATGCCTGTACAGTGACAACTTAACCTCATTTCGACGTAATTTCAAAGTTCGCGTTGTATTCACCAATGCGCTGAAGATCCACCAACATATTGCAGAATCAAGTACTGCTAATGGCACTGAAGCTACTAAGATGTCTCTACTTTGATCATTTTTTTGATGTATTATTCTCAGGTAGGCTTCTGAACAAGCCAAAAAAAAATAAAGCAAGCCAACTCCTACAACTCTGTGAAGAGTAGCACCTAACCTTGGTTTCACAATTCCAAAACCTAGACTGACTATCACAACTAGCATTCTAGCTAGAGTCCGTTTAGCGCATGACACCCATTCCGCAAATAACATAGCACCTTGTACACGTACGCCTGTGCTATTAATACTATGATACTCTTCATAAAATGTTGCTTTCTCTAACATTCCCAATAGAATAACTCCTCCAATCCAAAACTGAACCCGCAAGAGATCTCTCCATTGTAAAAACGAGAAAATCAACCACATAATTCCCAAAATTACGTAAAAGAGACACATAAACCCATAAAATGGCAAAAGTGGCCAATCCGCTGCTGATAAATATCCATATTCACTTTTCATTTGCAAATGAACATTCACTTGCGCACCAGAAGCGTTTGAAAACAGTTGAAAAAAGAGAATGTAGAATCCATCATGTGGTACAGCTTGGATGACACCTCCATCAAATATGATATGATCTTCATCACATATGAATGTTTTGCTCAGCTTGAATATAAGAGAGGAATTTGATGATTCAGAAGATCGGATGAGCTGGAAGTAAAAAGTTAGAATACATTTTTATCTTCCTTAACCTTGAATTTTCATTGAATACACTTTTTCAATGAAATTATTACACCAATGAAAACAATGAATTATTTATTGAACATGTGAATCAAAATAGCCTCACAAAATTAAAATAGGCATACAATTTATAAAATTCTTATTGAGATAATCTACCTCAATCAATATATTCTACACTTATGCATGAATATTTATGAAAAAAAATGTTTTAATAGATGCAGTAATGTTCCACATTCTCAAGTTTAATTCATAAATTTATCATTTGCCCAAAATGTCATACATACTATTTTCAAACTATTGATAATAAAATATAAAAACCATTAAAATATTTTTAATAAGAACATCTAATTTTTTTTGTACTTCAATATAAAAACAAAAATAAAACTGAATAACTTCCTTATATGCATAAGATCAAAATTCCACCAAACTTGTGTTCATTGTTTCTTCTTACATATCATTATCTTCAGCATCAGAATAAACACAGTCCCCAAATCTATATTTATTTGAGCCAAGTCAATACCTACACCAGTCAAGAACCTTGTATAATTTAGATCACATTTTTTTCAGTTAAGACACTTGATTCAGAGAAAGAACTGTATTAATTTATTACTTGTATTTTTATATTAATGATTATATGCAATAAAGCAACCAGATGTTTATAACAAATATCAATTGTGAATTTATGTTGTTCAAGGAATTGACATGAACTTTGTATAAAATATAATTCAATAGAATACTACAATAAAATATAAATAGACAATTTATATTTAGCCTTATATTTAATTTTATAAAAGTCTGGTGGTTATATTATTATTTGAAATTTCTCCTTTTAGCCTGGGTACCTTTTTCTTGACTTACGATTTTTATTTATAACTACTTTCAAGATGAAGCATGATATTATTGTTGTTAGAAACTATTATGTCAGTATAATCAACTTATCTTCAATCTGATGAAACACTTTTTTTCAATCAATATTCTGTTCATTTGTCATTAAACAAATAATTTTTATTTTATTGACCAATATAAGTTTCAATTGAACAACAATGACATAACATAGTCCCAACTGAAATGGGCAGAATCAACCTGACGGAGATACACACTCTGCTAAGTTATACTGATACATACAAAATATTATCTAAATCACTTACCTCTTGTGCTTGCTTCATTGCATCTGCATAATCCCAACAAGGCAAAGGGATAATAGCTATTTCAACATTTAAACAAACATCCAAACTTTCAGGAGGTTTACAATTTACTGCAAAAAATACAATTTTATTGATATTTCATTTAATTTTTTTTTAAAGACTTACTATGTACAGATGTTAATGCACCCTTATATAAACTCTGTGGGAGTACGACATTAAAACCCTAAAAAATATATTATCAAATGTATTATATTTTAGTACTTTATAACATTTTAAATAATTACTCTATCATTCGTTGTGAAATTGTAAAACCATTTGCCTTCTTGTAAAAAACTTTGACATTGCCAAACGAAAATAGTTATGAACATATAAACCTTCCAAATATAAATCATTATAACTATTATTCAACTACATTAACTTAATTTTTTTTTAATTCAAGTAGTAGTATTTGCCAATAGAAAATGTATTAAAACAAACTGTATCTATGAATGAATACAAAATCACTTTATTTAACTATTGAATGTATTCACTTCACTTCAAAGCAAAGTGACATTTCACCATTGAATGTAGTTGAATTCTTTTTCTTCTTTAAAGTGTCATGCTTTTGCAAGAGATGTAATGAACCGGCTACATGGGCGGGTATCTCTCACTTATTGCATATTATGCCTGACCTGTGATAATATAAGTTAGAGGTGACCAACTTACATTAGAGTCCATTGTCCATTGGAAATGAAACTTGAGAAAATACCTGTTAACACAACTTTTTCGTGTAAAATATTAGGGCCAAAGAGTACTTTTTACATGATAGTTCATATTTTGCAAAGCTATAAATCTTCTTGCCTTCGTTAGTTCCGTTACTTATACCATTCGTTAATTCCGTATAAGTAACGATCTTTAATATCAGAACACTGTGTATAGTATAAAAAAGGAAACGGTGTCATAGGACACCAGGTAAACGAAACATGTGCGTGTCGGGGTGCACGACAGAAGTGATAACTTATAGGTACTTCTTATATTAATCCAAGTTGAAATAAATAATATTGAAAAGTGGGGCCAAGAGCTTCTACGAGATTGTGAATAAAAAAGCCAAGAGTCACCTCTGGGATTCGAACCCAGAAATACGACACCTGGGTTCAGTACTCAGACCACTCAACCGTCAATGCAACGTAAAGTTTAGACGCAAGAGTGTACATAACGGGAGTGTAACGTATCGTTATTATTTTATGGAACAAATTTGTAAAGCTTTATCTTTTCATTATGCCATATCTGATTCCTCTCGTAATCTGTTCTTTTATGCATATAAATTATACAAAATTATTTCGATGTTTCACATCTGCCAGGCGTCCCGCAACGGCCATTGACGATTTCGCGTTGCTTGTACATGAAATCATGAGTATATATTATGCATTGGTGATTGGCGTGCGGAGTGGGATTAGAAAGAGAAGGAATGAGAGAACGGAAAAAGAGGAAGAAAGAGAAAGGTATTATACGATACTCCCTTGTGTGAGTCACATTCTTACGGTTTTATCGTTACGGTTTAAGTCTCACATTATTTTCAGTTTGTTCCTGCAGCGAAATACCTATCTCCTCCAAGCCTGCCGTAAGGAACTTCGTTCCAATAATTATAACGTATTCGTTTGTATATCTAGGATTGTGGGTTCGAGTCCCACCTCGCTCTTGGTTGTTGTATAAGTCCCATGAAATGTTGTGGTTCAAAAATTTGTATATTAGAGAGTTATTGCACGTCATTGGAGCTATACGGTATGCCTTACAGCACGGGTGGCCAACCATTTCAGAGGCCGGGCCAAACTTTTGAAATAAGATTTCCCGCCGCACAATCAATTATTTGTTGGTAATTTAAAAGCAAACAAGAAAGATACCTATATATTATTTGAAAAAAAAAAGAAAACAGAACTTAATAATTTTAGTAGGACGTCTGACTTTGTTTTGCAGAACTTGGTTCATTAATGTGGATCCCCACTGACGTCGTAGCTAGACGCGAACAGTTTTCCAAATGCTCATCGGTAATTCGGGTTCTCTCTTCGGATTTGATGTGCTTCATACGACTAAAAAGCTGTTCACCCACGTAAGTGTTTCCGAATAAAGAAAATGTTTTTCTCCACGATCATCACAGAATTCGCCAATTCTGATATCAAATTTGATTACAGAATGCTGGAATTCTCTCTCTTGAGATTGAAGAAATATTCTGCAACACCTCTGCCTCCATGCAATTTAAATGTATTTGCTTTCTCTCCCTTGTTATAGAATAATATTCTAACACTGGCTAGCAATAATAACATTAGCCTTGACGCAGTTGATTGTCATCGTAGTGGCAAATTTGAGGAAGTGTCAAAATTATTGCTGTCACGTTTTCATTCGAAAATATGATAAATAGCATGAATTTATTCAGTGATTCAGAATTTTTGATCGTGGAGAAAGTATAGTCTGCTACTCGGTTACATGCAATAATACATTTCCAGTAAGAGTAAAAATAGAAAGTTAAATGTAAAATACAGAAATTACATACAATCAGACAACAAACAAGCATAAAACATGAAAATATAAATAAAAGCTAAACATTAATATCTAAATTCTTGATCCAATCGAGCACAGCCTCGTCAGCCCTCATAATGTCACTCCAGTTCCCTTGGAAAGACAGCAGGGGGCATTCCTGTCTAATGTGTTTAATGGTTTGGCGAGGGGCTCCGCAGTCACAGCTTGGAGAGTCAGTAAGGCCCCATTTGTAAAGGTCAGTACATCGACCATATCCGAAACGAATTCTATTTAGTTTGACCCAATGCGTTCTATCAAGATTTGCACCCACGGTTTCGCATTCATACCTCTCAACCCAATCACGAATCTTGGGATCAATAAGTTGACAACTCTGTTTCCACAAATCCACAGCATCAACGTTGTTATTGACTAGTTGTTCAGCTTGCCGTAGAGGCGGCTTTCTCGAGCGTAAAGGATTCCTCCGCAGGGTAGGTATATCGTTGTATATAGGAAGATTAGGATTATGTTGAAGCTTTCGAAATTCCTTGAGTAGAGCTCCAGATCGGCAGACTTGAGGTGGATACGTGTTACTCAACACTGGGAGCCAATACGTGGGTGTTGGATGCATTGCACCACTAGTTAACCGTATAGTATGATTTAACTGAACGTCAACCATATTGGTATGACAGCTGTTTAGCCATACTGGGGCGCAGTACTCCGCCGTTGAGTAGAGCAGGGCTAAGGACGATGTTCGTAATGTATCCGCAGATGCTCCCCACGCATAACTTTTGGATAATATTATTACGGGTTTTTAACTTAGCAGCAGTGTTTTCGAGATGCCTTTAATTTGTGGGAACTCACTTAATTATTTAAAGGATATTCAACATGCTCTGGTAGGGGGCATGGCCCCCATGGCCCCTCCCTTGGATCCGCTCTTGCAGTTTCGTCAAATAACTCAATTTAATTTGAATAAAGTAAAACCATTCGTAAATGTTTATACCTAGAGCTTATTTCTTGAGATCCTAATACTAATACCGATGGAATTACCCAAATGCGATCTCATCAATAGACAGAAATAAGTTGAATAATGGAATTAATTATGTTACACAAATGATTCATTCTTCAATTCATATTCGTAAACAAAAAACTACATGGGTAAAGCAAACCAAAATTAAATTCATTATTCCTCTTCGTTACAGCATAAAATGTATCGTGGCGAAAGTAATGAGTAAGGATATCCTGTTCGTAAGTATGGAATCGTTACTTCGGGTCTGATCATAGATATATACTATATATAGTTTTCTATGGGTCTGATGCATTGTTCGTTGTTGCCACACCACCATAGATATTTACCATAGAGTACATATATTTATATTTATTACGTTTTCTATGCACACCACACAGCCTTACGGAACACAGAGTTGGACTGCTAGTAATCGATTACTAAATGTCGATATTCTTTAAATATCGAGATATTATATCCATCCTTACATATTTTTTATTGCGTTATGGGCACGTTATGGATTGGCTGATGATTGGATTGTTTAATTGAAGCGACTGATGGCCTTGTTTATGGTAGTTCCATTATTTTGCGTAGTTATTTTAATTTAATTTTAATGAGCATTACTGGAATAATCAGTTGTTTGAAATTAACATAGGTAGGTAATATTGTTATACAATTTTTGAAACATAATTCTGATTCTTCCTCATGATTTTACAATTGGTTTGTTTCTTGACGATCATAAAGTCACCACCTGTTTAATTGTCCTAGTTCAATGTTTTTGTTAAAAAAATGGGTTATCAACTTTTTGTGGAGAGTCTAAAATAAAGGCAGCAACCAGAGGAATATTTAGTAACGTTATTGGATTTCGCCTGAATTTATACACTTTCAGAAAAACACAATGTTTTGGCATTTTAATGATATTAAAATGGTTTATCTACAGTAATTTGAGCAGTGCATTTTAGTAGGAGGAATAACACAAAGTACATTCGATGAAATGCAAAGAATGTCAAACAAATTTTAATCTAATGCACACAAATTTGGAAGTTCAAGTGTTAATCACTAAATAAATTTTGACTTGTTCAATGTTATCCATATTATCATATAAATTGAAAAAGGGACAAATGAAATAATAAATCATAACATTTGGATCTTCAGATATAAGATTCATTATACTTAAGTTAAACCTAAGAGTATATTGTCTTGGTTATGTAGAGGATTGTAATTTATGCCCTTTTTAAGAAAAATGAATCAAGCTTTACAAAGTACGTCTGCCAATAGTACTCCCACCTATAGTGCTGCAAATATAGTGAAAGAAGGATGGCTATTTAAAAGAGGTGAACGAATTAAGAACTGGAGACCAAGGTACTTTTGAAAAATATATAATACTATAAAATTATTTATATTCAATATTTTCAGATATTTTATATTGTTAGATGATGGATCCTTATTTGGTTTTAAAAACCGGCCCCATATTACTGCTATGAGTGATCCTCTGAACAATTTTACAGTAAAAGGGTGTCAGATTATGTCTACAGATAGGCCTAAGCCATACACTTTTATAATAAGGGGACTACAGTGGACTACAGTAATTGAAAGGATGTTCAATGTAGAAACTGAACAAGAAAGGTAATGATCATTTTATATTTATTTTATTACAGATATATGGTTTACATCACAAACTCAATGATTAATGAATAAGGTGAAATTTTTAGTTAAAAATTTTGAAAAGCTTTACAGTGTCCTTATTTATGACCAAAATTGTATAAGATATTGGTGTTTATGACAACATATTGACTTTTTCTTTAATTTAAATTTTAGGAATTATATATGAATCAGATTATTAATTAGAATGACTTACTGTCATCAATCACTTATTTGGAATTATTTAAGTGGTTTTAAAAGAAATTATAGCACTGCATGGAATTTGTTTAGACATTGCGAATTAAGTGCATGGTTAGATGCCTGTCAATAACAAGCTGATTTTGTAACTTTTCTCTCATGACTTAACATTGAGAGTCAGATGTTGACAGCTTTTTGAGTTTCTGTATCATCTTTATGGGGCCTGTGTTATGTCACCTATTGAAATTGGTTGAATGAAGTTAGGAACTTTGCAAAGTTGAATATACAGATTTTTATAAATGTGTTTCAACATCTTTAATTTAATCGTATTGTGTTTTATTAGAAATCAAATTAATTTCTCTTTTATATCGAGAAACTTGAAAATGTCCACTACACTATCATTTTCCTCAAAAAAAATTGATTATTTGAAGCTTATACTTGTTTATGACCCTTGAACGCAATGAACATTTTTTCAGTTTGACTTTCCAAAATTCTCGAATTTCTAAATATTCTTGAAATAATGGGAAAAATAATATTACACTGTCAAAGATTTTTAATTTTAAAAGCCAATATATGCGACCTATTGTTATTGTCAAAATCTATTTTCTAGTTGTCAAGTGGTATCCAATTAGAAGAGTAATGAATATTTATAAATTAGAGAAGTGAAGGTATCTAGTTTATTAAATAATTTGTAGATATCAAATACAATACTCCATAACTTAAATGAGTTTTTTCAGGGAAGAATGGATTTTAGCAATAAAAACTATAGCAGAACGTTTAACAGAGTGTGTTGATATAGAAATGAATTCATCTCCTTACAATGCTGGACCAATAGAAATTGCTGAACAGGCAGCAGAAGACTTATCTAAAAAATTTCTTCTTCAGGGTACTTCTTATTCCAAGTCAACTGGTAAAAAGAAGGTTACTCTAGAATCTTTTGAATTCTTGAAAGTCCTTGGGAAAGGTACTTTTGGAAAAGTAATATTATGCAGAGAAAAAAGCACTGCCAGGCTATATGCCATCAAAATATTGAAGAAAGAGGTCATTATCCAAAAAGATGAAGTTGCACACACACAGACTGAAAATAGAGTGCTTAGGAGTACAAATCATCCATTTCTAACGGTAATATTGAATTAACTATTTAACAAATTTATATAATAATTATTTCCTCTTTAGCAAGTTTTTTTAATGAATAGAATATGTAGCAAGTCGTCACAACAAAACTCTTAATTATCCTTCTTCTACAATTTTGTTGATAAAATTGATCTACATGTAATTTGACAACCTATATATAGGCAGAGTTTTGGATCAGACTTCTTATCCTATTCAGTATAGGAATGTAGCACATTTAACTTTTACTTAAATAATATTTAAGGGGGCGTTCAAGTATTACGTAACGCAATTTGGGGGGAGGGGGGTCTTGTAAAACGTTACGATGCGTTACAGGGTTGGGAGGGGGGTTCGAACAACGCGTTACGTAACATTGCGTTTTATTGAAATAAAAAACTAGAGAATTTGAATCTCCGAAGTTGTTAACTCTTTTCGTTTATGTTATACGGGGAATCCCTCGATTGTATTGTAAGTCAGTTTTATTTTGTTGTCCCAAGTTGGCAACTCTATCCGTTTATGTTTTATGGGGAATACCTCTACTGTATTCTTCGTCATTTATATTTTGTTTCCGTTGCCAGTTTTCATTAAGTGTTTTAAACACGTAATACACAGGAGCACATTGCTGTAGTCAGTGTTGTAGAAGTGACTTCATACTGTAATGTCCTCAAAAGAGATTTGCACCATCAGCTGTTTTTGGACTATAAAGGCTCTCATGCTGACTTGCTGCCGTTACCAAGCTAGTTAGTTGAGTACGTAAGGTACGCTGGCTAGTATTTGGGAGGTCTCGGGTTCAAACCCCGGGGCCGACTGGTCTGCCATGAGTTTTTTTCAGAGGTTTCCTCATGGTAATGTAAGTCACTGCTTCAAAACTTACAAGGCGAATGCTGGGCCAGTATTAATCCTCTGAACCCTACCTACACTTCCTATGTTCCATAAATATCCCGTCTCACTTATCCTTAATGTACATACAAGATATCCTCTGATCTGGCTGAAGAAGTTAATCCCAAACTCAAGCTGCCCGCCTCCCTGACTTCAGGTAGGAATGAAACACGTGTGTTTCTTTTTTTTTTCCATGCTGCCACAACTGTGCAATAAAATGAGAACGAAATTTAGAAAACGGCTAAAGAATAAATAAAAATGGTAAAGCGCTCAAGTCCGTGACTCGCAACATTTTTTGCAAGTAATTAAATGCGCGTAGGAATCCTGCTGTTTCGTCTCGAGGAGTGCATTGAAATCATCCTTTCCGAATAATACTTCCTGCCGCCACCGTGCCCATGCCAAATCCTTCAGACTCCAAGCAAGCTCACGGTACCTAGTCAGCTAAACAAAGGATCATGCAAGCATTTACTGCTTCTTGTGAGGTTGTCCGTTGATCTATCGCCTCCTCTATAAGTACAATCTGATTTGATTTTTTAGGTTCCGTTTCTAATTGCATTGCCAAAGAAAATAAATATGTTATTTTATTCCAGAGTTTTTAAGTGAAAAAAAACTTTATCGCAGCAAGCTGCATTAAGAACGCAGGCTTTTATACCGAATCCAATTCGAAAAATCTACTTATTCAATTGATTTTTTTTCGCAAATTCGAATCAGCCTTCCTTCTATTTAGATCACCAACTATGAACCCCACATTGCACCCTTTATCAGGTAAACAAGATTTACTTCCTCTCTTGTTGCTCAACCCCGTGACAGATTCGTACCAAAACCAACCCCATTCCAAATGACATAAGAAACTATCTAACTACCAACTTTCAAACCTATTGCAGAATTGAGCCAAGTATCGCGTAAACGAGAATCATTTTCTACCTTTGTGGGAATTCAACTTCCCAATCAAACCACCAAAACCAGTATAAACCAAAATATCATTCGAAACTACCTACTCACGAGGTTTCAACCCTATTGCTCCAAAATAGCGCCCTTTATCGTGTAAACAAGATTTATTTCCTCCCCGAGGTTAATCCCCCAACTAATTCGTACCAAGAGCAATCCCACCCAATATATCATATGAAACTAGGTACTCACATACCTACTTTCCACTATATTGCTACAAAATTGCGCCCTTCATCGTGTAAACAAGATATATTATTTCTTATTATCTAACCCCCCAACCAATTCGTACTAAAAGCCATCACATTCAAGATATCATACGAAACTATCTACCTACAGTGTGTCGCATTTAAGATGAAGACACCCTCATATTATGGTTATTTGAAGAAACTCAGATTTGAATTTTCGTACAGTCATAAACAGTGATGGGTCATATTTTTTAACATACTTAACTGAATTCTGAATTTCAAACTCGGCCTACTACGAATTGACAAATAGGGCCGATTCTCAATATTTTGTTTCGCGTTAGAGATATGGAAAAAAGTTATGAGAAAAAGTTGTTCAGAAAATTTTTTTAGGCCCATACACCAATTTTCATGACTAAATTCGCATTTTGAATTTTTTCAATATTTTGGTTATAATTCAAAATTATTAAGTTTATTTCTCAATTTTATAACTAGTACACTTCAAACTAACTAGTATTTGACACTTCTGTCAATTTTATTATTTTCCATCGCACACTAAGTATAATATTGAAAAAAGAAAACTCGTAATAATTTTGGGATACCTTGATATTGAAAAAATTAAAAATGCGAATTTTGTCATGAAAATTGGTATATGGGCCTAAAAAAATTTTCTAAACAACTTTTACGTATAACTTTTTTCGATATCTCTAACGCGAAGCAAAATATTGAGAATCGGCCCTATTTATCAATTCGTAGTAGGCCGAGTTTGAAATTCAGAATTCAGTTAAGTATCTTGAAAAATATGTTCCATCACCGTTTATGACTATGAGAAAATTCAAATCTATATTCCTTTGAATAACTGAAATATGGGGGTGTCTTCATCTTAAATGCGACACACTGTATATACATACGAACATTATATATATATATATATATATATATATATATATTATTATTTATATATATATATATATATATATATATATATATATATATATATATATATATATATAATATATATATATATATATATATATATATATATATATATAATATATATATATATATATATATATATATATATATATATATATATATATATATATATATATATATATATATATATATATATATATATATATATATATATATATATATATATTTATTCAAAAAAAAAAAATATATTTCAAAGTGAAAACCTGCTAATAAGCGAAAATTGAATAATGCATGAGAAAAATAATGGTGGATGAAGTTAGCTAAAAATGTATGCAATGACAGGGCGAAGTCAGGAAAACGGCATAATTAAATGTAAGTTTAGTAGTAAAAGTTTATTAGGACAAATTTGAGCCCTTTTCAACATATCACATTATGTATGATTGTTTATTAAATAATAATCTCTTGTTTTGTTTATTATTAACGAAAACACGATTAAAACAATAAAAACGTATTTTAGCAACTTTCCGGTACTTTGCGCAACATATTTGTGACTTTTAGGTAAAAATGGTCACTTGGGTGTTACGTATCGTTTATAGGGGGGGAGGAGGGGTTCATGAAAACGTTACGGAGCGTTACATAGGGGGGTGGGAGGGTCAAAAATCTTCAAAAATTGCGTTACGTAATACTTGAACGGTCCCTAATGAAGATTTATTTGTGTGAGTTTTATTAAGATAGACTGCTTATGTGGAAATTATATATGAAAATGCTTAGAATACAGAAACACTCAGTAATTGCATTTACTCGATTTTTAGTCATATTTTCCCATTAAATACATACTATTGCAGTACATACTATTGCAGTGTATCGAAGGAAAGCAGTCAAGTACGGGAGTAGTTTTTCTATCCGTATCCGTATCACCAGCAGCTCCCATCAAACTAAATGAGTTGAAATTTAGTGTCTGGTGTTTTTTTCGAGGCAGAACGAATCAAAATTTGTGTAAATTTTATCAACCGCCGCCATTTTTACGAAGTTATTGTTTTCTCGTGGTTTTTGAAAATTTTATTAACTCCACAGCTTCTGAAGATTGAGTTAGAGGGGTGAAATTTGTTACGTGAATTGAGTTTATGTTGAAATACAATCCTTTGTTTCAATTTTTTTTTCAACCTCGTTACACTTCGCAGAGACTGCCTTTCGCATCTCGACCTGCTTTGCTATCAGTACGCGATCCACTTCCGATATTTTTAAAAATTAAATAAATTGTTTTGTAATTTTTATAACGGTTTGCTTTTAATACGTGATTTTCTAGTGCGCCATGCACTTCGTGAATTTTTTTTTCAATAAAATGAAGTATTTTCTAATTTTTATGACTAACCGTTATTGTGGATATCCTGACGTTATTTAATATAAAAATTGAACTCGCGTTTGGATATGAGAACTTTAAAATAACTAGCACAATTAAATGTACAAAATGCAATGTTTTGACAGGGAAAATAATTATAATGTATTATAGCGA
>JARQZK010005119.1:0-60000 GCA_030704885.1 Cynegetis impunctata | reverse complement strand
TATATATATATATATATATATATATATATATATATATATATATATATATATTTCCCCGGTACGTATTGGCATCTCCAGCGGCTCCCATCGAGTATTAAAATTAGCTGAAATTTGGTAACTGCGATTGTTTTTGTTGCAGAATGAAACTATCAAAATTTACATTTTTCGAATATTTTTAATAAAATTAATTACTTTCTTTTTAAGGGGTCCGTTCTCAAAGGGTAAAAACGGAACCCTATTACTAAGACTTAACCACCTGTCCGTCTCAATAATCGCGATAGACAGTTGAAATTTTCACAAATGATGTATTTTTGTTGCCGCTATAACAACAAAATAAAATAAATATTTAAGGAAGGCTCCCATACAACAAACGCAATTTTTTGCACTTTTTCGCTCGATTTAAATAATGGCAACAGGTAGGCACTTGAAATATTCACAAAATAACCAGTTGTATTTTTACTTTAATAATAAATGATAAAATTAAAATAAAATAAATATTTAAGAGGGGGCATAATCAATGGTACGGAACCCATCGCGCGCGAGTCCGACTCGCACTTGGCCAGTTATTTCAATTCGGCTTGCCATTTAAGCGTGATTTTTCATAATATAATTCTATCCGTTAGAATTGCATCTCGACGCGATGCATTTCGCGCGAAAAATACGACCTTAGACTGAGCTCTGCTGCTCACACCTTTTTTCAGTATATAGCAGCGTTTCTCAACCTTTTAGGATTTGCGGCCCAATTTTCCATCATAATTTATATCGCGCATTCAATAAAATGTAAACAATAATATTAAATTTTCGGATCTAAACCTACACTACGACCTAACAAAACACAAAAGTGTTTTGTTTTGTATGTGTGTACTTTCCTTTTTCAGTCAATTAATCAATTTCTTAAAATAATAGTTTCTTTTGGATATGATACACTCTAAAAAAAAACAATTTTTCTTACAGTCAGTTAATAAAAATTGTTATATAATAGTTTCTCTAAGATATGCTCGCGCCCCCCCTTAAGTGTTCTCGCGCGCCCCACAGGTTGAGAATCACAAGTCTATAGTAATTACTTGATTTAATTTTTGTCATGATTTTCAGCTCCATAATTTCACAAAAAGCAACTTTCAATATTAAGATTCGTAGACTACTGAATATTACCTTAAGTAAAGAATTTTATGTTTAAATTTCAAGGATTTGCGAGCATTGCGCATCTCTACAGCCACTTCAGTTAGATCCGTCAATTCGGTTGATGTTAAGGAAGACTATTTGGGCTTCCAAATGATTTCTCTCGCCACCTCAATTTTGAGCCCCTCTAAATTGACTTAAGGGGCTATGAATTTGTTTGAACAAAAAAAAACAAAAAGAAGGGGAAATACGACCTTGGTGACAGAGCTCTGCTCTTCACGTGTTTTTTATATTTAAAATATCTATATCAGTATTATTTGATTTTGCAGTACTCTAATGAACAAAACTATGCATACTAGGTAAAACAGATCGTCAGAAATTCCCAAAGAAATGCAAATATGTATATATAATAGAACTGTGTCGATCAATCATTTGTCGAGACCCGGGTCGATCATGACCCACTCGTATGGTGATCGAGTTAAAAAGATTCGATCATTTGGGTCGCCGGTCGCGGTTTGTAACGAATATATCAGCATGTCACTGATTCGATCTCAAACTGAATTTGATCACGATGCGATCGATCGAGTTCGCGACCCAAAAGACTGAGAGATCGACATGTTGCGAGTCTTCTACGCGAGCGTTCCTGAAAAAATCGATTCCTTTTGGATTACGTGTCAATTCAAAACAACACCATAAAGAGTGCGATGAATGAAAGCATGTAAACTGTAAACGATTGTATCAGCAAGCAATTAGTTATATACTGTTGTGTAAAAACATATGAAAATAAAGTGCAATTTGGTTAGTCTTGTCAAGTAAATCGGGATCGGGTTAAATAAGATCGGGTCTTTTAGAAATTCGTGATTTGATCACTCGTGTATAGGTTGCGATCGAATCAAAAAGATTCGATCAATCACGATCGACACAGGTCTAAATTATATAATATTAATATTATAATTAATATTTCTCGTATAGCCTAATAAATATTTTGTATTTAATTTTATATCATTTCTTTGTTTCAGTCATTAAAATATTCGTTTCAAACTAATGAACGACTCTGCTTCGTTATGGAGTACGTAAATGGAGGAGAACTCTTCTTCCACTTGTCAAAGGAAAGAGTGTTCTCGGAAGAAAGAACAAGATTTTATGGTGCAGAGATTATTTCTGCTCTTGCCTATTTACATTCACAAGGAATTATATATCGGGATCTGAAACTTGAAAATCTTCTTCTAGATAAAGATGGTCATATAAAAATTACTGATTTTGGTTTATGCAAAGAAGATATTACTTACGGTCAAACTACGAGAACATTTTGTGGAACTCCTGAGTATTTAGCACCTGAAGTGCTAGAAGATAATGATTATGGAAGAGCTGTAGATTGGTGGGGCATTGGAGTTGTTATGTATGAAATGGTAAAAAATTAGTTCCCTCAATTCAACAGTGTGATTTACTGTTCAGGAAAATTTATAATTATATATATATCTATATATATATATATATATATATATATTTATATATATATATATATATTCATTCGAATTGTTGTTGCCTGTGAACTATTTCTAATCTTTTGATAATTATTAGCAATAACAGGCTTGTTGAATCTTAAAAAACTCGATTTTATTAAAAAGTTGACGTTTCGCCACGACATTCGTGGCTTTATCAAAACTTTTTATAAAGCCACGAATGTCGTGGCGAAACGTCAACTTTTCAATAAAATCGAGTTTTTTGAGATTCAACAAGCCTGTTATTGCTAATAGTTATCAAAAGATTATATATATATATATATATATATATATTTATTTATTTATTTATTTATTTATTTATTTATTTATTTATTTATTTATTTTTTTTTTTATTTATTTATTTATTTATTTATTTATTTATTTATTTATTTATTTATTTATTTATTTATTTATTTATTTATTTATTTATTTATTTATTTATTTATTTATTTATTTATTTATTTATTTATTTATTTATTTATTTATTTATTTATTTATTTATTTATTTATTTATTTATTTATTTATTTATTTATTTATTTATTTATTTATTTATTTATTTATTTATTTATTTATTTATTTATTTATTTATTTATTTATTTATTTGAAGCAAAGTTTCACGATATAATATTAACTATTGTTTCAGGCTACTAGTCCATTATCAAAAGTATTTTTCAAGAATTGATATTTTTATCAATTGAATTTTATCCCTTACAATTGTGTGATTCAATTAGTAAAAAATTAAATCCAATATAATAGTTTCTTTTGCTAATTGAATGTATTTGAACCAATTTCCATTTGAGCAATATATATTCAACTTTTGAGAGAATTATATCAAAATTCAGTTCATATTTCAGATGTGCGGCAGGCTACCTTTTTATAACAAGGACCACGATATTCTCTTTCAATTAATTTGTTTGGAGAATGTTAGGTTTCCAAGAAATTTGAGTAATGAAGCTAAAGATCTTCTATCAGGTCTTTTAGTTAAGAAGCCTGAATTGAGACTAGGTGGAGGTCCTGAAGATGCTAAACAGATAATGGATCATCCATTTTTCAGTTCCATAAACTGGACAGATCTTGAATTGAAGAGGGTGAGTCTTATTATTCAGTTTTTAATAGATCATATTTTGGGATTTATTAGTAGCTATAGTCAAGAATGGCTTAAATAGCTGTAGGGTGTTTCATATGAAAATAATATATATGAAATAATGATTTTTATATATAACATATAACAATATGTTGTGATTTGTACCTGAAGAATACTCCTGTATTATGTTCATAATCTATATAACCTAAGTGTTCCACCTGTTTTTACATAAATATTTATATCAAACATATTACACATGTGTTCAATTTCAGTTTCATGAATTTTGACTTCGAAAATTTTAATGAATTTATTGAAGAATAAAGATTAAACTTTAAAATAAAACAACACTTCGCTTAAGTTTCACTACATAAAAATAATTAGTTACCTACTGTATTTAACAGAACAGGCTAGTCGACATGTTTCGAGTTATGAACTCATTAGCAAGACTAACCACAGGAGTATAACATCTTATTTTATAAAACAGATAATAGCAAAGGTGATACCTGAAAATCAATTTATTCGTTCACAAGGGGTAATTTACTGTTATGGGCGGAACTTATTTCAAGAAGGTCAAGACATTTTCTTCAGGGGCGGCTAGTCAAAGGAGGCTAAGGAGGCTAAGCCTCCTCAAAAATATTCCGTGTATCACTAATATATATATTATATTGAATAGTCAGCATTCAGCATATTCATATTAATCAAAATCATATTATTTTATGCACCTACCTTCCTTTCAACCTACATTATATAATATAATTTATTAATTAAGATAGAAGGTATTTACATTTACTGCATTTCATTCATTTCAAGATTTGTGGCAACGCTGCGGTAAGCTTAGAAAGGACGAAAGGTATATTCTCAACGTTCATTATGCCTGCCACACAAAAGCAAACTCACACCACTCAAAAACAGAATACTTTATTGCAGTAATAAAGCAAAACACATGTAAATGGCAACACGGATGGAACCCAGTTTCGACCAATCACAACTATAAAATTCGCGTGAGATCGAGTCAATTTCGTTGGAAATCGTAATGTGTCGTAATTCGTAATTCGGTAATGGCCGCCAGAAAGCGTTCGCGTATTGTGTAAACATGAGTTTCATTACTGAATCTGAAGTTAATTTCAAAAATTTCAATGGTGACTTAGTGGAATATTTGTTATCCCATAACTTAAACAAAACCGCGGTTTCAATACCGAGAGGAATCCTTGCCTAACCGGATCACAGGTAAAAAATAAATTATTTTGTTGGCAGTGTTTACTTTTTACTAGTGAAAATGTCTCTGTTTGGGGCCGCTTAGGATTTGACGATTTAAAAAATTTATCACGTTCTTTGGAAAGGCACGAAAAATCCCAGGAACATGTCGTGTCGCGGATCAAATTTAAAATGTTTGGAAAAAAAAACATTATTAATGTTATTGATACAGCACGTGTTCAAGAGTTAGAAAAATACAACGAAAAAGTTAAGGAAAACAGAGAAATATTGGAGAAACTGGTCGACATTATATTATTTTTATGTCGCCAAGATATAGCGATTAGGGGACAAGATGAAACAGACGAATCTAGCAATAAGGGAAATTTTAAGGAACTCCTTGATCTATTTTGCAAATATGACGAAAAGCTGTATAATTTCATTAACAACGCTACAGTTTTCTCCGGAACCTCAAAAACAACCCAAAACGAAATTATAAACTCTGCTTCCTATGTTTTGGAAACTTTTATCGAAAATGAACTTAAAAATGTTAATTTTTTTTCCTGGCAAGTAGATGAGACAACTGACATTAGCTGTAAATCGCAGTTGTCGATAATATGCAGGTTCGTAAAAGATGGAACATTATTTGAGAGATTTTTAGGTTTTCATGATGTCAGTTCTGGAAGGTCTGCCAACGATTTATTCGATTTTTTAAATGAGAAATTTTCGAAGTTTAATTTTCAATCTAAACTTATAGCACAAACCTATGACGGCGCAGCGGTTATGGCTGGCCATTTAAACGGTCTACAAACAAAAATTAAATCTGTTGCTCCTCAAGCTATTTTTACACATTGTTTATGCACATAACCTGAATTTGGTTTTAAGTAACGCTTGTAGTTCTATTAGGCAAGTTAGAATTTTTTTTTCAAATTTATCTGCATTTTCAACATTTTTTTCAAAATCAACAACGCGCACAAAATTTCTAGATGCAATAGTAGGTAACAGAATTCCAAGTAACGCACCAACTAGGTGGAATTTTACTTCAAGAGCTATCTTTACTATACACAATAATAAGGATAAAATTTTAGAGGCTCTTAATTCTATAGTTGAAAGTGAGGAATTTTTCACCGATAAAGTAACTTTAAATACCGCACGCGGATTAATATCTTACTTACAAGATAAGGAATTTATATATTTTTTAAACATCTTTAGATTACTTTTTGAACAAACAGAAATAGTTTTTCAAATCTTACAGCACAAGTTTTCAGATGTGATTTACTCACGAAATCGGCTCAAGTTTCTTTTGGAGAAAATTTCAGAATTTCGTGCAGAAGTTTATTTCAAAAAACTATTTTCTGTATTTCCAACGACTGATGATACGACTCAATTTAGCCCAAAACGAAAGAAATTCAGTTTCGCAGATATGGAGCTTCACTATAAGCAAATATTTTATGAAATTTTGGATACTATTAGGGGTCAAATAGAAATAAGGTTCTCTGATTTGAAAGAACTGCATTTCTTCGAATTACTCAATAAAAATTTGTTTACCGGATTTTCGGCTAATTTTCCAGATAACCTTTTGGAAAATTTATGTCAAAAATACACTTTTTTTGATAAGGTGGCCCTAAAGAGTGAACTGTGTGTTGTTTATAATGACAATGAAATTTTGGGGCAAAATGAAAATCATGTCATGACTATTAAATACCTTTTTGATAATGATTTGAATCAAGATTTACCCCAAGTTTATAAACTCTTATGTCTAATTGTTTCTATCCCGGTGACATCGGCTTCCGTAGAGCGCTCGTTTTCCACTCTTAAGAGAATTAAAACTTATTTACGAAATTCATGAGCCAGGATCGTTTGAAAAATATTAGTTTGTTGTCTATTGAAAAGGAATTGGTAAAACTTATGGCGAAAGACAAAAAATTTTATGAGGATATTATAGATCATTTTGCTAACGTTAAAGATCGAGAATCCCGCTAATCTTCAAAAATATATAACTTTTTATTTGCTGTCCCACACATATTTTGCACATTTTATTTTTCACAGGTTTTGTTTGTGGTACTAGATACTTTATTACTTAGTATTATACCAAATAATTCGTTGTTCCTTGTAAAAATCTTAAAAGAATTTATTTTTTGTTTGATTTTATGCAAACATTATTTTTTATTTAAGGCTTCTGTCTTGGCATTGGCATCTATGCAGGAATTATAAAAAATAGATGTCTATGCCAAAGAATTTATTTAAATTTTTTTTTTAGGTCTAAATGTATATTTTATTATTTTATTTCATTTTTATTTTGTTTTTCTTTTATGACAAGAATTTTATTTTAATCTATTTTTGGGAGGGTCCTATTTTATTTTTGGCAAGAAAAAACTCTCACCTCCCCGTTGGTTCTTGCTGGGCAACAATTGATTAATTCCTCGAATAAGTAACAAATTCGTTAAGTAGGTAGGTAGGTACCTACCTATTTTGTGATAGAAAAAAAAATATGATGAATAGATGAATTGGCTGAGAAGAGTTTTTGTGAATATTATAAATAGGAGTTGTAGATCTCAAGGTATACACTCGAAAGTGAAAACAATTTTTTTCCAAACAAATTAATAGCTTAGGGTGCTTGTTTTACTTTGATTTTAAATTATAAGGCGGTCGACCTTGAAATCCTGAAAATTTTCGCCTATGGTGTATTTTTTAACACCTCTTGTAGCCTCCTCAAACCAAAACCTCACGAGCCGCCACTGATTTTCTTTTAGTACCTGAATGCAACAATTGGTTTTTGTTGAAATCCAGGAAATGATTAAATTTTATACAATGTTCAGAGAAGCCAGTGGTGTTTTTATTTTGTAAAATTGACTTTTTGTGTTAATCAACACGAATGTTTATATTCCTTTCTCTTTCTCCAATATAGAAAGCAGGGCATTCTTCGCAAAATATTTGTAAACACCACTGATGTTAGTCTTTTCCTTATTATTGACCAAGAATGACTTCAAGTTTCTTTTATTTACAAATTGTTTTAACCTTATTCTTCGATAGTCGGTTACAAATTTTGCTACTTAAATTGGGCACATAATTAATTGAGAAGTATTTTTGTACTTCATCAATAGTTGAATTCATTAAATACGGGAACACCTGTACATTTTTAGCTTTTGTGTATTAGTTGTATATTTTGTATTATAATTATTAACTGTTTCTATAGATCACTCCACCTTTCAAACCCCAAGTAACTAGTGAAACAGACACTAGATATTTTGATCAAGAATTCACTGGAGAGAGTGTGGAATTAACACCACCGGAGAACAACAGGGTCCTCAGTTCAATTCAGGAGGAACCATACTTCCCCCAATTCAGTTTTCAGGATTTATCTTCAACAATTGGCAGCTCAAGTTATATAGGCAGTAGTATGAGTAGTATAGCGCAAATGCAGTGACTAAAGGTTTATATCTAAGGAAGATTGAAATAAGGTAATTATGTCACGATCTCATTACCTTCAATTTTAAACATTTCTATATTTTTAAACAAAAGTAAAGTATACTTACGTAATGAATTATTTTACACATCTTAGGAATTTTGTCTATTAATTCTCTATTATTTTGAAAATATATCTATTATAGAAAGTGCTGCACATGACTTCAGTTTATTTGAGCTTATACAGAACAACCAAGGACAGATATTTTATACAGGGTGTCTACATCCTTGAAAAACCTGGAGTCCTGGAAATCTCAGGGAATTTTTCAAGTGTTATCAGTTTTTTTTCAAATTTGCTGTCTGCAAATGTAAAACCAGTATTAAATTGCACAATCAAGTATATTTCCAGAAATAATAATAAATACTGATAAATTATTATGTAAAAGCAAATTGTCCGACAGCATTTGCTCATGACGCAAGTTCTTTTGAAAACTTTCTTGGAAAAAAATCTATTGAACTCATGTGTCTAAGACATTGACAGAAAAAAAACTTATGACAGGAGTGATCCACGAGAGGAAAACTTATCGCGATACACCTGGAAAAATAATTAAATCATCTGGAATTTCCTGGAATTCTCAGGGAATTTTAGATCCGGACTTAAGTAGACGCTCTGTTATTGTAAACTTCTTTTAGTTGTCGTTATGTGGAGGTGTATGCGCTATTGCTTTAATAGAAAAAATAATGAAAATTTCATGATTGCATAATACTCTGAACTGTTGGTAAATAATCTTGAGCAGTGCAATGCCTACTTCTTGAAAATTAAAATAAATTTCATTAATCCTTACCAAGCAAGCCAACACGATCCCTGAAAATAAAGCAGTTTTTGCAATGGAAAATTCTTCAGTATTCCTTAGTAATGCAAAATAGGAGAAAATTATTACATAATGTTTTTAAGCTAAATTTTATTCTCATGCAAAATTAACCTTTTTTTTAGTTTTATCAGAAATATCGTATTTATCGTCATAATTCTCAGAGAAATATTTCAGATTACTTTTCAACAACATATTTTTTTTCAGATTACACCCTTGCTGCATCAGATGTATCTTAAATGGGTAAACAAGTTTGAAAAATTTCAATGTACTTAGTGTAAATAGATAAATGCAGTTTAATTATGAAAAATCTGTACAGCAAATGTAAATATTGGGGTATTTGTTACAGGAATGATTCTAGTATTGAGTGATATTTATATGATAGAAACTTATACTTTTTATTTAATTTTCGATTGACTGTACATCATTTGTAACTGTCTTGTTATAATACAATGAATATTATCCATGTAGAACTATTATCTTGTGGAGAACTTTAAATGGACTAAGTGATTACTAAGTAAGTGTTCATTTCAATATATCTATTGTAAGCCTTTAGCTTACTAAATTTTTTCATCCAACTCCTTTCATAAGTGGGTCAATTCAAAATTAGTGCTTCATAGTTCAAATTTAATTATTGTTTAGTTTTGTCAATTATGAGACATATTTATATATTTATTGATTGATTGATGTTAAGGTTTGCTAATAAAAGGTATACCGTTATTATGTTGCTACTATTAGTCGTATTTTATCCCATAAAATACATACTATTGCAGTGTATCGAAGGAAATAGCCCAGTCAAGAAGTACATCCGTGCTTGCAAAAGGTCTGGTCGTTCTGAATTTTTTATATGCTGTTAGGATCTAAACCTAATATAAACAATATTAAAAAACCAGATTTGCAATTTCCAAGCACCAAACTGCTGTGAGAGCGGTGGTGTTCGCAAAAAAACCATGAAATTTTCGGACTTTTTTCAGTTTTTGCTCGATATCTCAGTGATGAAATGATCTTGCCGGTATGAAGGTTCCATATGTTTTTGAAGTAGACTAAATTTGCTACAATTTGAGAATAAGGCGAGCTCAATACAGTCATTGGTTCCTAAGATATAGTTTTTCAAAAATAGGCCATTTTTTTTACAAAAAGTGAATTTTTTTGAAATGGTCACTTATTTTGTGAAATATCTTCTTAAGTACGCATCCAACGTCTAATGTTATAGTTCTAGCATATTTAATCAAATTTCATTTGAACCTAGAATGGTATCTTCAGGCCCAGCGGTTCTCTCAAAAACGGGAGATAACCGAAAAAGTGGGTTTAGGAGGTTTATGCCAATGAACTGTTCTCACGTCTTTTTATGGTTTTATTTTTCAAACTGTTTCAAGTTATTCCTTTCTGTTATTGTTACAAAATTTATCGACGAAAAAAGAAAAATATACCAAAGTGCTATGCGAGCGGAGGTTTACCCAGAAAACCATGAAATTTTCGGACTTTTTTCAGTTTTTGCTTAATATCTCAGTGAAGTGAAAGTGCGATGGCTATAGTCTTTCTATGTACTTTCAAAGTAGACTGTATTTTCTACAATTTGGTACCAGGGCGAGCTCAATAAAGCCATTTGTTTTCAATATACAGTTCTTCGAAAATATGCCATATTTTCCTAAAGAATTTTTTTTCCAAATTATCTATTATTTTGTGAAATATCTTCTAAAATACGCATTCTACTTGGCAATAACATTATTTTTGTATCGTGTAGATCTGCTAATCTTTCAAGTTAGGTCATTTTAGGACGCGTAGTAGAATCAGTCTTAATCATTGTTCGAATTCCTCGTTCTTTGATGACCACAGGAACCGTGTCGTTCTCACGAAACACAAGCCCGGACGGATAAACATTTCACTACACAGTGAGAACTGTCCTGGAAGGGCCGGAGGAGTGTAAGGGGGTCAAGGTAGGGGAAAACGAAAACACTTGGGGAATTTCCTTTAAGGCGGGAACACCCACGAAAGGCTATCTCCTCTCTCTGTTACCTGTCTGTCTTTCTTTACCTGTACCACAGAAAATAAAAAAATTTCCAAAATTGCAACGAAGTCCGCTTTCATTATGCATGCAAGAAGAGATATACAGCTGTGTGTATCGTTGAAGCCTCAGTTCGTAGAGGAGGGGATTCTGCTCCCCATCGACATTCCCTTGAGAGGGATATGCTTTTTGTGTGGTAATGCTATCACTGAATAATTTCTCCAGCAACAAAGCAAACTGCCCTTGGCAACGCCCCCCTAAACGCTGAGGTGACGATTGGGGAAGGACTATTGAGGATAGCCTTCTCGGCATTCACGGCCTGCTGCAGACGTGACGTATCACAGATTGTGCTTTAGGGGCCTGTTTAGATTACCACCTGCTACTGGTACTAAGAGAGAGTATCGTCCAGCCAGTATTACTGAACAAGCTATGGAGTGTGTTTACGATTATCTATTGGCTTTATATGGGGGTGACATCATGAGAGATACTTTGTATTTCCTGAGGTATAAAACGTTTGTCACTTCAACGATCATAAACCTAGTCCGTTTGCCAGCACCGACGGAAGATGCCGCAGTCCACCATGCAGCAAGAAGCTACCTCTAAATGCAGAAGTGGCGGGGAGACAACTTGAATCCCAACGATTGAAGTGGAAGCTCTTGTAGCTTCTCGTGCAGAAAGGCTGGGCTCGACTGCTCAGTCCTCTGCTAGTCATGCGGTGGCAAATTATGCATTAACGCCCCGGATGTGGAGCTGAAATGCTCGCACGATGAGGATGGCCCGACTACAGACTGGGACATCGAGACACCATCTTCGTGTGAGCCCATGCCCGGGCCATGTAAGATAAAAAGAGAAGCCATGATTTGGCAACCAAAACAGAATACCTACATAATTTGTATCAGTTTTATTTTTTGTGTAAATATTATAGTATGTACCATGATGCTTGTACAAGCATTTTAGTATATAAATATAGAACAATGTTTGCTGATGAAATTCCCGAAAGGTATATTATCTTTTTCTTTTTCATCGAACAATTTTTAAACAATAACAAAAATAAATAGATTGAAACTGTTTGATAGATAAAACCATAAAAAGACGTGAGAACAGTTTTTAGCATTTCCCCCAAAACCCACTTATGACTCTTTTTAGTTATCTCCCGTTTTTGAGAGAACCGCTGGGCCTACAGATACTAAGTTAGTCTCAAATGAAAGCTAATTAAATTTACTACAGCTTTATTTCATATAATATTTGACGTGGGTTACGTATTTTAGAAGACATTCCACAAAATGAGTGACCATTTCTAAAAAGATTTACTTTTTAGAAAAAATGGCCTATTTTGGAAGAACTGTATCTTAGGAACCACTGGCTATATTGAGCTCGCCTTGGTCTCAAATGTTAGCAAATTCAGTCTACTTCAAAAGCACATAGAACATTTATACTGATCCGTCGCTTTCCTCATTGAGATATTGAGTAAAAACTGAAAATAGTCCGTTCGGTACATGAGTAAAAACTGAAAAAGGTGTTCGGCACATGAACCACCAATATTTTTGGGGATATTATTGAGATCATTTGTTACCTTTCCACCTTTGGACTCTGGGTCCTAAGACTCACAGTTAAGGAGAAATTTTTCTTTGTTTAACAAATATATTTTTTTTCGAACAAAATGTGTATCAAGAGAGCAGGTAGGTATTAAATTATTGTATAGTAGTTAAACTTTTGTTTCAATAAACGTTCATAAAATCACATTTTGTGCATTAAGAACAAGGGTTAACAGTTCGAACAAAATTTGTTTATTTCGATAAAGGACTTATATGTCCTCCTTGGCTTTGACTCTTATAGTCATTAGCCACCACAGTCTTTCTCTATTTGTACTAATCACTGGAAATTTTGGTACCTAGTACCAATTAGGTACATATTAATAAGACAATAGGAAAATACAAGGATACTACGCCAAGGGACTCGTCGAGGCGATTTTTTCTCCTTATGCCGGCTCTTCACGTTGGCCAACATTGTGGCGAACTTGATGGCCAATACCTATCGCCAACATGTAGAGCGGGTGTTTGTGCTACATGGGTTTGTATTGGAATGATGGCCGACAAGTTGGCTCGAGATCCGTGTGGTGTCGGTTTTCTATAATAGATCAAAGGGTTATGGCCGTCGCGTCCACACGTTGGTCACGCTTTTAGTTTGCTACGAGCTCTCAGAGTGATATCACGCAAATGATTTAAATTTTATATTTACGCTTCGTAATTAGTGTTCACAAAATGTCAGTAGTTGCGGTATGCTGTGAATAAATAAACCGCAGCAGCCGTTAGCGCCTCATTATCCATTTTAATGAATTGATCCGCATATTGGCCTGTATCGAAGCAAACTGAACGACTTTCCAACATGTGGATGCCACCACGAACTCTTGGCGAATATCTTTGCCACAACATTCGACACAATGTTGGCCAACGTGAAGAGCCGGCATTACACATACATAATTTGAGCCACAGAAAGAGGATTTAAACACAGGGAATAAGATAAGGGTAATACCACATCATCTTTTTTTCATATTTTCAGGCCTATCATTTCGATATGTTCAAATAGCAACTCATATACTCCCAGGTTATTGAGAGCTAATAAAAAATTCAAACTATAGGGTTGGTAAAATTTGATCAATTTGTTGATAGGTGACATAAGCTTCATATTTTGATGTCTGTAGTTACTACAAGCTATTATAAGGTGATCAATTGTTCCTAGTTCTCCGCACTCGTAATTTGGTTCTTCTTTCAATGTACCTAATGTTATACATATATTGTGAATAGATTGCGTGAGCACTTCTTAGGCGACATATAATTCGAACAAACTTCCTTCGATTCCCAATCATTCTATACCATGTCCGATTTGAAGGTACCGGATTAATGCTTTTATAGGTTGCACCCATTGTATCCTCCTGAAAATCACGTTGCAATTTTTCCACAACTGTCGTCTTCAGAACTGCGTAAATATCAGAGGAAATACATTTACTAATCTCTACTGCCTTATTTGCTGCCGCTTTAGCTGCTTCATCCACGAGTTCGTAACAGATACCCACATGAGCTTTCACCCATAGGAACTGTATGTCTATGTTCTGTGGTCTAAAGTTGAATAGAGATGTTATTATTTCTTTATGAATATACGAAAAACTCATATCACACTTCAGGTTCCTCAGTGAAATGAGTGCACTCTGGCTGTCTGAAATAATTATGTAGCGGTTCAATTTACATTCTTGGGTACTATTCTCAATGTATTTCAGCGCCATCGAAGTGGAGAATAATTCCGTGTGGAAAATAGAGAAATAATTGTTCAAAGTTAATTGAATATAATTATTTCTAGAGGGCTCATAAACTGCAGCTTCAACTGGCGAATGGGGTGATTTAGAGGCATCAGTAAATAGTTGATAATATTCCGAGTAAGAGCTACCTATGTATTATGTTCAGAAATTCCTCTTTCGCTGTTGTTATTGTATATAGGTATATGAACTTTAGGAAGAATGAAAAGAAATTCATAATGCATAGTAAAGGGTGATATATTATGATCTCTTTCAAGAAACTCTGAATAAGATTTCGCTGTAAAATAAAAGGAGGATATAATTGGACCCGTTTTCACTATCCAAAACTTTTCAGTTAAAGTTTTAATAAATAGTTCATGAATTTTACAGCCAAATATTCTCTACGTTTACTAAGAGGAATTTCTCCGGATTCAGAGAGGACATCATTTGAGGTGCTTCTGAGGAACCCAATACATTTTTTCAAAGATTTTCGTTGGAGGCAGTCTATTGGTTTTAAACTACTGACAGAAGCAGATCCGTAAAAAAAACCAACCATAATCAATAACTGATCTTATGTACCTGCGATACAAGAGGAGGCCGATGTTTTGATCCGCACCCCAGTAGTTATGGCAGGTATACCTCAGAATCTGTTTTTCTATATTCTTTCTGATATAGTTGATATGTTCCTTCCATTTTAATTTTCGGTCCAAAAGTATCCCTAAAAATCTTACTGCGCTTTTATGCTCGAATGAGAAATTTCCTATGCTAACCTGAGTAAGTAGGGTAATTTATATGCTTCAGTGAGAAGGAGCATATTACAGATTTTGAGGTAGAGAGACAATGACCATGATCTAGTAAGAATGGAGAGAAGGCTGTCATAGCTCTCTGGAGGTCCTGTTTACATGATATCGTATTGTCATTGATACTGTAATAGTTATTTTCGTGATCCCATAACGTTATTTTGATTTAACGGTATTCAGTGCACGACGTTGGGATTTTTCTTTAGAATTGCGAGGTACGGGGTTTTTTCTTTCTTCGGAATCAAAATATAATCTTTCAACGGGATTACGAAAAATTTTTAACGACACACGGCCGATAAGCAAATAACGTATTCGGTTATACAGGAATACAATATCCAACCTCATCCGTTAATAGGGAGTTTTTGAGACCCTAAATTTACACGTCGCTTATTGGAGCGTTTTTGTTGAGAGATGAGCAAAATTCTCTCCAACTTTCTCGTTTACTTCGTTTAATCTTTTTATTATTAACAGACCGACATTCATCATTCCACCAAGATTTACTGAATTTATCATTCACGTGGATATTATTATATGGGAATACTTGTTTCTGCTGCTTTTAAAAGGTTTTGTGAAAAATAATTATATGTAACATGATTATCACGATAAGAAATTTCTGTATACTGTTCCATTTCTTCAGAAAATTTTTTCCAGTTGGCTTTCTTCGTATTGGACCTTCGAGAACGAGAATTATAAGTTGCTCTCGAAACATCAACATTCATCGTCTGATCCTAGTGTTACCTGATCAACAAACCAACTAACGAGAGGGCATATGATTCTGTCTACCACTGTTATATCGACTGTTGATATATTTCTGTTAGAAAATGTTAATCTTGTAGTTCCGTCGTTCAGAATACAGAAAATGTTATCTTCTATTAATGAGACGAATACAGTGCCGGACTGATCGTCATTAGCAGAGCCCCAGACAGAATGATGGAAGTTGAAATCTCCACCAACTATTGAATATGGGCCAATAGAATAAAAAAAAGGCCCCATTGTGGTTTATCGATCATAGTATTAAGGGGGATATAAATTGAGAAAAACTGTGAATTTATTACGCAACCTAACTCCAACTAACTCCACACCTACGATTGGCGGAAATGTGGTATTCACGAAAGCAATAGATTTTTTCAAAATAATGGCTGTACCACCTTTACCATCATCTGAAAAATATTATATCCTGTAAAATTGATTTTTATATGGGGTTTTCACCAAGTTTCAGGAATGAGACAGATATCTATATTATTTTCAAATAAGTAATGTTGAAATTCCCCTTTACTTGAGTTTAATGATCTTGAGTTCCATTGCATAATTTTCAGTTTATTTTCCATTTAGCAGTTCTTTTACCTTTGATTTGATTATACTTTCGTTAGAAACGTTTTCTATATACTGAACTGAACCACTTAAATCTTTCAAAAGAGATATGATAATATTATATCTTATATTAATGAGATCAGATGAATCAAAATAATGCACTTGAGAAGAGCTACTAGGAGGTAGAGAATCGGGACGGGCTTTATCTTCGTCTACTCTCAGACATACTCCGTTGCCATAGAAAGAAGGACGATTATTAATTATTTCCGCATGTTTTTTTTTTGTTCAATCGCTGAATGATCGGAGACACTCCGTCTCTTTTTGTTTTAATGGTGGAAAGTTTCTGGTTCCAGTAAGAGAGTTATTGCTGATTTCTGTGTTTGACGTATTGGCTGCCACCGTAGCAAAGCTATTATTGAGATGCTGTTTGGCAGGGGTCAACAATTAGTTTTGCTTGGGGTCCATTTTAAAAAATGAAATGGCCATCGCGGTCCGCACAACACGTGGTCGTCGCGGTGTCCGTCAATGCGGGGGATACATTTTCATTAAATTACGTACTCCGTAGTGCAAGTTGCTGTGTTCTCGCGGTCCGCACAAAATGGGGGAGCGGTCCGGATGCAGACCGCGGTCCGCCATTTGGTGACTTCTCTATAAGCCACCATGTGGTGGCTTCTCTATACTAAATATTATCAACCGCCATTTTTTCTTTTGTTTTTCCTCCGAGCAATTTTTATTATCATTATAATGATGATTTCCCCTACGATTAATAAATACCGAAATTTCAGCTGGGCAGTCTTCAAGATTATGTCGATCTCCACACTCAGTTGACTACGGCAATTGACATCAATGTGTCCAAATCTGATGAGGCATAATCTACACTGAACTACTCTTTGCATAAAAAGGTGAACTTCCCGAATACATCTGAATATTGAAACTTTATTCGGGAGTGTTTGTCCCTTAAAAGTAATCAATACACTTGTTGTTGGGGCATATTCCGGAATAGCATTGTTGACGAATATCTTTTTGGTTAATCTTTTTACCTCTAAAATTTTGAAAGTATGTATTTCTTTCAATTCGTGTTCATTTATATCTAAATCTACCGATCGAATCAATCCCTGCCTGCGAATCAAATATTGAGGTATATACGCTTCTAAATTATTAGTTTGTAAGAAGCTTGACGACAGAAATTTATTGGCACTAAGGCGGGCTACAAACGGGCGACATCGACGTGCATCCAAATACGTGCATCCAAATACGTGCATCCAAAAACCTGATTGCGTAGACACGTACGTACAAAACTACAGTTTTGTCTTGATACATCAGTGTGCATCCAAGAATATACAATCAATATAACCTTAAATCGCATCCACACGTTCACACCTGTACGTGTTTGTTGGAATGCGCATCCAAAAATTCAAACGATTCAGATTACATCAACGCAGCGTTCATCCGGGTTGTGCATTCAAAAACGTGGGTATCTTTGCATCAAAACGTTCTTGGATGCAAGTTGATGTATCAAGACATCAACGCCCGTGTGTAGGGGCCTTAAGGTACGTTCTGAAATTTATTTTTTCTCTATTTTTCCACTTTTTTCAATTCCAATTATATTACTTGATAAGGATGAATCATTTTTCCTAAAGACATTGGATGAAGATTACCAATATTTTTATCGCTACTTTCAATAAAGATAATGAAAGGGCCCACATCTGTGAGATCGTATCTACTAGAATTTTTTCGATTGTTTACAAAGCTGTTTTTTGTTGACTCTACTGAAGTTTGCGTTTTGTTACCAGGGGATGATTATTTTTTAATATTGCTGTGTGCATCAGAATTTTTGGTTTCATAAGAATTAAGATTGTCTCTATCATGAAACGAACTCACCGGAGTTTCCTCATCTTGTGAAAGTCCACAGCTTCTGCAGATTGAGTTAGAGCAGTGGTTCTCAACCTTTTCACCACTGAGGACCACTTGTACCTTTCAGAATTCTTGATGACACATAATGTTGAGAATGCTGCCTCATAGAGATAAGTGGAATGAAAAGGAAGAAGAAGTTCCAAAGCTTTTTCACTTAGCAGTGGACTTTCATCAAGAAATCCTATCCAAAAATCTGCAACATTTTCGCAGTGAGATTTTATCTTTTTTAAATGATCATCTGATGAAATTTCAATAAGCTGTTCATTTTCCTGAATAGACAGATTATTATATTGGGTAGCTAAAAAGGGATCAATCACCCACAGATTATTTTTCCTCACATCTGTATCAGCAGGGAAGTACTTCTCAAAGTAATATTAAAGTGATTTAATGTAGGACTTAATCAGTGAATGTAAAACATCCTCATTTAAGCCTTCATTTTCAGAGATAAAATCTGAAAACAAGTTGAACATTTCAAACGATCTTTTTCCAGCTTCGGACTCCCATAGCAACAATTTTTTCTTAAATGAATCAATTTTTTTCCAAAGGTCAAATGCGGTTTTAGATGGTCCCTGCAGGCCTAGATTCAATATCTGCCAAAAAAGCTAACTGGGCCATAAATTCTCCGTCACGCAGTGTTTCCGCGAAATCAGGTTTTTTTTCATCAAGATACATACATACTTCTTCTCGAAGTTCATAAAATCTGCCTAAAACCCGGCCCCTGGTCAGCCACCGAACTTCGGTATGTAGAAGGAGATTGGAATCGGAATGAATGGATCCCATGTCCTCGCATAACAAAGCAAACAATCTCGAATTAAGAGCATTACTTTTTATAAAGTTCACGGCCTTTACCACAATAGTCAAAACCTTGTTTAGGTCGGGACTTAATCTTTTGGCAGCAAGCATTTCGCGATGAATAATACAGTGTGTTGAAACAATATCACTGTTTCCTTCTTTCCTTACTAAACTTGGCAAGCAATGTTTTGTGACCTGTCATTGCCGCGGCACCATCAGTGCAAAGTCCTACACAGTCTTTCCAAGAAAGATTTTTGAGTGTGAAATATCCGTCAATGGCTTTAAAAATGTCTTTTCCGGTTGTGTTACCTTGCAACTCAATCGAGGTCAGGAACTCCTCAGATAATTTTTTGTTGTCTTTATCTATGAATCGTATATAAACAAGAAGAATAGCTTTATTGGTATTATATGTAGATTCATCAAGTTGTACAGCAAAAATCTTTGAGGAATGAATTTTCTTTAGAAGTTGGGTTTCAACATCTGATGCCATATCTTCAATTCTCCTACTAACGGTGTCATTGGAAAGAGGAATATTTTGCATTTGTTTAGCGTATTTATCACCTAAAATTGCTTTAGTTGGATCTACGATACATGGTAAAACTAATTCCTCACCAACAGTAAAGGGTTTTTTGGTTTTTGCGATTCTAAGTGAAAGTTGATACGACGCCTTCAAAGTAGCTTTATCATAAGTTGAGTGTGAATTAAGGATATTTTTTGACGATTGTAGTTCCGATTTTAGTTTCTTGACGATTTTGGTTAATATGCAAACGTTTTGAGTTAAAAAAAAATAGGCAGACGCATTAATTTACGTCTCAAGAGCCAAGATTTTAATTGTTTATTTTATGACTGTTCACTTCGCGGACCACATGAAAACCGTTCGCGGACCACAGGTTGAGAATCACTGAGTTAGAGGGTTCAAACTTAGTACGTAGATTGAGTTAATGTTAAGGAAGTGCCTTTGGGTAGTTTCAACCATTTTTCTCAGTCGCGCTGCCCCGTGCGGAGACTATTCCGTTCAAATCGCTTCGCTATCAGTATATAGGATTGAAATTTGGTACGTGGATTGAGTGGATGTTGACGTACGTTCTTTCGTTTGTTTCAATTTTTTCCTCAACCACGATTCACTTCGAAAATTTTACTTTTAATAAAATAAATTATTTTTTCACTTTTTAATTCGGTTTGCTATTTGAGCATGACTTTTTAAAATATAATTCAATTCGTTAGAATCGCATCTCGACGCGATGCACTTCGCGCGCAAAATACGACCATTGTAATTGAGCTCCACTGGTTTTTTAAAAATTATTTATCTGTCTGAAGGTTATTACTTTTTTATTTGTAATGTCTATTAGTTGTATAAATAAATTATATTTGGATAAAATAAAGTTCAAAATAAAAATATTGGATCAATATTAATGAAATTCATTTCATCAAAAAAGGCGGCGCATCAAACGGGGCCTAGGGCGGCAGCAAGCCTAAATCCGTCACTATACAATATACGTTTGAATTTATGGGAGTATAATCCCAGTATGATATGAATTTCGAAGCAATATTTTGAGTAGGTAATAAAACTCCCTTCAAATTATAACTAATAGGCCTAAACAACAGAACAATAAGGATTTATTTTATAAAAATCGGACATAATGATCTCGAGTAACTTCTAAATGTTAACATTGATAAAAATTGTTGACAATAATAATAATAACATGACAACTCGATGGCGGAAAAATTGCTTTGATAGTTATTCATGATAAATCTGGTAACAAAATTTTCAAATATTAAATAACTAACAATCATGACTAGGTTACGAAGGTCTGGAAAAGGCATTTGGCGTTTCGGAAAAAGGAGAACGAGAGTCTTCCTGCAAAAGAAAAACATAAACCTTAGTGTTTTCTTATCTGATGTGAATCTTATATATATATATATATATATATATATATATATATATATATATATATATATATATATATATATATATATTATATATATATATATATATATATATATATATATATATATATATATATATATATATATATATATATATATATATATATATATATATATATATATATATATAACTCAAAAGTTATCGAGAAAATTACAGTTTTAAGGACAAAAAATCAAATTAAATGTGTACATTATTGACCATTAACTTCCTGATAATAGACGAGTTCATCTTCAAATTCTGGTAACATATTAGTTAACTTTTGAGGTTCAATTTGCTGTATTTCGGCTCTAATTCTATTATACTAAAACAATGGTTAATAATAATTCAATTTACATCATGTATCGGCTAAATCAATCCAAAATCTAATTATATTCTTCTATTCTTCGATATTTTCTGGTTTATTGGATATTAGATAACTCCATTGATACAAACCTAACAGGGTTAGGACTGGAGACCTAGCAGGCCATTCGATAAAACCTATTCTTCCGATTCATCCGACTGGGAAAATATTTTGAAGGTATTCTCGTAGTATGCGCAAATAGTGGGGGACTCTCATCCTGTTGGAACCAAATCAAATCTGGGGTTGTTACCATTTGGGTGAAATGCAGTTAAACTTGGTACTTTGTAATTTTGTAGAATGTATAAATAATCAATAATTTATAGAGTTAAGTGTTCCCCAAATAAAATTTGCACCAAAAATTGTGGTCTAACTAAATTATTTATTTTCATTCGTGAATTTCTCGATATCTGATGAGTTCCCTTAGAGGACATGGTATATGATACATACTTAGAATTCGATGTAGAAATAAAAAAATGAGTGTTTCAATTTGAATAAATGAAGTTGGTGGTCGCCTATTATTTTCGGACCATCTGAATGAATATATTTATCATAAAAAAAACCGATACCAAAATATGAAAATCGTGGTGCCCGAGCATTTTTCCAAAAAACAAATCCCTGAATTTTAAATGAGTTCGTTCCAACCTACACTTTCTCAACACATATATCTGCCGATGTATCTCTATCTATCTAACTATCTATCTATCTATCCACATCTATCAATCTATCTGATCCAGCAAACGTTGTTTAAATTATTAAAATGGCTATTAAAAAATATGGGTTGTTGATGGAAGCGTGAAAATTTAGAGTTGTATGTATTTTTGAATGCCGCATCATCAAAAAATAGAGGGGTGGACCACCCTCAACATTCAGAGGGATGAAAAAAAGATGTCCGATTCTCAGACTTACCCATATGCCTAGAAAATTTCATGGAAATCGGTGGAGCCATTTCGGAAGAGTTTAACAAATAAAAAATAGGGGTTGATCGTAGAACAGAAAATTTTTTCTGAAAAATAAAATAAAAAATTAAGGGGTGGACCACCCTTAACATTTAGGGGCATGAAAAATAGATTTTGGCCGATTCTCAGACCTACCCGATATGCACACAAAATTTCATGAGAATCGGTCGAGCCAATTCGGAGGAGTTTAATTTCTAACACCGTGAGACGATAATTTTATATATATGTCACCGGAAGATAACGAGATCCGCAAGTTTATAAATTTCCTAGGAAAAATATAAACTTCCGTAGGATTCTAAACGAGAGATAAATTGTATTATTTTACGCCAACATATTCGCAAATATATCAATTTGCGACGTATCGTCATGAGTTTATAAAATAACGGATATCCATTCGTAAGATTCTAAACGGTTCGACCAATCACATAAGAGTTTTTAATTTTACGCTTCTTTAAAATACGGCAAATAACACACTGCTCTCCGATTGGTCGATGTTGACAGTGGCAAAGCTTGTGTCCATAGACTTAGGTACAATCAGACTTGCCAAACTATAAATTTATCAGTTTCGATTACCGACCTAACACTATTTTTACTTTATAACTAGGTAGGTAACTATAATACAGGGTTCATTTTTTACATAATATGCTAATGAACCCTACTTCACTCTACCAAAATGAAGCAACAGAAATAATGTTCTACGATATTAAAGAGGTGAATTTAGAAGAAAAAACAATCATAAGACATTTTGATGACATTTTTAAATTTTCCTCTATACATTCGGATTTCTTACTATTTTGGTCACGGCCACTATAAAACTTTCGTAGCTCTGTGGTAAATTTCACTTCGTCAACAAATTTTCTAGCAGCTACCGCTCTATTTTCACCATTTTGGCTGTCCGTAGCTTCTAGGTCGTTTAATATGGATATAGTTTAGTAACCTTAACAAAATAAAACTATTTTCACAGTTCCAACACAGTTATAATATTGAAAACTTTACAAAAACACACGACTAACCGGTTTATGTTCCGTGGAGGCGGTGGAGAGGAAGGAAAAGGAACACGTGACTTATTCAACCAATCAGAGCACACACGGCGTTTGGTTGTTGCTTACTTATTATTTTACGCGTGAGTTCGGTAAGTTTATCAATTTGCGAAAATGTGGGCGTAAAATAATACAATTTATCTCTCGTTTAGAATCCTACGAAGGTTTATAAATTTCCTAGGAAATTTATAAACCTACGGTTCTTGTTATTTTCCGGTGACATATGTCTATATATATATATATATATATATATATATTTATATATATATATATATAATTATATATATATATATATATATATATATAATTGCTCATGTGCAAACTAATGTTTAGTAAAATTAAATGCCAAAAAACGAATATCGAGTAGTCGCATTGCTACTCTACTCACCAAAGACACAATACTAGACCTATTACTCGTAACATCCAGATCTGTTTTGAAAGGTGTTTGAAGTGAAACATCCGGCTGTATTGTTCCATGTTGATCAATAGCAGTGCTCAAGTCTACTGATGAATCACTGAAATGAAAAACAAAATATTTATGCTAATACAAATAATATTTTTTTAGCATCTGATGAAGAAGTAGTACCTAGTTCAAAACATGCGTCATGCATTATAATTCAAATATTTATGAAAATTATCAGAAGTGTTTCATTAAAAAATACCTATATAAATAATGTCCCAAGTATTGTAAGTAAGTGAGTAAGTAATTAAGAGTTCAATGTAACGGTTCTTGAAAAGACTGTCCCATGTTTATAAATTGATTGCATTCATATTTTATTAAGGTGCGATTCCGCAAAACGCGGCAGACAGCAGCGGCAGACGGCAACAGCATCTGCCGCGACGGCAGACGGCAGTACTTAGCACCATACATTTCTATGGGACCGATTCCGACATACGACTGAAATTGCCGCGCAACAGATCGCGACATTTTTCGACGCGTAGCGGCAGACGGCAGTCCCGCACACACAGTACTGCCGTTTAAGTTCGACATCATGGACGTGTTGACAGATGACGAAACTGAAATTTTTATCAATTTAGTATCTCAACACCCTTGTTTATTTAATTGCAAAAATCCTAATTATAAAAATGCACATATCAAAGAAAATATTTGGAAAGAGATCGCTCGAGAAATCAATAAAACCAGTAAGTTTTTTTATTTTTATTCATAAACTTAGTACTATTCTGTACGGTTTACAATATTTCTCTGCCAAGATACTTCACCTACTTGGGAACAAAAAAAATCTTTTAATTTGTCTCGAATTACTAAGCCTCCGGCATTAGCAAATCCACTAGTTCTCGCCATTCTGATCATATTATGAGATGGCCTTTCTTCTTCTTCGCAGTGATATCTTGTAATCTGCTGATTTTCAAGATAACCATCTCGCAATATGTTGTGCAAGCAACAGGCAGACATTATTAAGTCGTCACAAGTTTCAGGTAAAATCGCTATCGGTATGTAAAATACTCTAAAAACTTGAGATAATATGCCGAAAGCGTTTTCGACTACACGTCGAGCACGATATAGCCTGTAGTTAAAAATATCTTTTTGGTAGTCATGCCTTGCAAGTCTTTGAGAATATGGCTTCATCATGAATGTATCAAGAGCAAAAGCTTCGTCTCCAATTAGGAAATGTGGTAAAATATCTTGTGTTCCCGGTAAATTTTTTGGTCCTGGAAAATTGAATGTACGATTCTGTATTTTCTTTCCCATTTCTGACTTTTGAAATATATTGCTGTCTCCCTCTTTTCCATATGACTCCACATCAATTGCAATGAATTTGTAGTTTGAATCAACTATAGCTAGCAACACTATAGAGAAGTACTCTTTATAGTTGAAGAAAAGAGATCCACTGTGCTGTGGTGATTTTCTACGAACATGCTTACCATCGATGCATCCAACGCAATTAGGCATGTTCCATTTTTCCCAAAATTCTCTTTCTATTCTTTGAAAATCATTTTTAGTAGGAGGAGGCATACAAATCGGAACAAGTTTTAGTCTTAGTAAATTTAATATTTGTTTTACTATTCTCGATATATACGACCTTGATATACGATAATGAAAAGCTAAGGAAGCGAAACTTTCTCCTGTTGCCATGAATCTGAAACAATATAACATATTGAACAATATACAAAAATGAACAAAGATTTGATATTATTACAGGTGAAAACTGTAAAAAGGAGTGGAAGAGAATACGCGATGGTTATATGCGTTTCAAAAGAAAAAATAAACTTCCCACTGGATCAGAAGCTCCAAAAAGTACTCGGACGAATTGGAAATGTTGTCTTTCTTAGATAACGTTCCGCAGGAGAAGACTACTATTGGTAGCGTAAACGATGAATCGATGCCATTACAAAACACGGCTGAAGAGTTCACAGAGTCTGCACAGAATAATAACCAACAAGGGACTGATGCCACGCTTTCTGAAGCTGATACTCAGGAAGAGATTGCTAGCATGAATAATAAACGCAATATACCTGACCTTTCCAACGTAGTAGACGCAACGAATAAAATCAAAAAACGTCCTCGAAGCAGTAGAGATGATATTTTATCATATATGAGAGAAAGAGAAAAAACACGACTAAATCTACTGAAAAATATGTCCGGAACTGATAATGAGTTCAATTCATTTGCTAATCATATTGAACAAGTTTTAAAGAATTTGCCAACAAAATTGCTTCAAATAAAAGCAAAGCGGGAAATCTTTGAAGTTCAACAGTACTTTATCTAATTCAACACCGTCCACTTCAAGAGCTGGTATAGCTATAAAAAATATTTCTGATGACAGTCAGTATACAATTTTGAATGTTTATTCTCCAATTGGCAGTAATTCGGAACCAACCGATTTGTCTTTTAATCGTAATGCAGAATTTCGTTCAATTGTTTCGGAAGCGAATAATTTGACTCTTCATACAGACAATGAAGAATTTTCTTCAATCTCACAATTTTTGTGAAATTAGGTCTCTAAAATTGGGCCCTTACTCATCGTAAATCGTCATGGGTGATTCCCATAATTGTAAATGTATGGAATCACATAATTTCACGTGACTTTATGTATTTCCATACATTAACATCATAAAGTATTTTTATTATTGAAAAATAATTTGAAATATCTTACCTCAATGTTAAGAATACTTTTTCTTCTGGTGATATTGTGTCCCGCATAGTTTTTGGAGCAAGATCATTATAAATTAAAGAGATTACAAAATTAAACTGGTTTTTATTCAAACGGCAATAACTTCTGAAAACTTCTTCACTATCATTTAAATGCTTTTTTATCAAAGTTTCATAAGAGCCTTCTTTTAGTCTATTCAAGTACATTGGCTGTATTGGTTTTCTGCTTAAGTAGTAATACAATAATAAATCATCGTCGTCTTCTTCTTCTTGCAGTAAAATTTGCAGCATTTGGTTATTCATAACTGTATAATCGAAGACTCAAACGCAATTCAGTTATGCCCTGACGTAACTGCAAATCTTGCTGCCGGCTTCGGAATCTATACCACTGCAATTGACGCCCGACAGCATTTGCTGTCGGTCGTCTGCCGCTGCTGTCGGCCGTCTGCCGCGTTCTGCGGAATCGCACCTTTATTCAGAATTTTCAATTTCATCCATTTACTTTCTAACAATTTAGTTATTTAATTTGTCTTGTTCGGGATATAATAATTTGGTAACGCACATTAAAATGACGTTAGGTTTCTAAAAAACATTCGTTGCGAAATATTTGTTATTTTTTCCGTAATTTGTGAAGCCATCCTCTAAATTTCTCCAGAATCAATAACAAAGTAGTCTTCGAATTGAGGCCGTTTCGTTGTGAAAATTAATAAAATACGTAAAAAATTAAATATATACCATATATTCAATTTTCACAAATTCTAAAATTAGTGAAAATTTAATATTTTATTATACGATAATTAAGTAATATTTTATTTTGACAATTTACAGGAGTGTAATAGAATAGTTATTGGAACTAAGTTAATAAGCACCAAGTGCAATTAATAGAACTGTTATTCATATCAATTTTTCACAGAAAATACACCTATAACCTTTTACAATTTAATAATAGCTATTTATGATATTAGTGTTAAAAGTGATAATTGTTCGTGAAGATGCTCCACTCGCTGTGCTCGTTTCGCAAACTTCTCCACTCACAAAATAAAGTCACTTTTAACACAAATATCATACACTATTTTTTGTACACCTTTCCTATTTTGGTAACAAAATAAAAGTCGAAGTCGCATACTTTTGACATCTCTTGACAACTAATTATTTTTGATTTTTTAACAAGAATCGCATATGTTGTGGGTTGTGGTAACCATCGTAATTAGTAAGTGCCAAAAGCAGTTCATAAGGCCGGCCGCACATTTACTACAATCGGTTCAGATTGTCTGAAACGATTGTCGGATCAGGGCATCTGACGCTCAAATACCTATACTTTTATACGGTCATATCGCACACCTACGATCCGATATCGGATCGGACGTCCGACTCGGATGCACGAGCAGTGCGTCCTACCAATCGGACCGATTAAAAGTCTGATCCGGCTACCGGAAGGCAAGCCCTACATTGTTTTTGCATAGTCTACCGCAAACATACGATTATTTCTGTCAGTTTTTGACAGGGAGTATAGAAAAAGGAATTGTCAAACAATGTGCGATACTGAAAATTTGATTACCACGGTCGAAAAATATTCCTGCTTGTGACATTCAAATAAAATCGGACGTATTTTGTCGGCAGTGTGCGCTAGTGCTCCGATTTGAAATCGTTTCAGACAATCGGATCCGATTGTAGTAAATGTGCGGCCGGCCAACAGTTAAAAAAATGTCAGTCGATAAAAATACTTATTCAAATGAAAGTGATGATTTCTTACCAATGGACATTGCAGAGGCTGCAAAAGGAGCCACACTAGAAATGCTGCCAAAAAAGTCGCACCAGCAGTACGAAATTGCATATGCTAATTTTCTCGCCTGGTGTAGATTGAAGAACATAGAAGGAAACTTCAGTGAAACTGTCTTTAAAAATGTTCGTTTATAAGGATTTTTCTTTTAACACTACGTGTTAAAAAGATTTTTAATACGAGTGTTAAAAATATTTTTAACACTATACCTTATAAACGTACACTTTTAAAACTCGAAGAAGGCATTAAAAACGTCACTTTTAATGGCTGGTGTACAAAAAAGTCTTAAGCAAGCAATCACTGCATAATCAAATATCTATTATAAACTAAATCTAATTGGCACAATGAATACACTCAACTCATTACCTTATCAAACTTCCTCGGTCTGCTATTGTATCAAGTTTCATTCGTTCTATATTAACGGAATTGATCTTATCTTCATCAGGCTCATTTTCAAGAAGAGGAACTTCATCGTCCAGCATTGCTGAAATAACAAGGTCCTCTTTCATCTTTTCTTTCTTTTCGTGGCACTCACATTTACATTCATCTGGATTAACATAGTTATACACAACATGGTCGTGAAGTATACTATCTGGAACATCTATATGACCTCTAGATGGTATTGTCTGAATTCGTTTCGGTAGCTTTCTACGCTCAGGAACTTCTTCAAAGTTGATCCACTCTTTTTGAAGACCTTTCGGTGGTAACGGTGGAGGTGTGTCTCCTTCTATTGATGATTTTCGTCCAGTATGGATACCCTTCTCTGCAAATTCGAACCAAGTCGTATTTTTTGGTTTTTTAGGAGATTTTGATGTTTTATCAGAAGAGTCGGACCGCGGTAACGATATTTTTAACTTTTCTATAGATTTCGCTAAATTTTCTGTATTTATGGAAGTAACAATTTCTTCGCAATAGTCATCTAAAGAACTCGGGTTTATCGGTGTTGTCGATCTAGGGCGATCTATAGGACATGTCTTCATTTCGAAGGTAGCTCTTTGTTTAACAGGAACTATAGGTATAGCTGCAGATCTTTCCTGAGGCAATGTGGTCGGGACATATGGAAGTTCATCCTCGAATGAATCTTGCACAACCAGGCTGTTAAATTCCAACTCAAGAAGTTCTGTTGTATCGCTCTTTTGTTTTGGAATATTGCAAGGGATACTGCTAGCTTCTGAATCTTTTTCAGATTCTGAAGAATTATTTCTCTCCTCATCAGCTAAAGAGTGTCTGATAGGTTCAGGTTCGAATAATCCTGGCATTATCGTTTTTATTTCATTTTGAGATAATACAGGCTGCTGATTCTCTTCCAAAATTTTTCCTAGGCTTGTTGTACTCCTCGTTCTTTCTATTTTAGCTTCTGTCCAATTTTCAACTTTCGTCTCTATATGAACTTTCTCTACTATTTCACCATTTGTAGGTCTAGTCTCCTGTGATTCATCTGTAGATATACGGCCATTTTTTAATTTTGTTTCCTCTATTTTTGTCTGCATTTTATCTAATTTTTTTTCTTTCGGCAGTTTGGTAGTAAATATTTCATTATTACTTCCTACTTTCGTAGAAAATACAACATTCTCGCTGCTTGTACTACTCTGTCTGCTTTGACATTCTGTCATAGTTTTTTTAACAGGAGTATCTAAAGTTTGAATTGAACTTTCTTGAATTTCCTCTTTTTTAACTGGTAAGACTTCTATCACGGTATCTTGAGAGTCTTGACTGGGAGTTTGAATATCTTTTAAATTGAGGTGATTATCATTTTCGTAATGCGTAGGAGAGTGTAAAGGAATTCTAATACTATTACCGTCCAAAGGTTTTTCAAAAATAGGTCTTTTCTGCTCATCATTGAACTTAAATTCTACTTTGGCTATCTTATCTGATAATACTTCTGGTGAAGTGTTTCCTAATCTTTTAGTATCTCCTTTCGCCGATTTGAAAATTGAAAAAACACTTTTAGTTTTTCCTCTACTATCAATACTTTCTGTGGACGAGGGAGCATTCGAAACTGATAGCGGTTGATCTCTGTCTCTACTTTTCGATCGCGATCTTTTACCACCCCTTTCTTTCAAAGACTCACTAGCTTCTCTGAGTACACCTGTAATTGTGCTTTTTCTCTTACCAGGAACTGTAGGCGATTCTGGACTAGTTATAGCCTCCTTACTTCTGAATATCGAAGCGAATGAACTTCTTCTTGATACAGACGGAGACGGTGTTTTACTATCGAAATAAGGCTCTCGAATATGTCTTGTCAATTTTGGACTCATGCTTGGTGTACTCGTTAAACTCTTTCCTGTATCACATGTTTCTGTTGTTGAATCATCTGTTCTTATTTCATCAAGATCTATATTTTCTAGTTTGATATCTGGTGAAGTATGGGATGTATCATCATCTTCATATAGGTGATCAGGTTTAAGTTTAATTCGAATATATTTTGGTTCTTCCTTTTTGAAAGCACTCGAAGTCGATATCTCCTTAGGGCGTGGAGACGTATCCCTTGATTTGTTAGTTTCTGCTGATTTTGACTGAGATAGCAATTTCACCGGAGCAGAGGATGCTACAGATTTAGGTGTTGTTGATTTTGATGGAGCCGACATAATTGTTTTGGATGTTCTTCTACTTGAAATGCCTTTTTCATTTTCTTCGAAATCAAGAGGTAGAGGCCCTTTCAGAGGAATATAGATATATTCAATTCCACTTTCAGATATGATTCTTTTAGTTGGTCTAGGAGTTATGTTACTATCAGTTACTGAAGGATTATCTACCTTTATCGTAATATCACTTTTAACACTTTGTACTCGTCTTTCTATTCGCCTTACCGGTTTTTCGGGTGCCTGTTTCATTGAGGAACATCTTCCGTCTTTCTTAACCGTTATACCTTCTGCCAATATTGCTTCAGTTGGATCATGTACTCGTGAGAGTAAGATTTTTTCTAAGTCATCAGAGTCGGTCTTGGTCCCTACTTTGTCAATATTCGAGGATGAGGTGGATTGAGGAGTTTTAGTTCCACAAAATGAAGTTTCCAAAATCATTTTGTGTGGAGACGGCGACCTAGATATTTCTGTGGTACCAGACAAAACAGAAAGATGACTGGCGTTAGATAATCGGCTTTGAGCTGAACATGCACTTCCAATGCTTGATAGCCTAGAAGTTCGGCCAGATATAGCTAATAGACTAATTTCTGAGCATTGGGAATCTTTTCTAACGTGATTTTGATATGACTCATCATTTAAACATGCGGGTGATTGGGGGCGGGACTTATTCTTCCTTTTATCTTGATCTTTGTCCTGAAAGTCGAGTTCTTCAGTGGACAATCGAAGATCAAGGGTGCCATCTTCTCCGAAACCAACACCAAGCTTTGTTGTACCTTGATCTCTGCAATGATTATTTTCATTGAACATAAGTGAACATTTATTCCAAATAACATAATTCTTATAAACCTCACTGAAAATACATATCTTTTTTCAAAATACTTTTGTAAAAACACTTGATGACATTTATACAATTATAAAACTTCTTCACGTTTTCAATACTTCGTTCAACTCATTTTCAGTTCCTTTTATTCCGCAATTAATGTTGGAATATTAATTTTCGTACAATCAGGAATCTTTTGAATTGTTCAATATTGAGGTTCAGATTATTCAATATCACTATTGACTAATTTTTGTAAATACGGTATTGCTGGAGGATTTTGAGTTAATTTAATGTCAGCGTGTTGTCAAAAAACTGATCCTTTCCATTTTCTCTAAAATATGAAAATGACCGAATGCAGTTTTTCAAAGACAACACGCTGGAATGCGAAATTATCCGGTTATTTTGATGCACGAATGTAATTCGGAGGAATATTTCCCGAATAGGAACATGGTTTTAAAATAGGAATAACCATAGATACGTACGATGAAATTATCACAGCGCTCTTTCGCTTTCTACAATGCGATTATCGAAATTACCGATAATTTTGCATGACAGCGTGTTTTCAAAAAACTGCATGAGTTCATTTTCATTTTTGGAGAAAGAGCCGGACACCGAAGGTGAAGGGCTCTTTCTCCAAAATAAGAAAATGACCGAATGCAGTTTTTTAATGGCAACACGCTGGAATGCGAAATATTCCGGTTATTTTGATGCACGAGTGTAATTTAGGGGAATATTTCCCGAATGAACTTTCAACTTGTCAAACTGACGTTAGTAATTAATTAATTCTTAGCTTATTATCAATAACCGTAATAAGAACTATGCTACTATGCAATTATCGATCTACTGTGCAATTATCGCTGTAATTTTCGATAATTGCATTCCATTTACAAGGAATTTTTGACAGGGGGAAAATATTCGCTGTAATTTTGCGATTATTGCATTCCATTTACATGGGATTTTTGACAGGAGTGAAATATTCACTGTAATTTTGCGATGATTGCATTCCATTTACATGGGATTTTTGACAGGAGGTAAATATTCACTGTAATTTTGCGATACTTCCATTCTATTTACATGGGATTTTTGACAGGAGGGAAATATTCGCTGTAATTTTGCGATAATTGCATTCCATTTACATGGAATTTTTCACAGGAGGGAAATATTCGCTGTAATTTTGCGATAATTGCATCCCATTTACATGGGATTTTTGACAGGAGGGAAATATTCACCTATAATTTTCATGGTTATTCCCTGCAATCTCTCTATCAGGCGAACTATCCTTACTATCATGATGAGATGAACTACTTGCTCTCGAGATGTCAATCCTAGGAGTACTAGGAGCATGTAGTGTTGATGTACACGATACAGGATTCGCAACAGTATCTGCGAAGGATGTTGAAGGTTTAACAGGGGTTTTAATCTGTCCGACAAGGCTGATTCCTGTATATACCAGTTCTGGCGGTTGACTCATACTGTATGCTGGACTAGGAGTATTATCCTCACGGATTCCAGGGAGCCGAACTACGAAACCTGTTTTTTCATCGGGACTTTCTAACTGAAAATGATAAAATTCCAATTAAACCGTAACCTAATTTTCAATAAAAAATTATAACTTTTGGTTTCAGAACTGCTCTAAACATGCTGAAAATTGCTTATACGAATCAATAATTCCATCAGGTGGATATGTCTAATAAAATGTAGTGGAGTAAATCTGTACTATAATTCAATATTATATTTGAATAAATGTGTCTTGTTGTCTATTATGTATTTTATATAATCAAATTATTGATTACTGGATATCAGTTCAAAAGTTCAATTTTTCCAAAAGAGATACTTACTTAATTTTATCATTTTCAGAAATAAAAAATACACATATGAGGCATAATATTTGATATTTGTTGTTAGATGGGAATCATCGAAGTATTTAAATATCAATTTTTCAACATTTGGTGAAACTTTCAAAAATGGCAAATTATTTAAAATTTATATTATAACATTTAGTTATAATGTTTCCTGCATGTTAATGGACAACAAATTGAGGTACGTGATTTACATCCAGAAGCTACCTGAATATTTTGGAAAATATTGTAGAGAATTTCGTCGATAATCTGCTTCTCGAAGAATATCGAAACTGTTGGTACCAACTGACGGGGCTCCTGCACATTGTTCAAGAGAAGTGAGCGCAGAACTGGAAAGACTTTTTGACGATCGGTGGATAAGGCGCTTGGGACCGTGGAATTGGCCAGCGAGATATCCCAATCTCAATCCATTAGATTTTTATTTTTGGGGAATGTTTAAAGAAAAAGTTTACAAAACATCCGTGCGTTCGAGAGACGAATTGTTACAGAGGATTATCCAAACATTTGAAGCTTTGGATCCGAATGAAATCAGATCTGCCACGACAAAATCAGTCAACACCCGCATTTTGAAGTGCTTAGAAGTGAACGGCCAGCGATACGAGCATATTTTGAAATATTCCACATAATTGTTTTCCTTTTTCATAATTATTTGTATCAATATTTCCACTATCAAGTTACTTGCTACTTTTTTAAAGTTGATCGAAATGTATTGAAATTGTTCTAAATTGGTAGGTATAAATTTCTTGAGGTTCATTGGCGGTAGATTCGGATACATTTCATTGAACGAATAATAATTTAGGTTAGGTTAATTGTTCCATCGTTTTTGAAGGTATTTGAAACTTCTGAGATGATGAAAATGTCGATATTATTAGTAGATTGTCACAAGGTTACTGTCAAATAGTAACCATGACATGCTTAGCAAATACCGAATGGGGATACCATGTACAGGCTGTCCCATTTTCGATGGGACTTACGGGGTAACTCGCTTATTTTTAAAGATAGAGATTTGCGGTTTTCGCGAACGTTAGTTACTTTTTTGTGAATTTTACGATACCGCAAACAAAATTTTCATAGCTTGCTTCGTAGCTCGTTTTTGAGATACAGGTCGAAGTTGAAAATATTGTATTTTGGCTCCCCTCCTGTATCACAGCTGTCTTTTAACTTATAGGAAAAGTAAAAACTGTCTTTTATACACTTTTTTACGTAGAAGCCAGCTGTTATTGTTTAGATATAACCCAATAGTATAATTTTTCAAATGGATCACTCTGTATATTTTTCCATATTCAAAACACAAATGCTTTGCGCTTTTCAAAAATATATAATACTTATATAATATTCTAAGTATTAGCCCTGTATTGAGATAAATTTTTTTTATGGCAAGTAAAGACAAATATCACTTTAATAGATCGTTCGGCGCAATAAACAAAAATATCACTTCCATTTATTTAGAATACAATGAAAGTATTCATTAAAAAAATATTATTTAATATAATTTACTAAACATCAGAGATGCATTTAATAATTATTATGAAAAAATAGGAACTTATATGAAACACTGCTACAAAACAAAGCTCTATTATTTTTCTGTTGAAAATGTTTTGTAAATATTGTTCAAATTACTGCCCATTCTGTTGAAGACAAAGTCGACATCTTCTGAGGATAGCGCCAATCGACCACAGTTAAAACAAAAGTCTCATACCTAAGTATTCTAAAGCTTCTCCCGTGGAATTCATCAGAGCATTCTCGATTTTTGTACACTTTGATAGGAACTATAAACATTCTGCACTTGCTTTTTTTTCAGAGCCACCTACTAATTAGGTCTAGAGCGTATAAAGTCGATAAATAGTGTTTCATTAGAGTTTAAATTTATTGTTTTGTCAAATTGTTTAATAACATACCTATATTAAACAATATTTTTTTCATGAAAACTTTTCGTTTTACGCTATACAAATGGAAGTGATATTTTTGTTTATTGCGCCGAACGATCTATTAAAGTGATATTTGTCTTGACTTGCCATAAAAAAGGAAAATTTATCTAAATACAGGGCTAATACTTAGAATATTATATAAGTATTACATATTTTATAAAAGCGCAAAGCATTCGTGTTTTGAATATGGAAAAATATACAGAGTGTTCCATTTAAAAAATTATAACATTGAGTTATATCTAAACAATGACAGCTCATTTCAAGAATCTGACTACGCCATTGGATTCTGCGTAAAAAAGTGTATAAAAGACAGTTTTTACTTTTCCTATAAGTTAAAAGACATCAGCTGTGATACGGGAGAGGGGCCAAAATGCAATATTTTCAACTTCGCTCTGTATCTCAAAAACGAAGCAAGCAATGAAAATTTTGTTGGCGGTATCGTAAGATTCACAAAAAAGTAGTCAACGTTCGCGAAAACAGCAAATCTCTATCTTTAAAAATAAGCGAGTTATCCCGTAAGGACATCGAAAATGGGACAGCCCGTACAAGGAACATTTGCACAAATAAGTGCTGATAAGTCCGAAACTTGATTAGTTAGGTATAGGTATGATATACATAGATAAAAAGGAAATTCTAGCAGCTTTCCGAATTTTCAATAATATACAAGGTATTCCATATGAAATAATCAACTTTCAGACACTTTTTCAAGCAAACGAAATAACTGTATTTTTTTACCACCCTGTATCGAAGTGACGGAGATTAGGCTGAAGTATAGGAAGCTAGGTAGAGAATGTTCGATTATGCTCTACATTGAATTTTCAAAAACATCCACTGTGAATCACCCTATATATATGTATATATATATATATATATATATATATATATATATATATATATATATATATATATATATATATATATATATATTGAGAAAATAAAAATAAAAAAAAAAAAAATATATATATATATATATATATATATATATATATATATATATATATATATATATAACTTTTTGATAATTATTAGCAGTAACAGGCTTGGTGAATCTCAAAAAAACTCGATTTTATTAAAAAGTTGACGTTTCGCCACGACATTCGTGGCTTCATCAAAACTTTTGATAAAGCCACGAATGTCGTGAAAAATAGTTCACAGGCAACAACAATTCAAATAAATAATTATATTTATATATATATATATATATATATATATATATATATATATATATATATATATACATATATATATACGTATATATATATATATATATATATATATATATATATATATATATATATATATATATATATATATATATATATATATATATATATATATATATATATATATATATATATATATATATATATAATTACAAACGGCAACTGCGAATATCGATTGAACTGAAGTTATTAACTAAACACTTTCTAGAAAACAGTCTTTTGAAATTGTTATCAGACATTAAAAGTTGGATACTTGTTGATATTTCATATTTTAAAAAAATTTGTGCCTTTGAACCTTTGAAGTTTCAACTATTTGGCCAAGGGTTGTCTCTAATTCACAAACCCAAAAGGTTACCATATTGGTCAATGGTTCAGATATACCTGAGAACTTGGTATAAGAAAAGTTTTATTGAAGGAAAGCTGCTTATCAATAGTTTATCAAATATTTTTGTCATTGTGAAATTTTAAACTGATATTCAAGTGCGCATGATATATCCCGCTTGCTCATCTTAGAAAACTCATGAAATGTAAAAAATTTAAAATAAGCTCGCGTTATCTGGTGATAATGCTATTGCATAATTTCATTCTTGATAATCAATCTTATTTTTCCGCACGAAAACATTCAACAATTTCAAATGTGTCACCAGATTTTCAACTTTTACGGTGGAAATAAATGCCTCATTTTCTTATTTATTTTTTTTCAATCAACTGTAAATCATAAGCTGGCCGAAGCTATTAACTTTGCCATACATATTTCTACTCATATGAAGGTTATCATCAAATATTTTGTGGATTAGGTCATTCAACTCTGCCTGGGAATGCGCTATAATATTTAAAACTACCAGGATAGGATACTTGACTAAAAGGGCTGTATATAATCCTTATATATATATATATATATATATATATATATATATATATATATATATATATATATATATATATGTAGTTTAATGGGATACATTCTTGTTTGTACTTGATGTTGTGAATGGATGCAAAATATAAATGGTGTTCAATGAATCTAATATCAAAAAAGGCTACAATTCTTGGGTGAACTCTTAGTACAATAGGTGTTGCTAAAATCTACCTACAAAAAAAAGAAAGGTGAGAAAAACACTAACAAAATTCTAGGAAGAAATGGATACGTACACGTAATCTCACCTCGTCAGAGAGGTCCTCGAAGGATGCGAAAGGAGCAGGTCCCATGCGCTTCTGGCGATGTGATGTTCCCGCGCTGACAGTAGTGGTACATGAAGGGGAGGTTCGGGTAGTGATGGTAGCATCAGTTGCCATAGCGAAGTACTACATGGATTTACTATGAGATAATATACACATCGAATTAGAATGGATAAAGAGGGATACATACATGCTCTTGCAAATATGGTGCAACATTACTAGGGGCGCAGATAGGAACATCTTGTAATAGTATTTCAAATTAATTCAAAAGTTTTGCTTCAATTAAAAAAAAATCTTTTGCATTCCAAAATTGATTCGATAATTGAGCGGAATTATTGAACAGTCAAAGTAGCTCTATAAAGACTCAATGATTCATTAAAAGCTATTTCCATTAATATTGAGCAAATAAGCACGGGAAGAAAAACTAATATTCTTTTTGATCTTCAATTTGAGGTATTCATGACTGATTTGTCACACGATCTTTCAATAACTAGTGTAGTTACTGTCTTAATGGAAGTAATCGCATACCATAGATATTCCTCAATCACCTTTTTTCTGAAGATATGCTTTTCAGTGTGTGTGTGTGTGTGGCTGTGTGAAAGAATATGAGATTATATTAAAATAATGGTTTGTAAAAAAATTACACATTTATTAAACAAAATACGCATGACGCACGTTTCGGTGAAACTACACCTTCTTCAGAATGCAAACTAAATATATTTCTCCGTTATATCGAATACAAGAAATGAAAAGATGACAAATTATGTGGAGAGGGTAAATAGAAGGATGGTTACAAATAATTAGTAAAATAGAAAAAACCCATTCTAAACTGATAGTAAGGTAGTTCTGTAATTTTGAAAAGATTCAGAAGGGGCTTATAGTATGGTCAATTTGGCTATTCAATAGGAGACCTGAATGTTTGTATTCATTTATCTGTAATGATTCTAGAAAATTAAGTTTAATTCCATTACTTTCAGCATTTAAGATTTTAAAGTCAAAATTGAATGTGTGATTTTCTTGAATAAAATAGTTTGCATAATGTGAATAAGACTTTTGATTAACAAAGCTACGTTTTTTTTTTAAAATTCTGGTCTGAAAGCTTCTGAAAGTTCTACCAATGTAAAACTTATAACAGTCACCACAATTAATCTTATAAACTCCTGATTTGTTTTATTTTGTGAACTTTTAATTTATTTTATGAAGTAATGACCCGAATGGGAAGAGAACTACTCCAACTAGTGAAATGAAATATGATCTTCTAAGTTATTTCCGGTACGGTAAGCAATGTTGATGTGTTTAAATGAAAGTAATTTGAGTTTTTTACTCGAATTTCCGATCCTATTTTATTAATTATTTGTACCATCCTTCTTTTCAACCTTTCTACACAAATTGTCATCTATTTATTTCTTCTCGATACAACGGAGAAATATATTTAGTTTGCATTTAGCATTTGAAGAAGTGAAGTTTCACCAAAATGTGCGTCATGCTCATTTTATTTTCTATAAACCATTTTTTTAATGTTTATTAATTTACATCATGTATCGGACCAATCAATCCAAAATAAAAGAAGACATTTATTCGCAAAATCGAAATTACCTAACCAAACAAATCCTCTAATGGAGGTAACTACATGAGTCTCAACGCTAACAACATTCTTGAGAATTAAATGTTCGAAACATCAAGATAGCCACCACAAACGATAGAAACAATAGCCTGCTGTTTCGGCCTTTTTGATAACTCATCGCTATTGTCCATCTAATAAATGTGGTAACCATTCAGATATTTCACTCATACCTGACAACCCTGTCGTTGGCGTCGCGTCGAGAGCTACATAACTTTACGTATTTATTCAAAAACATTGAACTAAAAAAGTGCAAGTACTCCATCATGCCCCAGAAATAGGGTATAGGGTAATATGTGGTAGATGAATAAGTAAACATGATAAGCTCATGGACGTAGCACACATAAACATCTTTATTACCCTCTTTCTTCTCTCTGGAGCATTAGCAGCGATCCGAATTCTTACATTTCCAACTGTGATTGATGAAGTTATAATAAATATTCTTTAGAAGCTCTTTTACCAGGATCAGTCCTTCGATCAAGGAAGCATGCGGAACACATTGCACTGTACATAGCGTGAACCTAAATATATTTACATCTTAAATCGAAGGTACAATTGGCGCTACCGTTTTCAGTCTCTCACCAGTGTTGGAATTGACATGGGGACGAATTATGATCATAAAAAATGTGTTAGGATAAGTAAAACCCTCGCAATAAATTGATTATTCTTCAAATTTCCGAATCTCTGGAGTAACTACACAGAGAATTCCAAAGATAAAATGAAAAAATATTATTTCATGTTTAAGTTTGAATTAATAATGCAAAATTAATAAAATAATTCGAATATTTCTCAACAGATCACATAAGTATAGGTATAATGTCCGCAACCGTATGTAAAATACCCACTTTCAGTACGGTTCTTCTCTGAAAAGGTAGCACCTTTCGGGGCTCTTCCGGGAAGTACTTATTTTCCGGGTTTGGCCAGGAAGAATTAAATCGTTGTTTTCATAGTACTTATTAGCCACATAATAGTATGAAAACAATGCTTCAGAAGAAATAAGTAAATCATAACCATAGCAACGGAATAACGACATTATGCTTCTTGAAAGTTTGGTCTCGATAAATAATGGAAATCTACAGTGAAAGCGATTTTAAAATGTGCCTTTTGAAATTTCCAATGCAGCAGCTACTACAGCACAATTATTACCTGAAAAGTTTAGGTACGAAAAAGTTTATAATTTTTGTTTACGAAATGGATGAAAATTAAGAAATGCAAAACTACATATTACAGGGAAAGTAGTTTCTGTTTTTTGGTACAAAGATAAGAAACTGTAAATCCTCTACCCTTGGAGAATGTACTCTCATCAAAAAATACCATTTTAGTGAAGAATAATATAAACACAGGCACGTTTCCGTAGGAAATCGCAAAAAAGAGAACATTGTTTAACAAAGGAATCAAAAATAAATAGTGAGTAGATCAATTGAGAAAGAAGACTATGATATCTAACTGAAGCTAAAGATAATTCAAACAAAAAGTCAGGATTATAGGATAAAAGTGAACTGTCTTTACTTTCAGGTAGCAACAATTACCTCAACTTCATATTCTGATTTTAACAACAGTCATTTAAACATACCAAGTAATTCAAATGAATGGAATTCCTTCAATACTAGCAGGGGCGGCTATTCGAAGGCGCCTATGAAGGCTAAGCCGCCTCCCCAATAATATTCCGTGTATCAATACTATATTATATTGAATAGTCAGCATTCAGCATATTCATATTAATCAAAATCATATTATTTTATGCACCTACGTTCCTTTCAACCTACATTATATAATTTATTAATTACGATAGAAGGTATTTACATTTACTGCTTACTGCATTTCATTCATTTCAAGATTTCATATCAACAGTGGCAATGCTGCAGAGGCTTAATAAGGTATAGACGCGTTCATTATTCCATATGCCATGCCAGAGAGAAAAGAAAACGCTGCGAATGAATATACCTTATTCACTGCATTGAAATAGAAAACACGGGTAAAAGCAACACCGATTGAAGCTAGCTGCTCGATTCAAAGAGAATACATTAATTCTCACACAATGTCGACCAATCACAATTATAGGCTTTCGGGTAAAATCGAGTGAATTCGTTGGAAAGCATTAATCTTAGTCACTAGTGGACGAAAACAGTTTTTTTTGGTTTTAATTTATTTTGCTCGCGTATTGTCTTTAAAATGAGTAAGGTTCCTGAAGTTAATTTTAAAAATTTCAATGGTGTCGTAGTGGAATATTTGTTATCCCATAACTTTAGTGCACTAATTTATGACGATAGAGTTTTAATAAAAACATTGCGACTTACCCAGGAATTAAATAATTTGGTGCAGCGTAACAAACAACAGAATCGCGGTTTTAATATCAGAAATTATGAGAGACATCCTTGACTAACCGGATCACAGGTAAAAAATAAATTATTTTGTTGGCAACAAGGCGCACAAAATTTCTAGATGCAATAGTAGGTAACAGAATTCCAAGTAACGCACCAACTAGGTGGAATTTTACTTCAAGAGCCATCTTTACTATACACAATAATAAGGAAAAAATTTTAGAGGCTCTTAATTCTATAGTTGAAAGTGAGGAATTTTTCACTGATAAAGTAACTTTAAATACCGCAAGCGGATTAATATCTTACTTACAAGATATGGAATTTATATATTTTTTAAACATCTTTAAATTAATTTTTGAACAAACAGAAATAGTTTCTCAAATCTTACAGCACAAGTTTTCAGATGTGATTTACTCACGAAATCGTAAAGTTTCTTTTGGAAAAAATTTCAGAATTTCGTGCTGAAGTTTATTTTAAAAAACTATTTTCTGTATTTCAAACTACTGATGATACGACTCAATTTAGCCCAAAACGAAAGAAATTCAATTTCGCAGATATGGAGTTTCACTATAAGCAAATATTTTATGAAATTTTGGATACTATTAGGGGTCTAATAGAAATAAGGTGCTCTGATTTGAAAGAACTGCATTTCTTCGACTTACTCAATAAAAATTTGTTTACCGGATTTTCGGCAAATTTTCCAGATAACCTTTTAAATTATTTATGTCAAAAATACACTTTTTTTGATAAGGTGGCCTTAAAAAGTGAACTGTGTGTTGTTTATAATGACAATGAAATTTTGGGGCAAAATCAAAATCCTGTGATGACTATTACATACCTTTTTGATAATGATTTGGATCAAGATTTACCCCAAGTTTATAAACTCTTATGTCTAATTGTTTCTATCCCTGTGACATCGGCTTCCGTATAGCGCTCGTTTTCCACTCTTAAGAGAATTAAAATTCATTTACGGAAATCAATGAGCCAGGATCATTTGCAAAATATTAGTTTGTTGTCTATTGAAAAAGAATCGGTAAAACTTCTGGCGAAAAACAAAAAAATGTATGAGGATATTATAGATCATTTTGCTAACGCTAAAGATCGCAGAATCCCGCTAATCTTAAAAAATATATAAAAACTTTTTATTTGCTCTCACCAGCTGTCCCACACATATTTGTACAAAGTAAAAGGTAACACTGCTGATTTTTTTTACAGTTTTTGTTTGTAGTACCTACTAGGTACTTTCTTACTTAGTCTTATACCAAAGAATTCGTTGTTCCTTGTAAAAATCTTCAAAGAATTTTGTTTAATTTTATGTAATAATATATGATTTCATAAGGAGGAGAAGTGTCATGGCGTGTTCATGAAAAGTCACTTCTGCTCCGAATGAAATATGTTATTTTATTTTCAAACGTTTTGAAATTCATAAAAATCTGAATATCCATTTTTGGATTGATTCACATTTACGCACATAATTCTATCCACTTACGATCGTTAATGAATTATGGAACATTTGGCTAGTTACGGTTGCCACGTAAAATTGATTCTGACAGATGAAAAGTAGAATAATTGATAGTTATAATTCGAAACCTGGTGAGAAGTGGTTAAAGTGAAAATGACGTTTTAATTGGAGAATTTTTTGTTCATGGTTACTAATTCATCTTCCGCATAGTAACACTTTTCCTGCCGCCGGCCGGAAAAGTGTTGCATAGCAACACTTCTCCTCCTTGGCGGAGAAATAGAACTTTTCGATGATCCTGTCAATCGAGAAATGACGTTATTATTGTACGTTTGAAAATTAACATTCTTTTTTATTCAAGGCCTTGGCATTGGTATCTATGCAGGAATTATAAAAAATAGGTGTCTATACCAAAGAATTTATTTAAATTTTTTTTGTTTAGGTCTAAATGTATATTTTATTATTTTATTTTGTTGTTATTTTATTAAGTTTTGTTTTACTTTAATGACAAGAATTTTATTTTAATCTATTTTTGGGAGGGTCCTATTTTATTTTTGACAAGAAAAAACTCTCACGTTCCCGTTGGTTCTTGCTGGGCAACAATTGATTAATTCCTCGAATAGGTAACAAATTCGTTAAGTAGGTTGGTAGGTACCTATTTTGTGAAAGAAAAAAAAATTTGATGAATTGATTAATTGGCTGAGAAGATTTTTTGTAAATAGGAGTTTTAGGTCTCAAGGTAGACACTCGAAAGTGAAAACAATTTTTTCCCAAAGAAGTTAATATTTTAGGGTGCTTGTTTTACTTTGATTTTCTTTAAATTACAAGGCGGTTGACCTTGAAGTCCTAAAAATTTTCGCCTATGGTGTATTTTTTAACACCTCTTGTAGCCTCCTTAAACCAACACCTCACGAGCCGCCACATATATATGTATGTATTGTATATATATATATATATATATATATATATATATATATATATATATATATATATATATATATATATATATATATATATAATCTCGGAAAGAGCTAGAGTTTATAATGCGTCCCGAGCGCTCCGAGATGATTTCAAAAAATGGAGGTTTATGCCCATTTAAACCGCTGCAAGTCATAGCTAACAGAAAAAACCTCAAATGAAGATTACAATTCCGAGTTTGATTTATAACGCGCAGCTCAATTTTTCGAAAATATAAGAATGAAAAGAAACTGCATTCGTATCTCTCCCCATTGCCGAAAAAATCGATGTCTTCTGAATTTTTCATGTTGCTCATACTACTATCTACGAAACGGTGCTCTATGGTAGATATAACCATTGTGGTCTAATGATAAATAACTAGCTGCATTGATTGTCTTCAAATTCGTGATTGAAGACGTAAGGGCTAACTCAGATTTATAATGATCTCATCATCTGCAACTTAGATTAGAAGTATATGTTTGAGGGTTGATTTGCATATGACTACATAGTCGGATATTTTCCATATGTCTGTCGTTGCAAAAATACTTGATTTAGCGATTATGAATGAAGAAAGTGTCAGTGCACTAATGTTCAGAATTTAGAAAGAATACAAGAATAAAAACGAATATAAGAACGCCCAAAATAATATTACTTCCGCTTGAATAAGTACACCTGAAAAGTAGTGTCATCAGTACCTTGAGATATTGAAAACTTATGGAGATAATTAATGAAATAATTTTTAAGTACAAGACTATCTAATAAATTGCCTTAATTTTTATGATAGTGGAAGATGTTTCGAAGAATTTAGGTTAACGGGGCAATTGCAAATTTCATAAATTGGTGATACTGAAAGTTATTAATTATTACCCCTAAACTGTCTAACACCCAGAAATCATTATAGGTTCCAGTTCTAAGTTCTGAGTTCTTCCAAAAAAACTAAAATGAAGATGTTTTACTATTCCATTCGAAAATATATATACAACTATTCGTGTTGTACCAAATTAGATTAAAATTATGCAATTATTTTCTATTCACTAGATCACTAGAACATGAAACGAGTTAACTTTACCTCATCAGATCGACCAGTTCTTCTTTAGATTTCAAGCACATTTTCACATTATTTTTATGTGAACAGCGTTACGAATTAACTAAAATCGATGTAAGAAGAAGATCATCACAATACAGATAAAAGCCGAAAAATAAGTTTTTCATCATCCACAGAGTAAAAAACATAATTGCACATTCGGCATGATCGGGAATACAATATACATTAAGTGTAAGGAATAGTATACTACGTTTATTATAATACATGTACTAGATTTTCAGGTTTCGGTAACAAATGTTCACGAAGAAAGAGTAGCTGAAATGAATCTCGATTGTACTATCTTGTCAAAGCACGATTTTTTATATAAGAATGGTTGTTTCCTTGAAGGAAAAACTATTGTTATTAGGTTTCTTTCTGACAAATACCACTCAAATATATATAGTATTATGAAACATTCCTGTTGAATTTCATACTTTCTCTCGTATATTTCCGAACGAATAAATTTTTATAGATTTCCAAGTAACTGAATAAATATTCGAAACATCATTGCCTTTCGTTATAATTATAAATTGATTATTGATACTCTATTCCACCCAATTATCTCAATTGAGCAAATGTTCTACTACCTTCAAACAAGTAGGTAACATCAACAATTTTTTAAAAAACTCCTATGGATACATTATTTATTATCACAATTACTTGTGAGAAATACAATAATTCGTCAAATAATCATTAAAAAATTAGGTAAGTTATATTGAGAGAGGATGAAAGTTATTCTATTCAGTAAAGATCATATCGTGCAGTTCTCCTATACTTTTTCGTAAATAACGTCGATTTTTAGGCGCCGGGACGGTGAGGGGTAAATTTAGATTACTGGTTCAACGTAAGAGGGCGCCAGTACTAAACAATAAGATGGTAATCAATATTTCGATTCAACATTGACTTTGAAGTTATAAAACCTAAAATGGGTCACAATATTCACGTTATGGAATGCAAGTGTAAACGAAGAATTCTTGACGCAGTAGCATATTCAGTACATATTCAAATGAAATGACACAGTACCTAATATATCAAAATTTGTATGAATGATGTGGGTACTACTCAAGTATCTATATATGTATTCTAAACAATAATACAATATGTACCTACAATGCCTTCGTCTATCGTAGTTAGTTATCAGCACTCATAGAAATCAACACCTGAATATCCTATTATGCATTGAGTTTAGAAAGTCAATAACATTCAAGGACAATTGTATGGACGACAGAATACAGTAGTTATAGAAAACTAGAGTTTGTTTGGAACTTATCAAAGGAAATTCTCACAATCAAGATCGATCTCTTGCTGAGAACTTTCTGTAGGTACATAATACATCAACTTATTGAAGAGTAGTATTTGTCAAACTCTAACATTTTGGCGATATCTATAGGAAACACTAGATTTTCGGTTGCTGATTTAAGATGCCTAACATAGAAGAAACCTTCAAAGTGTATAAAATTTTAACACTTCCGTGCATTTACATTCATAAAACTTTAATTTATATACACAATGCTAAATCGAATTTGTCTACCAGTGGTTTGTCTCATAAATATAACATTAGAAATGTAAATTATTTGAGAACTGAACGACCAGAACATGAGTTTTATAAGAGATCGCCTACATTTGCCGGATGCCACCTTTATAACATACTTCCCAGGAAAGTGAAAACCCTGGAGATTGTTAGATTCAAAACATGTATAAAAGACATATTGTCGGTGAATGTATTTTACACGGTTGCTGAATTTTGCAGATACTATTGTGACCGGAAATAGTTAAGCTTTTTTTTGTCTATATATCACTCAATTTTTAATTTCGTTGAATGTATTTATTATATGGTTTTTTTCCCTATTTACTATGGGGCCACTCTGTGTTGTGCTTTCGTCATAAATCTCAATTAGTTAAGTTAGGTTATGATCAATTTTTCGCCTCTGTTGATGTATTGTAATAATTTTTTATTTTTTTAATTGTGTTATAATAATTTTGTTCTTTTGTTTTTTCTTTTTTAATTGTATTGTAATAATTTTTGACTTACCTCGTCTGTATTTATTGTACAGCTCACGAGATCAATAAATTAAACTAAACTAAACTAGTAAAATTAATCACTCTTCATACGTTAACTTCGGAAAGCGTACTGGTGATGATGATTGATAGACATTTAATTCCAAGATATTTGACAATTTCTCCGTTCATATCTTTATCTATTCCTTAGAGTACCTACCTAGATAATTTTTCCTTCATTTTAGGTATTCGTTATAAGTTATTTATTTTCCATTATGAAAGAAAAAACTTCACGCCCTTTTATTAGTAGTAGAAATAGTGGAATAAATAGGCAAATTGTCACAAATTTACGTCTTACCTAACGTTTTCTTACAGATTATTCCCTTTGACACGATTCCCTTTGACATCTGCAGCGACCCCTGTCAGAAAAAATTAATTGAAATTTGGTATCTGGCTGGGGTGTTTCTTGATGATAAACAATACAATCAAAATTTTGTTGAATTCTGTCAAAATGTTGACATTTTCAAACGTTGGGCAATTCAGTGGCGAGAAGGTGAACATAAACTTTCTGACTGAATTTGGAGTGGCAGTAAAGATGTGCAATGCTCAAAAATTCTCAAAAACGAATGAAATTTCTACATAGAAGTTATTTTACCATTTCTGTTTAATTCCAAAAAGTTCAGCTTCCTAACATTTCGAAAACAGATTGGAGTTAGCTAATTGCGACAGTGCAGATGCAGAGAGGGGGAACTGGGGGAACGCCTCCCTCCCAAATGGCCCGGGCCCCACCTAATTGTTTTGATTGGAAGCTACTAGATTTACCATTGCCCAAAATACCAGTACCTTTTGGCTTTTGAATGTATAAAAGTTCCCCCCCCCCCAAAAAGTCGGGCCTGGATCCGCGCCTGCGACATTGAAAGAAAACAATTGAAACCCCAAAGGACATCTCCTTAATATCGACTCAGTCCCAATCGAAGTTGACATCTACATTTCTACATTTCTTCACTATAACTCATTCATAAACTACGAGAAAACAAAAATTTCAAGATAAAAATGGCGGAGGTTGAAAAAAGTTTTAACCTTTAAAATACAATTCTCTGACGACAACTCAATTCAAGTAACAATTTCTAACCAAAAACAGGTATTTTGAAGGAGGGTTGAAAATTTGCGCTCCGCGAAACCACCTTCAAATTGAATTAGAGGGTTGAAAATTTGTACGTGAATGGAATTGTTATTAGGGAAGTGTTTTCTGGAGGTATAAACTTTTCTTTAATTACTTCCGCTTTTATGTAGATATATCTTGTTTTTTTCTGGTTTTTGAGTTTTAGAGCGACTCCACATCTTAAGCTAATTCAGTTACAGGGTGGAAATTTAGAACGTGGATAGAGTTGATATCAGTGCTGCACCATGGAGGTTTCGAATGTTATTCCGCTAGAAGGCACATTCTTAGCATCAACTTATTAATCCACGTGGAAATTTTTTCAACCCTCTAAACCCAATTTAGTGGGTGTTTGGAATGCAACAATACTCCAAAATCAGTTTTTCTTAGATCCATACACGCGCCACACAGCCCTAAAAGGCTAAATTTCGAATAATTCATTCATAATTAATTTCCAAATCTTTGGCACCGGTTGGAGAAATTACTGCTCATGTACCTCCTCAACACTCCCTTTCCCAAAGTATTAAGATGTGAACATTTTGACTTTCAAATAATGAACAGTAGCCATGCTTGTGAATCAGTGGTTCAGAAACAACAGTCTTAAAATTAATCCAAAAAAATCAGTAACTTAATGCATTACGACTGATTATACATAAAATCAAAATTAGATCTTACTCAGGTAAATTTATTAATAGATAATGATATTACCAATACAATACAAAATTTATAGGTAGATAGGACAAAGAAGCTAGTTACGAAAGATAAGAAATTGGATTTGGTTAAGCCACTTATTTATCCAAATATAAGTTACCTACTATTGTCAAGTAGTTATATTACTATTGTTTGCCCGGATATAATCAAATTATATTGCAGAGAATTCAGAAAGCTTGCATGAGGTATGTTTGTCTCATTTCAAATAGGTTTCACATATCCCCATACATGAATTAAATGAGCACAATAATGAAAACACAAATGCATGTTATAACTTTATAACAAAAATCACAATATTCTGACTATTTATTCGGCATTTTAATTAATAATTCAACTATTCATGATAAAGGCATCAGAACTGATTTATTCACAGTTCCAATACACAGAACTAATGAGTTTGAATAAAGCTTTGCATACCTACGTAGCCTTCAAAGTGTTTTGCATATAAGTCCTGCAAAATTCAAACATGATGTTAGTGATAAAGTACCAAATGCTTCACAGCTATGTTCTCTTATCGGAGCATTCTATATATTTTGAGCGTTATCAATTCACTGACTGGGAAAACTGGAAGATCTACTTGTAGAACTTCTTTTTCTTTCATATAGATAGTACCTAACATAAGAATTGCATCATTCATTTTTCAATTGTTTTTATGTATTTCATTATATATATATATATATATATATATATATATATATATAAATAAATATATATATATATGATGAAATACATAAAAACAATTGAAAAATGAATGATGCAATTCTTATGTTAGGTACTATCTATATGAAAGAAAGAAGTTCTACAAGTAGATCTTCCAGTTTTCCCAGTCAGTGAATTGATAACGCTCAAAATATATAGAATGCTCCGATAAGAGAACATAGCTGTGAAGCATTTGGTACTTTATCACTAACATCATGTATATATAAGTATATATATACATATATTTATATACAGTTTGTCTCACTAAGTTGGAACCATATGGAAAACTTTTTTATTATTCATTTTAGGAAAAAAAGTTATTCTCCATAAAAAGTTCTGCATGTTCTAAAATCTAAAATACAATCATCAGGTATCAAATTATTTCAGTCGTATACGCGGTGTGTCGAAAAATATGAATTTTACTCAAGAGTAAAGTACCTTTATATTTGAAAATATCGAAAATTGTTAAAGAAAAAAGTTGTTCAGAACTGAAAACTACGTTTAAATATGCAATTGCATCCACCTAACGAAAAAATCATTTTTTCTTATTTTGTCAACAATAACAATGCAAATTTAACTGTAGTTACATGTAATCTAGTATGCACTGACAAAGAAAATGATTTGTTGATTTGTTAATAGCAAGATATGTTTGACAGTGAATGTCAAAAAAATATTTTTATTGGGATGTCTGTTATTAAAAATAGTCGCTGCTTCCCTATGCGTCTAATAATTTTCTCCCACAATCAAAACAATTTCTATTTTTTCTTCACAAGACCATCGCTACCATTTTTATGTGTCTTATTACTTCTAATGCGTTTTGACATTCACTGTCAAACATATCTTGCTATTAACAAATCAACAAATCATTTTCTTTGTCAGTGCATACTAGATTACATGTAACTACAGTTCAATTTGCATTGTTATTGTTGACAAAATGAGAAAAAATGATTGATAAGAGGATGGCTAGATGAATATTTTCCTGAACGATAGATAGTACAGTATGGACCAATAAGAAACGCCTATAAAGAATTTAGGAATAGAGTGGAGAGATGTTTTGAAGTTAGTGGCGTCTATGTAGAATAGTTGTTTTCTTATGTAGTGGTTGTCTTTCCACATTTTTTTGTATTATTATTTTTGTTAATAACTACTGAATGCATGTTAAAAAGAGTGACAATTTGAAAATTATTTACCGAAGTTGGCAGTTACCTAGGAATTTTGCAAAAGTCATTCACTAGATTATTATTACATTTCCGAACTTTGTGCAAAAATTCATGAGGTTTTACATGAAATTGAATATAAAATCAAGCAGGTTTTACAAAACTTGAATTTTATTTAATTTTATAGGGTTTTTGAACAGGCACAGCTTCCATGGACACGCTTTATATTATATATATATATATATATATATATATATATATATATATATATATATATATATATATATGTATATATATATATACCTATATATACTATATATATATATATATATATATATATATATATATATATATATATATAACAAGTAGAGCAGAATTATCGGTATAGCCCGCTTATATGGAAGCAGCCGTTGATACGTGACACCGATAATTCTGCTCTACTTGTTTAATATTTTCCCGCGACTAATTTCTTTGTTGTTGTTTATTTACTCGGTCTGAGATCTCGCGGATGGCATTAATCGCCTCCGTGGCAAAGTTTGACCAAATCTCCCAAACCGGAGAGTTCAAACAATGAGCCACAAATGTGTGATTGTCTTCCGTAGCAGGGGATTTCGTTTGTTGTGCTATTTTCATCTCCACGTTTTCTACCCGACGCTTGGCTACGCTGTTCTGAGGAGGACCAAAGTGTCGGAATCGCGTGTCAATGGCTGCTTCCATATAGGCGCGCGATACCGATAATTCTGCTCTACTTGTTTAATATTTTCCCGCGACTAATTTCTTTGTTGTTTTATATATATATATATATATATATATATATATATATATATATATATATATATATATATATATTTATATTTATATATATATATATATATATATATATATATATATATATATAAATATATATATATAAATATATAAATATATAATATATATATATATATATATATATATATATATATATATATATATATATATATATATTTTAAATAAAAACACTTGGCTTATGTTTCACATTATAAAAAATATTTGGATACTGTATTTAGCAGTAACGAAAAGTCGACATGTTTCGAGTTATGAACTCATTATCAAGACTGACTACAGGAGAGTATTGCACCGTAATTTTTATAAAACAGACAAAAGCAAAGGTGAATACCTGAAATCAATTTGTTCGTTTTACAAGGGGTAACTGACTATTTATGGCGGAACTTATTTCGAGGAATTTCAAGAAGGTCAAGGCGTTTTTCCTTTGTTACCTGAATGTAACAATTTTGTTTTGTTGAAATCGCAGGAAGTGATTGAATTTTATACAATGTTCAGAGGTATTTTTGTTTTGTAAAATTGACTTTTTATGTTCTTCAAACACGAATATTTATATTCCTTCCTGTCTGTCCAATATAGAAAGCAGGAACATTCGTCGCAAAATATTTTGAATATACCACTCTTTTCTCCGATGTTAGATTTTTCTTTTATTATTGACCAAGAAATGACTTCAAGTTTCTTTTATTTGTACAAATTGTTTTAAACGTTATTTTTCGATAGTCTGTTACAAATTTTGCTACTTCAAATTAGGCACATAATTTATTGGGAAGTATTTTTGTTCTTCATGTAATAGTTTGTGTGGGGTATATTGAATGCAACAGATACTTTATTCGCTTTTTCCCAATGAGCTTGTCGATAAGACTTTCATTGTAACCGTTATTTGATGGCTAATAATTTAAATTGTATTAACTTCAGTTTGAAAATTTGTTTTCTGATAATGGAATCGTGAACAACCTATGTATGAACGAAATGAAAAGCACTGAGTTTTAATTTTAATGTGTTGGTTACTGTCGCTGTGAATTTAAAGTATCTGTGAAGGTTGGTTTTCTATAAATGTTGAAAGTAAGAGAATTCAAATTTTCCTAGCAATCTGAATCGTCTAAGAAAATTCAAGGTAGCCGTTTTCGTTTTCTACTTCTTTTGTAAATTGAATCGAGTTGTAGAAAGTATTTATATATTTGAGGAAATTATCTAACTGCCTATCTGTACCGGTCCAAATACAAAAAATATCATCTACATAACGCCTCCATAATGAAACGTTAGTAATTAAATTATTATCAACATTGAAAATTTTTTCTTCTAAGTTATTCATGAAAATTTCACTCAACAAAGGCGATAACGGTGATCCCATAGGCAATCCGTCTTCTTGTTTGTATATTATATTATTAAATTTGAAATAACTTTGTTTCAAACATAAGTTTAAGGCAGACATTGTTTTGTTGACTGCTTGAGGTGTTAAATTTGGGTTCATCTCTAGATATCGCTTAACAATATTTTAACTTCTTCAATCACTTCCTGGATTTCAACAAAACCAAATTGTTACATTCAGGTAACAAAGGAAAACGCCTTGACCTTCTTGAAATTCTCGAAATAAGTTCCGCCCATAATAGTCAATTACCCCTTGTAAACGAACAAATTGATTTTCAGGTATCACCTTTGCTTTTGTCTGTTTTATAAATTACGGTGCAATACTCTCCTGTAGTCAGTCTTGATAATGAGTTCATAACTCGAAACATGTCGACTTTTCGTTACTGCTAAATACAGTATCCAAATATTTTTTATATTGTGGAACATAAGCCAATTGTTTTTATTTTAAAGTTTATACTTTATTCTTTATGATGTTTCACCAAGTGATGTGCGAGCATTCAATCTCAGTTATATATATATATATATATATATATATATATATATATATATATATATTATATAAATATAAATTAAATATATATATTATATATATATATATATATATATATATAATATATATATATATATATATATATAATATAATATATTATATGTTTATATACATACATAATATATAGTATATATATATATATATATATATATATATATATATATATATATATATATATATATATATATATATATATATATGTATATATAGGATAGAATTAATAAATAGGTATTCATTGTAGGCAGGTAGGTACATATTAAAGAAAATGTAACAAAAACATTCGATAACCAATATGCCTACAATGAATACCTATATATTAATTCTATCCTATTATGTCAGCTGGATTAATGGAATATGCGAATGTATGTATAGGTAAACGAACCCTGAAATTACGATTCGGTTAATCTCAATAAAAATATCCGTAAAATTTCGAACGGAAAAAATATTCACTAAATTTTTTTGCATCTGTATTTTTCTTATTATTGAAAAAAAGTCATTAAACTTTCTTGTATTTTTGAAAAAGGGACAACTAACTTCAATAAATGTGGATAATGTTTTTAACAGACTCCAATGAGAGTATTTCACCGAGATTTTCTCAGTAACTGGATTGTTCTATACACTCATTTTTATATAAGATAAAATTTTTTGTATATGTATTTAAATACCATTCTTGTCAATACTAACCGACTAAGAATATTTAAATGTCGTTCTTCTACATTATTGCAGCTATAAATTAAAAGAACAAAATATCTTTTGAATTAACAGAAAATATAATTCGAATTATAGATATGCTAAATCGGCATTTGTGATGAATTTTGAAACTCTACAAAGTATTGAATATTCAAAGTAAATCAACTGCAGCCATCCGGAGAATTCGCCTTTTTGTATAAAATTTAAAATAATTTACCGAGGTGATGTTAACTTCCGGCCGGTCAGCTCCAAGCGTCACTTTTCCACCATGGTCATAGCCCAAAAAAACAATATATAAATATTGGTTCGATCGCAATGATTACTTATATTTCGGTTCATGGAGCTGGCCCTTTAGAATTCACATATCCCATATCCGAACGGAAAATTTTGTATAGAAATTACTTTGTATTCTCTATGTGAACATCCAATTTTGGTTCTTGGCCGGGCATTATTAAAGCCAAAAAAAATTATAAATATTGGTTCTACCGCTATGATTACACAAATTTCGTTTCATGGGGCTGGCCCTTCTAAATTCTCATATCCGAACAGAAAAGTTTCTATGAAAATAAATTTCTTTTCTCTATGTTAACATCTAATTTTGGTTCTTGGCCGGGCATTATTTGAGCCGAAAAAAATTATAAATATTGGTTCGACCGCTATGATTATTCATATTTCGTTTCATGGAACTAGCCCTTTTGAATTCACATATCCGAACGGAAAATTTTTTATGGAAAGTACTTTCTTTTCTCTAGGTAAATATCTAATTTTGGTTCTTGGCCGGGCATTATTTGAGCCAAAAAAAATTATAAATATTGGTTCGACCGCTATGATTATTCATATTTCGTTTCATGGAACTGGCCCTTTTGAATTCACATATCCGAACGGAAAATTTTTTATGGAAAGTACTTTCTTTTCTCTAGGTCAGAGGTTCACAAACTTTTTTTTCTCATAGACCACTTTGAAAATTTTGCTGGTTCCGGTGAACCCCTGCAGCTAAATTTCTACCATATTCCCAAAACTCGACAAAAAATGTGGAGATTGGATCTAACTATGGAAATTTGCGTCAGGGCTGAGTTCCAACTACGAATTAACAGTTTCCGAAAGAAAAGTGAAATTTTATTGATTAATTAGTTAATTGATTGTGCTGTGAGCGGATGTCAAACAAGCAAAGTTGGCCAATCCAAAAAGTGATTCCATCTAACTTCACTTTTTTGACATCTACTCAAAGTACAAGAAACCAATCAATTCTCCCTTATCTTATTTAGAAAATTATCAAACTGATTTCGAAGTCATCATGCAGGGCAATTAAAGGTTGAACATATGTCTGAATATTCTCATCAAGGCATTCTACCTGTGACAAAGTACTCACTTTTTCAGACACTGGCAAACACTATCATCGATTCGCTTTACTTTTCTTTTCAAAATTCAGGAAATAAATGAGTAACGTTTATCCTTGGCATTCATATGCCAAGGAATATTGGTAAAGAATCAAACAAGTTTATGCAAGATTGCAAACACACACACTACAAGTCGTATTTCTTCCCTTTTGCAAGTCTGAACAAAAGTTGGGGACGACGGGGAGCGATGCTTTGCAAGTGTCGACACGATGTACTTAATATGGAATAAGCCAGTTTTTACAAGTAACAGTCGCTGAACTACTTAAAATTTTATCTGCCTTCATTGATAAGTGAAGTCAAGCCAACATTTTTTATTTCTTCAATATCGAAACCAGATAAATTTTCGTGGACCCCCGCTTACAAATTGTGAACCCCCATATTTTTGTTACGCCAACGTAGACCCCCATAGAGTCTCCCGTGGACCCCTGGGGGTCCACCTGCACCACTTTGGGAATCAATGCTCTATCTAGGTGAATATCTAATTTTCGTTCTTGACCAGGCATTCACTAAGCCAAATAAAAATTATAAATATTGGTTCGGCCGCTATAATTATTCATATTTCGTTTCATGGAACTTGCTCTTTTGAATTCACATATCCGAACGGAAAATTTTGATTGGGAAGTACTTTCTTTTCTCTATGTAAACATCTAATTTTTGTCCTTGGCCACCTTTTCACTGAGCGGAAAAAATAATTAATATTGGTTCAACTGCTATGATTATTCATATTTCGTAGCGGTCGAACGAATATTTATAATTTTTTATGGCTTAAATAATGCCCGGCCAAGAACCAAAATAAGATGTTTACATAGAGAAAATAAAGTACATTTCATACAAAATTTTCCGTTCGGATATGTGAATTCAAAAGGGCCAGCTCCATGAAACGTAATATGAATAATCATAGCGGTCGAACTAATATTTAAAATTTCAGCTCAAATAAAGCCTGGCCTAGAACCAAAATTAGATGTCAACATAGAAAAGAGAAAGTTCCTCTCATATAAACTTTTCTGTTCGGATATGTGTATTCAAAAGGGTCAGCACAAGAACAACTTGGCTGATTACTTAGAAGAACGAAATTACAATCTAGGCAAAATTTATTGTTCAAATACAACCTCCTTAAAGTGCCAGCTCTAGGAAACGAAATATAAATCATTGCGAACGAACCAATACTTATAATTTTTTTTTGGGCTCATTGAATGGGCGGCTAAAAACGAAAATTAGAATTTTACATAGAGAAGAGAAAGTACTTTTCATGAATAATTTTCTTTTCGAATAAGTAACCCAAAATGGCCAGCTCCATGAATATGACCGTGGTGAAAAAGTGACGCTTGGAGCTGGCCGGCCGGGAGCTAACATCACCCTGGTAAATAATTTTAAATTTTATACAAAATGGCGAATGCTCCGGATGGCTGCAGTTGATTTACTTTGAATATTCAATACTTTGCAGAAAGTTTCAAAATTCATCACAAATGTCGATTTAGCTTATCTATAATTTGACTTATATTTTCTGTCAATTCAAAAGATATTTTGTTCTTTCAATTTATAGCTACAATAATGTGGAATAACGAAATCTTAATATTCTTAGTCGACAGAGATGAAGAGGGCCTTTTGCATAAAATATTGATTACTTTCAGGATCAGGATAAGTATATGATAGTTACAGTTCTGTGAGAGATGTATTTATTTCAAAGTTTAACTACACGAATCTACAATTCATATAATTAGGGAACCTGTCCTGTGAAACTAAGAATGTAGCTGGGCAAAAAGGTTATTAGTTAGGTAGGTACCTACTTATTTGAATATATAGGTAGCTGCATAGAGCCTATATCAGAATTAAGACAAAACAAGTGAACTTTATTCACTTCCTCCCTCTTTACTAAGGGTCTACCTTTCTACTTTTGTTACTGACTTTATTTTGGACCCTGAATTATCTTTCATATCTTTGATCTAAACGCCACCAGATTCGTGAAAATTTCTACGAATTGTTTAATTTGTTTTATTTTGATAATAATCATGAGAAGGAGTAATCTACTCAATCCAACAAAGATATTTATTGTCTATTTATGTGAACAAAATTGTTTTATCAAATCTGAAGAATGTAGATATATGTACGATAGTTCATCTATAGAAATTTCCATACAGAAAGTAACAAAAGTTCCTATAGCTTGTAAATTATATATATATATATATATATATATATATATATATATATATATATATATATATATATATATATATATATATATAAATATATATATATATATATATATATATATATATATTCATATAATAATATGACTTTATTTCACAAATGTGTTTACACAGCATTTGCCCAGGCAGGCGAAGATTATATATCTGATATAAGTATAAAATTTTAAACTCCTTCGAAATGGCACGACCTATTCTCATGAAATTTTGTGTGAATATCGGATAGGTCTGAGAATCGGCCAACATCTATTTTTCATCCCCCTAAATCTTTTATTTTATTTTTCAGACACAATTTTCTGTTCTATATTTTTTATTATACAGCATTCAAAAATACATACAACATACAAATTTTCACCCCTCTACGATCAACCCCTATTTTTAATTTGTTAATTATAAACTTCAATTTTTTTCACAAGATTTTTATTTTTATTTTGTCATGACTTGAAATAAAAAAATTCATATTACTTCCAATTTTTTCATCGCGATTTTCATTTTTTTTATTTTATCCACAGATCCGCAATAGGGTTGCAATATGGCAATCGAAAATAACAATAGTCGGTCTGAGAATACGTCGTAATATATTTTTCATACCCCTAAGTGATCAGGGTGGTCCACCCCAAACATTTTTATAAATTTTTTGGACAAAATTTTTTATTTTAATTTTATTATGATGTTGCATTAAAAAATACGTACAACTCTAAATTTTTACCCTTCAAAAACCCATATTTTTCAATAGCCATTTTAATAATTTAAACAACGTTTACCGGGTCAGATAGATTGATAGATAGATATAATAATAGATAGATAAAAATAATTTATATGGCAGAACAACGTTTGCCGGGTCAGCTAGTATATATATATATATATATATATATATATATATATATATATATATATATATATATATATATATATATATATATATATATATATATATATATATATATATATATATATATATATATATATATATATATATATATATATATATATATATATATTCGAATTGTGGTTGCATGTGATCTATTTTTAATCTTTTGATAATTATTAGCAATAACAGGCTGGTTGAATCTTAAAAAACTCGATTTTATCAAAAAGTTGACGCCTCACCACGACATTCGCAATTGAAATTTCTTTGACATTTATTGATTTGAAAAAATTGAATAAACAGGGCTGCTTTATATATGCTATTCAGTCTAATATTAATATTCAAAATTGTTATCATTAGATGGTAAGGGAAACAGAATAAACACTTACCTACGTAGTGTTTGAAAATAATAATAATAGGGTTACTATTTAATCTAACAACAAAGAATTAGTTATGGGAAAACATTAAAGAAGTGGAGTAGAATTATCGGTATAGTACGCTTATAATGGAAGCAGCCGTTGACACGTGTTTCAGACTCTTTGGTCCTCATCAGAACGGCGTAGCTAAGTATTGGATTGAAAATTTGGAGATGAAAATAGTTTAATAAATAAAATCCTCTGTTATGGAAGAAAATCAGCTTATTTGTGGTTTATTGTTTGAACTCTCCGGTATGGGAGATTTGGTCAAACTTTGCCACGGAGGCGATTAATTCCATCCGAGAGATCTCAGAAAGAGTAAATAATATTAAAAAGAAAATTAGTTTTGGGAAAATATTAAACAAGTAAAGCAAAAATTATCGGTATAGTTCGTTTATATGGAAGTAGCCGTTTTTTAATGAAATTTTTATAATAAAAATTCCTCTGTTATGGAAGAAAATCACTTATTT
>JARQZK010005118.1:237500-480435 GCA_030704885.1 Cynegetis impunctata | reverse complement strand
GGGGCCAAAATGCAATATTTTCAACTTCGCTCTGTATCTCAAAAACGAAGCAAGCTATGAAAATTTTGTTTACGGTATCGTGAGATTCACAAAAAAGTAGCCAACGTTCGCGAAAACCGCAAATCTCTATCTTTAAAAATAAGCGAGTTACCCCGTAAGGACATCGAAAATGGGACAGCCTGTACAATATTCATATCGAGATTTATGTTCCAGTTCATGGGCCAATTTATTGAATTTTGCTTAGGCAAAATTTCATTTATATTTTTTCTAGAATATTTTTATTCAACTAATCTTTGGTTATTTCAGTCTTACTTTATCGATCGAATTGCTTACAATTTATTTTATTTTGGCAAAGTACAGTACAAAATCGTATTCTATAACATTTAGAACAAAAATGAAGGGTTGTGTTCACTTAGCTGGCTTGGCAAGCACTATTAGTTTAAGAAATCATCTAGTTGAACGGAGGTAAATTGAAATTCATTGGTATAGTTAGCATTGGCAATGAGGTTCAGAAACTTCAATATTTTCAATTTCAGACAGCGCAAGGTTGATGTACTAAAATGAATAAAGCTAGCGAGACCTGGAAACACTTTCAGTTTATTAGTTGAAGAAAACATGTAATTGGACGAAAGTAAATAAAAAATTTTCCTTGGTATAGTTGGCTTTGGCCATGAGGTTCAAAGGCTCCAATCTTCTGATTCGCAGGCAGCAGAAGGTTGATCTAACAAGCTGAATGAAGCTAGTGAGACCTAGAAACACTTTTAGTTTATTAGTTTAAAAAAACATTTAATTGAACAGTACTAAATAAAATTTTTTCCTTAGTATGGTTGGCATTGGCAATCACGTTCAAAGGCTTCAATCTTCTGATTCGCAGGCAGCAGCAAGTTGACCCAACAAGCGATGAGCTTCAGAGGCTTCACTTTTTATTATTCTTAGGCAGCAGAAGGTTGATCTGCCAAGTTGAATAAAGGTAGTAAGACCTAGAAATACTTTCAGTTTATTAGTTCAAGAAAACATTTAATTAAACAGAGGTAAATAAAAAATGTTTCTTGGTATAGTTGGCATTGGCAATGAGGTTCAGATGCTTCAATCTTCTGATTCGTAGGCAGCAGAAGGTTGATCTACCAAGCTGTATAAAGCTAATGAGACCAAGAACTACTCTTAGTTCGAGAAAACATTTAGTTCAACAGAGGCAAATGAAAAATCTTGGTATAGTTGGCATTGGTAATGAGGTTCAGAGGTCTGAATATTCTGAATTGTAGCAAGCAAAACTTTGATCTACCAAGCTGAATAAAGTTCATGAGTCTGGTGAAACGTATCTATTTATTATCAGAAAAGTAGCCTTTTCTTGTTTTTTTTTCCAAATAAATATGCTGAAGTACATACTGAATGAAACATGATGATTTTCACAATTTGATACAGTTGTTAAGAACCGCACTAATATTCGTTAGTTATCTAAATTTGTTGTATGCAAGTCATATAAAAGATGATAATTTTTCAAGGAGTAGCTGCCAAAGCTACAGTCATATTTATATGCGTTTGTAAATTTCAAATTTTACTTGTAGATTATAACAAAGTAAACATTACTAAGTGATCGACGCGTGTTATACGAATTCGTGTTCTATTTTTAAGTGGCAGTTCTCAACTGGAAGTGACCATTCGAAATGCTTCCCTGTTCACTGTTATGATCTCACCGTATGCAATCGTTTACTTCGTTGGAATCTTCAAGTTGATCAAACTTCAATAAATTCTCAATAATTTCTATCCTATTTAAGGACCTCTCTGAATATTGTAATTTTTTATGTTGTGATTTCTAGCTGCCGATTGGTAGAATCGCAAAATTAAGGTTTTGGTTGCAGAGAATGAATAGTAAAAGACAATATATTTTCAGTATTCACTTGATAATGGTTGAATACCCAACACTAGGGTGGTCACAAAAAATCAATGTTGGAATTTTTTTGAGGGGACCCCCCTAAAAGCTGCTAATTGGCTAAGAAATGAGATTGTTAAAGTTTAAGCTCAATTGTATAAGGTTAACCCGTGCCTCATCAACGTTGAATTTTTAACCTTTCATAAAAATGGGTTTTTTTTATAAAATACCTAACAATATTGCAAGATTTAATTACATCTGCTGTCCAGATTTTGCTTCATTTATTTTCTCAGTTGGTACATAAAAAAGAGTGTAGTTAAAACTGTTTTCAAAGTAAATGCATTAACAATCCGAATTGAAAATGATGGATTTAGGAGATAAGAAAAGGAAAAAGTAATAAAAAACAAGAAGAAATAATGTTAAAAATTTTATTATTTAAAATGTAAAAAAGAAAGCATTATAAAAGAAAGAAGTACAATTAATTATCAGATTAAGGTGGTAATGGCTTAGATAACTTGGCTTTTTCGACATTCCGATACAACTTGTAACAGAAACTGACGTTGTTCTTCGTCTTTTGTCAAACAGTTGAACAACGCTTTTACATAAATGTTTATTAAAAATAAACAAATGTCAGTGATAGCTTTTTCTTCTAAATTTTTTCATGAAAATTGATCCTAGAAAAGATATATTTTGATACAATAAATGTCCTTTGCCATCCATCTAGCGTGATTAATGGCACCAGGTACTTTGTAAAAAGTGTCTTTTGGGGGAGTACGTCCTAAAACAATTAACGAAAGTTGAATAAATTCTTTGTAATCATCCCTTGGCTGTTGGTTTTTCAATTGTTCCATAAGAAAAATTTATATTTCATCTGAATTCCCTATTTTATGTCTAATATTTTTATCTTCAATAGCAGTTTTGTATTTTGTCTTGTCTAACTTCGACCATCCAGTCTGAAACTTTTTAAAAATATTTGGGTGGGGGCCAGTAGTTGTGCCCATTTTTAAATCAAAAACTGATTTGAGAATAATTTCGAAAATATGGTGGCGACATGTTAAATAAAGAGGATTTTTTAGCACGTAAAATACGCCACATACGCAGCTAGAGTGGCAGTAGCATCCTCATTTACGAGTGAAATGTCAACAAGATCGACGTCAGTTTCCTCGAAAATAAAACAAAACAACACAAAAGGTGCTGAAAATGCTAAACAGAAAAACACTCCTGTCATATCGGCAAAGGATGTTAATGCTGCCATTATTCAGGCGCAAACAGACTGCAAAATGCAAGAAATCTATAAATTGGGAAACTCCGAACCCAAAAAGGGAAATAGCGGAGAGTGGCAAATGACTAGGCCCCGGAGGACACGTAGATACGTTGTGAGAAAGAACGACGATCAAAATAATCCAATTCAAGCAGTGCCTAAATTCACTTCACTGCATGTAACTCGACTAGCACCTGGCACAGCTCCACAGGACCTTCAAGCTTTTCTTAAGCCTAACTTTCCAGAAGTGAGGTGTGAGGAACATGTGTCTAAACATCCTGAATTCTACACATCAATGAAAGTTACAATAAAACAAGATGATTTTAAAAACGCATGGAAACGGGAAGCCTGGCCAACTGGAGCCATCGTTTCTAGGTTTTTTGTGAAGAGAAGGATGCTGCCAACTCAGGAAGGTCCTTAAATCAGACACATAGACCCATAGCAGAAAGCATCGGAATAAATATACAAGTTTACTACCAGAATGTTCGGGGCCTTCGAACTAAGACTGCCCGACTCTACACAGGCATTTTGGCGGAAGATTATGATATCATTGTCCTAACTGAAACATGGCTTACTGACAGTTTCCACAATGGAGAACTGTTTGATAGTAGATATACAGTTTTTAGACGAGATAGACTTGATGATAGAAGAGGAGGAGGAGTTCTTGTGGGTGCAAAGAAGGGCCTCTGCATGGAAAATGTTGTGATGAACAGTGATATCTTTATGAGACATTTTTTAATATGTTTGAGAATATCTTAGATAAGGATGTAAATATGATAATTATGGGAGATTTCAACCTGCCCCTTTATACAATAGAAGGATGTGAGAAGAGTAAGTTATTAAATAATTTTTTAAACTTTTACAATCTGAACCAGTGTAATACTGTTTTTATTGTAATGCAGAGAAAGCTTGATCTTATATTGACGAGCATGCATGTGACTGATTTGGCAAATTGTGAGGGACCTATATTGGAGGAGGATCTATATCATTCTGCCCTGAGTTTGACAATTCCTGTATTGGGTATGAGTAACGTAGATTGTATGAGTAATAAGCATGAATATACTTATGATTATTCCAGGGGGGATTTCAGTGCGCTGTATAAGTTGCTGGGGGATGTTGATTGGTCAGACCTTGGGACGGCGTTGTCAGCGGAGGCATGCGTTCAGATGTTTTATGATAAGGTTTCATTATGTCTGGACCAAGCGATACCAAAAAGGGTTGTAAAAAATGGCCCCTATAAGCGAAATGCCTATCCGATTTATTTCTCTTCTGAATTGAAGAAGAACATTAAATTAAAAATGCGACTTCATGGGCAAGTGAAAAACAGTGATGTTTGCTTGGACCTGAAGAATGAGTACAGTAACGTAAGAGCTGTGGTTGAGTATCAAACTCTTCGAGATTTCGAGGATTATCATAGGACCATTGAGGGTAACGTCAAGACTGACCCGAACAGTTTTTGGGACTTTGTAAGATCTGAGCGTGCGAAATCTGGTATTCCATCGAGGGTGTTGTATGAGGGTCGTGTTGTTGGTGGCGCCCGGGAGGTGGCTAATGTGTTTGCTTCATACTTTACCTCAGTGTTCCAGGGGTCCATGGAGCCTGACCCAGATATTAGTTACGGTAACTTTACATTTCCCACTATCTCCAAAGAACGGATTCAAACTAGCATCAAGAGGTTAAAGTCAAAAAGATCTACTGGTAGCGATGGAATTCCCTCATACATCTATAAGGGATGTTCTGATGTCCTGTGCGCACCTGTGTTAATGATAATTTTCAATATGTGTCTAAAGTCGTGCACATTCCCTGAACAAATGAAGATTGGGATTGTAACCCCGGTCTTCAAGTCAGGAGATGTAAGTGTGGTCAATAACTATAATCCAATTAGTGTTCTGAATTCATTGGCGAAAATATTTGAGGGTATTCTATACCAGGACATCCTGGACTTCTTTGTGAATGATTTTTGCCCTGAGCAGCATGGCTTCCTACCGGGTGCCTCAACCGTTACCAACCTAACCATTCTGGCGGAGGCAGCTGCTAGGGCTATAGATAATGGAGAACAGTTGGATTTTGTGTTGACAGATTGTGCGAAAGCTTTCGATAGGGTTGACCATGGATTGCAGGTTGCTAAGCTGGGCAAATTTGGTTTTTCATCGGATGCATGTAAATTTATGAAATCATATCTTACCATGAGACCTCAGCAGGTTAAAGTGGGTGGGGAACTATCTGAGCGGTACATGGCGACCTCCGGGGTGACACAGGGCAGTAACCTTGGACCCTTCTTATTTTCAATTTTCATAAATGACTTACCTGATCGTGTGAGGCATTCACAAAGCCTCCTTTTTGCCGATGACTTCAAGTTGTTTAGACACGTATCATCTGCTGATGACTGTCATCGACTGCAGAGTGATTTGAATTCTGTGTTTCAGTGGTTTAGCGAAAATAGAATGTCGATAAATATTAGCAAGTGTCACGTATTGTCCTTCACGCGCAGAAAACAGGTCATGAGGTTTGACTATATGATAGATTCTTCATTGTTGAGTAGGGTGAGTAGCTGTAGGGACCTTGGAGTATGCTTTCAAACAAACTTAAACTTTATTCAGCATTATGAAAACATTGTGAATCATTCATACAAAATTCTTGGTTTCGTAATTAGATATACCCGGTATTTCAAAGATATCAAAACGATAATAACATTGTACAATTCACTGGTAAGACCTAATTTGGAATATGCTTCAGTTGTCTGGGCGCCACGGTCCGCTGTTCATGTTGACATGATTGAAAGAGTACAAAAGAGATTCCTAAGATATCTATACTTAAGAGCACATGAAACCTATCCCTATATGGTTTCTTATAGGAGCATGTTAGCTGAATTTGAGATGGTGAGATTGAAGGTCAGACGAGACCTGAATGATGTGTTGTTTATATACAATGTTGTCAACAACTTGAAGTATAAGAAATTTTCTCTAATCATGTCGTTCAGAGTTCCAAAGATCAGTTTGAGAGTCAGGGAAAGAAGTCTATTCCAATGTGTGCCTGTAGGTATTTCCCCTGTGAATAGAATGTTGAGTGAGTGTAATGAAATGATAAAGAAATGTGATGTAGATCTCTTCACTACTTCAGTGAGGCAGATTAGGGCTGTAATTTTAAATTGAATGTAGTAAAATATGTACTGATATATAAGTTATGTTATTATTCTATATAATTGTATCATTCTATGTATTATATTTTGTTCATGTCTTTTTTGTCTTTCTTTCTCTTTTAATTAATCTTAGTACGTAGTAGTGTAGCTGGTGAGCACTCATACATGTAATTACAATAGATTGTGTTTGTAGGAGTATAAATAAATAAATAAATTATTATTCAGAGACTCAGTGATTTTGAATTTGTATTTTGAAGTGATCCACGGATTGTGAAATTCAGTTTTTTCTGAGAGATTCCAATCTACTTGATTAAGAAGAGTTTTTGAATTTGTATTTTGAAGTGATCCACGGATTGTGAAATTCAGTTTTTTTTTTGAGATATTCCAATCTACTTGAACAAGCAATTTTGATTGCTAAATTTCCAGATCATCAAACATGGACCAGCAAAAGTGAGTTCAAAGTTTAACGTCTAATTAATTTGCTTATATTTCATTTGTTTCTAGTGAACACCTCATTTGTAACGTATGTGGGAAATTTTTTCCAGTGTGTCGAACAAAAACCGGCACCTGAAAAAGATGCATGATCAACAACCATCAGAAGGAAAAATAACAAAGCATGTCAAATGCCCGCTTTGTTCTGATGAGGATAAAGTGTCATTCGGATGCCACGATAACTTAGTGAGGCATTTGAAACAAATTCATTCTTTGATGATCCAACAATCAATCCATCATTTTGCTAGCAAGGTAGATTTTGAGGTTTGGCGATCTCTTTCTAATAGGAATGTAGGTTATGTCTTAAAAAGAGTAGTTAAGACCGATTCTGCTGATGAATACATGTACTATAACTGTAATCGTAGTAATACTACAGGTTGTTCCATAAAAAGATGAGTTGAAAGCATGAAATTTAAATATTTTATTTTTAAGATATGTGAGTCAATGTAACCAACGAAATGCAAAGAAAGGAGGCAGTATAAAGTTATCTGGATATGTCCATCCAGAATTTCTGTTAAAATCAACAGTTCTGGTAATATTTTCATGATACCACATTACATTAGTTCATTCATTCTATTTTAGGAGTGACGGTTAAATATATTGAGACACATGTTGGCCATAATGGTGAACTCCGATCTAAACGTCTGTCCAATACTCAACAGGAAATGCTTGCAAGAAAACTCGTTGCTGGTGTTACAAAGGAGAGAGTTCTAGAAGATGCAAGATATTTGAATGAAGGAAAATTAGATAGAATATTGTAACTAGAGGTGATCTGTCATATATAATTAGAAAATTCAATATAAACGAACAGCGAGATGCAGATGATATGACAGCAACAGGCTTAAAGGTTCAAGAATTAAACAGTCGAGATGAGAATACCGTTTTCTTATTTAAGCAGATAGGTACTGTTTTATGTACTCTAATATACTTCTGATGTAATACCTATCTATTATATCTTGATCAGAAGAGAGTCACCCTGAGCTGCAAATTCAAGATTTTGCTTTAGCATTTATGAATATGACTATGGAAAGAAAGCTAAGGGAATTCACAAGGATTATTTGCATTGATGACACGCATGAAACCAACATGAGGAATTATGAATTGGCCATTGTTTTAATTAAGGATGAAAACAATGTTGGATTCCCTGTATCCTTTTCAATTTCTAATCGTTTGGATCAAACGATCCAAAACATTTTTTTCAGGTCATGGAGGGAAAGGCTAGGAGAATATATAAAATGTGAATATATAATGACAGATGATGATGCCAAGTATTTCAATGCATGGTGCCAAGAAATGGTGAAGGATGAAAAGCCCAGACGATTGCTTTGCACCTGGCATGTTATAAAGAATTGGAATATCCAAGGAAGAAATAAATTGAAGAAAATAGAAAACAAAAAGGAAATGAAACAGAATGAGGAAGATATTGAAGGAAACTAATGAAACTAAGTTCCTAGAATTTAAAGAGGACTATTTCAAGTATTTGGAAGAAGAATGTGAAAATGACTTTTTGAAATATTTACAGAAGTGAGTTGAGATGTTGAAGATTTTGGTAGCTTTATTCTAATTGTATTTCGTTTCAGACACTATTTTCAGAGTAATGAAAGAAGTACGATGTGGTCTCACTGACATAGGATAAATGTTGGTATAAACACCAATATGGCCATTGAAAGCCTAAATAAAGTGATAAAATACAATAAAATGAAAGGAAACCAGAACCTACGGTAATATTTGGATATCGATACACTAATAGGGTAAATTTTTTCTGAATAGTTGGATTTTAGAATAGAAAAAATATTAGATTTGTTAGAAGATCTTGTGAAAGATAAAATGTGGAAGAAAATTATTGATTAGGATAGACCTAACACAAATTCCTACCAAAGCAGAGTGAACAGGGAAGATCACTGACACTGCGACCCCCTTTTTAGACCTAGTATTTCGGCGACCCCCCTATTTTTAAATATTAACAAAAATGAAAAAAAAAACACTATTGACTAAGTTTTATCCATAAAAATACTATTAACTAGTAAAAATAAATACAAATTGGACTTGAATTGTTTTATAATAAGAGAAAGTGGGACTTCGTACCACGAACAAGGACAAAGCATTGATGACTCATGGGGCCTAGAATAGACTGCAGTCACTGCTGTTTGCGCTCGCACTCTCTGCTAGCCGGTGCCCGGCAGACGACACGACAGTCTGGCTTCTTGAGTCGATCACTCAACACTGTGTGTGTACTTTGTGAGTAGTATTGCGAGCAAATACAGTTAGAAAAAGTAGCAATGGATAAGTTTTTGAAAAGACCGTCGTCAAGTAGTGATGCTAGTGCTAGTGGGTGCGGAAAGACAAAATTCCGCAAATATGACCAGTCGTACATACAATTCGGTTTCACTGAACTGGCAAACAAACCTCAATGTGTGGTGTGTAGTGAAGTGTTGTCAGCTGAAAGCATGAAGCCTTCGAAAATGAAACGCCATCTTGAAACTAAACATTTTGCTTTGAAAGACAAACCAGTGGAATTTTTCCAAAGAAAACTGTTATCCCTTCGAAGTCAACAGGTAAACATTACAGATCTTGTTAATGTTAATTAAAAAAATGCTCTTAAAGCTTCATACGAGGTAGCACTCAAGATTGCTAAAAAAAGGAAACCCAATAAAATTGATGAGATATTAATTCTTCCTGCTGCAAATGATATGGTTTCAAATATAATCAGTCCTCAAGATGCTGAAAAATTGAAAAAAATCCCGTTATCAAATGATACTATTTCAAGAAGAATATGTGACATGGCTGAAGATGTTCAGAACCAGCTAAAGAAGCAAATAAAAGACAGTACTTTTTTTGCAATTCAGTTGGATGAGTCAACAGATGTTGCCAAACCGTGCTCAGTTTTTATGCTTCATCCGGTACGATTACGGTGATGCTATTCATGAAAATATTTTTGTTTTGTAAGCCCCTGCCGAATAATACAACAGGTGAAAGTCTTTATAAGGTGTTTGTTCAAGCAACTGAACCTTTTGAATTTGATTGGAAGAAATGTGTTTCAATTTGTAGTGATGGATCAAATGGCCCTTACGGGAAAGAAGAGTGGCTTGATTGCCAGGTTGAAATCATTTATACCGAATGCAAGCTGGGTCCACTGCTTTTTACATAGGCCAAGCTTTGGCAGCTAAGAAAATGCCAGATGAATTACGGCAAGTTTTAAATGAAGCTGTCAAGATAGTGAACTACATCAAAAGTCGCCCGCTGCAAAGTAGGTTGTTTAATGACTTGTGTGAAGAGGTAGGAGCCTTGCATAAAACATCTTTTATTTCACACTGAAGTACGGTGGCTATCCCGTGGTAATGTATTAAGCAGGCTGTTTGGATTAAAGTCAGAAATGTTGTTATTTTTGGTTGATAGTAAACCCGAACTTTCCACTTTTTTCAGTGATGAAAAGTGGTTGGTTAAGCTTGCTTATTTGGCTGACATCTTCTCTCACCTTAATATTTTGAACTTATTCCCTACAAGGACCAGACAAAAATATGCTATATTGCTCAAGACAGAGTAAATGCATTTGTAAAAAAACTCAGTGTTTGGAACGCAAGAGTTAAGAAAGAAGATTTTGAAAATTTTACACTAACTCAAGAGTTTATAGAGTTTCTGTCGACATCCTACTGTACATCCCCTGACACTTCATCTCTCTCCTTACTAGTATCTTCTCATCTCGAAGGTTTGATTGAACAGTTGACAGATTACATTCCAAATAAGGATACGAGTGGGGTTTTGTGGGTAGTCAATCCGTTCAGTGATCAAGTCGTAACAAAAGCTGAGCTAACTGCTCGTCAACATGATCAACTGATCGAAATTTCAAGTGATCAGTCAGCAAAACTCACTTTCAACAGTGCTTGTATCGACAAATTTTGGATAGGTATTAAAAATGAATACCCAGAACTGTCCACAAAAGCATTACAGACTTTGATGCCATTTTCTACGTCTTATAACTGTGAACAAGGTTTCTCCACAATGGTGAATATCAAAACAAAATCAAGAAATCGTTTGACCCTGGAAAATGACATTCTTTTGTGTATTACAAAACTCATTCCGGACATAAAAAGAATGGTTGATTCCAAACAAGCTCATGTTTCCCATTAAATAGTATTAGGCCTTTTTCAACTTGTATGTGTATTACAAATTTGTGTAGCCTATACATTTTGTTATTAATAAAACCTACAGCTATGACTGATTTGTTTTCTGATTTGTTTTTTTGATTTTCCTCGTTATCCCGCGACCCCCCTGGACACATCACGCGACCCCCCTGGGGGTCGCGACCCACAGTTTGAGAACCGCTGATATAAAGGATGAAAAAGAAGTACAGGACAAAGTCGAAGTCTCAGATGCAGGTGAGTTCAAGGTTTTCTCAACGTCGGTAAGTAGTAAATTTTATGTGGTCAAATATAATGAGCTTTGTGATGATGAACGATACATGAATCATACAAATGAGGAGGCTGTTAAATTTTATGAAGATTGGAAAGCAAAACATCCAAATTCAACCACAGAGTGGAAATCATTGCAAATTGAGGAGTTGGATTGCTTTATAGGAATTCTTATCAAAGCAGGCGCTTTGCGAAGTCGAAGGGAATCAACACGAGGAATGTTGACGAGAGATGCATCTACCCGACGCAGTTTCTTTACAGCTTCCATGTCTGTAAACACATTTGAACTCATTTCAAAATTTATTAGATTTGATGATGAATCTACGCGAATAGAGAGGAGAACAAATGATAAACGCAATAAGGGAAATATGGGAACTATTTGTTCAAAACTGCTTGAAGAATTTCGAACCATATGAACATTTAACGGTTGATGAACAACTAGTAACCTTTAGAGGTAAATGCCGTTTCCGACAGTATATGAAGTCAAAACCAGCAAGATATGGTATAAAGATTTGGGCAGAAGCTGATTTTGAAACAAGTTATTTATGAAATTTGCAAGTTTATACTGGCAAAGGATTGAACAACATCAAAGAAAGAGACCAAGGACTTTGAGTTGTCAAAGATCTTACCCAACCGTATAAAGGCAGTTGGCGAGGAATAACCACTGACAATTTTTTTACCAGTGTTCGTTTGGCAAAATACTTGTTGGAATCAAAGTTAACACTCTTAGGAACTGTGCGCAAAAATAAACGTGACACTCCTGCTGAAATAAGCATGAAATCCAGGCCTGAAAAATCTTCAATGTTTGCATTTGCACAAGACATAGCCAGGGTTTCATATATACCAAAGAAAGGCAAGATGGTTCATGTACTCACCACCCAGCACGATGGTGATATTGTCAGTGAAGCATATGAAAATAAACCAATCATGATATTAGATTACAATAAAACCAAGGGAGCTGTTGACAATGCCGATAAACTAGTGATGGAATATTCTTGCGCCAGAAGAACTAAACGGTGGCCCTACTGATTATTCATGAATATTATAGATATTGCTGCACATAATGCATTTATTTTGTACAAATGTAGACATTCCAATTGGTTGAAAGGTCACCAAGGCAGATCTCGAATGTTTCCTTTGCAACTAGGACACCAGCTTGCCCAGAAACATATGGAAAGTCGTGCTAAAGTTCCCAATATGCCAACATATGTAAAAAGATGCGCTCAAAGATTGTGGAGTTGAACCAGAGCAATCTGGACCTTCCAATCAACAACAAGAAACTAATTCAAAAAAGCGAGGAAGGTGCTACTTATGTCCTCGGAAAGAAGACAAAAATTCACGTGTTATCTGCAAGCTTTGTACTAATTTTGTTTGCGAAAAGCACTGAAAGGTTGAAGGGTTTATGTGTAATGTGTGTCATAATGAAAATTAGCAATTTCGGTTGCAAATATGAATGTTGTTGCTTAATAGGCATATGTTTGGCATAAAAATGTTTACTTTCACTTATGCAATAAATTTCATCTTATATCATTCCTTCTTTCATTGAATAAGCACATTTTGATTTGAGGTCAACAAAGGACCCCACTTATGCATTTATGTATTTTTTTGACACTTATGCATTAAGGGGTTAAGGAAGTTCCTACCTAAGTAATTCCCTGGATTGGGAGCCTTTCCGTTAGCAATGGCTCCACTGCTAGTGGTGTGGAGAAGTTGAGAAGGTTAGAAAACCTATAGGACTCAGTGGATCAGTATCTGCTGAAGAGGGGTGAGGTTCTACTCCAAGTGGGCTTAGATGTGGTGGTTCATTCACGAATTCGGACAAAATGCAGCTATTGGAACCAATATTATTGAAGTTTATTTCATTTGTTGTACCTAATGTAGGTATTGTGATGTAAAACTTAATAGGAGGTATCTGCCTTACATAGTAAATGTACGTCTGTCAAAGTGGTGGTTTCTGTAAATAAGTTTTGATGTTGGTTTAAAAGGAGAAGATGAGCATGAGGTGCTGAAGAAAGAAGATTTTGCTTTAGGATTTGTGAATAACACTATGGAAGACAATTCGCGTAAATTCTCAAATATAATATGTGTGGATGCACACATGTCACAAACAGAGGAGGAATGGACTTGGCAGTTATGCTGATAAAGGATGACAAAAAGGCAGAATTCCCAGTAGCATTCTTTCTTATCAATCGGTTTGATCGAGTAGTCCAAAAAGTTTTTTTAGATGGGCCTAATGCTATTCTTTTGAGATATTCAATATTTATTATGTTTTACAGTTTCTCCCAGAGATAAATAACAACGAAACATAAAACCAGACTAGATTATGAGCGATGATGAACCCAAATATTTCAACGCCTGGGCAAAAACAATGAACAACCACCCAAAACGGCTTTTATGTACCTACTTGACATGTAGTGTAACAGGAACCGTCAAAGCAACAAAAAGAAATCGAGAACCTAGGAATCAGGGAAAAAAATGAAGAACGAAATGAGGAAGATAATCACCGAAACTAGCGGAGAGAATGTTAGAAATCACCAACACATACCTATTAAAATTGCAAGAGGCAGTCGAAACTGATTTTACCAATTACTTGACTAGGCGCACGCAGCTTTGGACATTGATGCCCGATTTGACCAACCTGATTTAAGTAAGTTCCTACTTGAGTAATCCCCAGGATTGGAGGCCTTTCCGTTAGTGATGGTTCCACTGCTAGTGATGTGGAGAAGTTGCGACGGTTAGAAAACCTATATGACTCGGTGGATCAGTATCTGCTGAAGAGGGGCGAGGTACTACTCAAAGTGGGCTTAGATGTGGTAGTTCATTCACGAATTCGGACAAAATGCAACTATTAGAAATCGATCATCAAATGTAACGCTTCTTCTTCTGATTTCATACATGCACGAAACAAAACAACACATTTTCAATCTGTAAGGGGCTGGCGCACGAAGCTTGGGATATTGATACTCGATTTCACCAACTTGAGGAAGTCCATACCTAAGTAATCCCCAGGATTGGGGGCCTTTCCGTTAGTGATGGCCCCACTGCTTGTGATATGGAGAAGATGCGACGGTAAGAAAACCTATAGGACTCGGTGGATCAGTATATGCTGAAGAGGGGGAGGTTCTACTCAAAGTAGGCTTAGATGTGGTGGTTCATTCACGAACTAGGACAAAATGCAGCTATTGGAAACAATATTGTTAAACTTTATTTCATTTGTTGTACCTAATGTAGGTATTGTGATGTAAAACTTAATAGGAGGTATGTGCCTATACACAGTAAATGAACGTTTGTCAAAGTGGTGGTTTCTGTAAATAAGTATCGACAAATAACAACGAAATATAAAACCAGACTAGATTATGAGCGATGATGATCCCAAATATTCTCACGCCTGGGCAAAAACAATGAACAACCACCCAAAACAGCTTTTATGGACTAGACATGTAGTGAAAAACAGGAATATTCAAGGCAACAAAAAGAAATCGAGAACCTAGGAATCAGGGGAAAAATGAAGAACGAAATGTGGAAGATAATCACCGAAACTAGCGGAGAGAATGTTAGAAATCACCAACACATACCTATCAAAATTGCAAGAGGCAGTCGAAACTGATTTTACGAATTACTTGACTAGGCGCACGCAGCTTGGGACATTGATGCCCGATTTCACCAACCTGATTTAAGGAAGTTCCTACTGGAGTAAGCCCCAGGATTGGAGGCCTTTCCGATAGTGATGGCTCTACTGCTAGTGATGTGGAGAGTAGGTAGAGGGCTGCACAGTGCACAAGGTCATCCACTAGTGGGAGTGGGGGTAACCTCAATTTCTATTGGTCAGTAAATAAAAGTCTTGGGCTAGAATATATTTGGAGTGGGGGTAATCTGATTTACTCAGGAGTGTTCTTAACCTTAATTTCTATTATCTAGAAAAGGTAGTTAATCTTGAGTGGATAGTTAGGAGTGGGGGTAAGCTAGTAATGGGCATGTACCATACACGATAGCCTTGAATATTTATAAGGAGTACAGGTAACTTAGTTTCCGATTGGTTGACCTTGAAAATAGAACAGAGAGCATTAACCTTGAATATACCAGAAGTGGGCTCAAGTTTGATTTCGATTGGTCAATAGTGACCTTGACTATTAAACAGAGAATTTTATCCCTTCCCATTCTTTCGCAGTGTATATTTTGCTTTCGGTGAATTCAAAGGTAGTTAGTGCGATGTATTTCAGATTTCAAAGTTCCGGTGGTATAATTTTTTCCGAAATAACATACCAGAATCAATTAGGCCATTATAATATTGGTTCTAATGAGTTCATCAGATTCGTTTCACATAAAGTTTTGTGTACGCCATGTTTTGAAGCAAAGAAAACTGAATGTATTATCGATGAAGAAACAATTGTGAGTTCGCATAATATCGACACCATAGTTGACAAAGAAACTCTAGTCCATTATATCAAGCTTTATGGACAATAGTGTGCAATCTGTGAAAAACCATTTATGCGTGTAACAGAAATAGATCCAAGAGACTGCACTGGCTATAGTATGAAAACTGTGTAATCATGGAGCATACTGAGATTGTCTGGAAAATAAATTCACTGAAATACCAGTTGGAATATCTTATCCAAAAGATGGATGGAAAAAATGAAAATCATTATTGTAGTATGGAATTCGAATTAACTGATAGAAATACAGTAAATGAGGCAAAAATCATTTGTGATGCATTTCTCAGTGATAAAATTTCAGTGAGTGTTTGTTGTGAAGATTAAGCTGAAAAAATTAATCTTCAATAATATAGCATTATCAGAAAAAATTATGTTTAACTTATTTCCAAATCGAAGCTTGCTGTGTTGGAGCATGCATATATTGGGAAAAATATTGAAGACTTTAGTGAAGAAGATTTGAAGAGTTTTCCTGTTGACTATTTAGTTAAGAATCTGAATTGCTATGAGCTTCTCAACATTTATCACAGACTTTCTAGACCACTGATTGAAGCATTCAAATTGCAGACCCATTTACCCTGCTTCATACATCATAATCGACCTGATGAAAATACACATATAGATGGGCCACCTGTGAGTCAAGCAAATTGCTTTCGATGCAATCAAGTATTGACGAACCCCCTTATGTTTTCAAGGTGACGATTCAATACTTTGGTTAGGCAAATAAATGTCTTCCTAAACCACCCACCCGTGCAGTTTTTCAAGGACAATCTACAGTACTTAAAGACAGGATCCAAGTCATTTCGGTAGTTCCAAATTTTGAGAGTGAATCAAGAAACATGAATGTAGAAACAGTGAGTGTATTCGAACCATACATTTTGTGCTCAAAAGTATTCTTTCTGAACAGTTGATGGAATCCGTCGTTACTACGTGATAATTTAACATGATTAACAAAACTAAATTTGATTTTACTACGTTTATTATCACAAAATATTTTGAAAAATATAACACTGCGAAAAATATTTTGTGATAATAAACGTAGTAAAATCAAATTTAGTTTTGTTAATCTTTCTGAACAAATCGAAAACAAAGAATGCAGCTGTTGGACTATCACAGTCTATGAAAGGAGTTATAAGAATCAGTGGACCATCCTTGAGTGGCCATCACATTGATTATACTGTGGAAGAGTTTCGTGAATTAGTCAACTGTGAAGAGTTTATTCAGAGGAATTTAGAGAAAACTTCATCGACAGAATTCATGAAATTGAATAACTGTATGTTATTCTTCATTAATATCAATAAAAAGCCTGTTCTCGAATTGAAAAATGAGAACTGTCAAGTGTTTATTGGTCGAGGCACTTTGTGTGAATTATTTTCACTACAAAATTTATTAAATGACTATACTGAGTTTCTAGAATATCATGGATTCCCAGAGTCCAAGTCATATAAATATCTATTCAATTCACTGATTTTCAAAGAATTGATGAAATTCGATCCATTTACTGTGGAGAAGTTGCGACGGTTGGATAACCTATATGACTCGGTGGACCAGTACCTGCTGAAGAGAGGGGAGTTTCTACTGAAAGTGGGCATAGATGTGCTGGTTCATTCACGAAGTGGGACAGCCACACTTTGTATGTTGACAACCAATACACTAGTATAGTCAACTTTTGTCTGCATGGCTGTATAAAAATAAAACAAATGCTTGTGGTACGGTCAAAGCAAATAAAACACATGCTACCCATGAAACAAAAACAGAGGCCTTATTAATTTGCATTCAACTGCGCCAACCATGTTGATCGGCATTAACTCACAAGAGCCACATAGCAGGCACAAATGTATAAAATGCTAGCCGCAGTGAAAGGATTAACTTTACTCCAATGTGAAATTTTGAAGCAAGGTAGCTTATGGAAAACGTTGCTCCACTTTTTCAACAAAAAATAAGATATTTTGTTTATATACCAACTGTTAAGAATTGTAATGTTTTAAATAGGTTAAATTCTCTAAAAGATAAATCCCCAAACAGAGATCCAGAGACAGAGTGGGAACAGATTCAATGGAGACAGTTCCAGACAAGTCAAGTCGTCTTAAAAGCAACATTTACATTTAATCTATTTATAAACAATCTAGAGAAAACATGATACTTATATAATGTATATTGAAACTCACTATCACGTTTATTCATATACTTATTTCAAATAAGGGGCATTTATTATTAATTTAAAAAATGCAGCAGTTTATGAACTAAGTCATATCCAAGTCCGTGATAACCGTCATGCAAATAATCAATGCTGTTATAATAAATAATCATTATAAATATGTACATAATATTGGAGCTTGTTAATATCACGTTAGATAAATCAGCATGGATTCATTATGTATTCATAATATGAAAAATAAATACTTACTAAATTATTATTATCAAAAAGCAAATGGGCTGATGTAGTTAAAATTACTGGTTACAATATCATAGAATTTAATTTCAAAAATGTTTGATACCTTTAAAGTAGACGTTACATGGAATAAAATCATTTGGTGCATTAGAAAAGTATAAAGTATAATCTTTAAAATAAAAACAGTTGGCTTATGTTTTACAATATAAAAAATATTTAGATACTGTATTTAGCAGTAACGAAAAGTCGACATGTTTCGAGTTATGAACTCATTATCAAGACTGACTACAGGAGAGTATTGCATCCTAATTTATAAAACAGACAAAAGCGAAGGTGATCTAGAGATGAACCCAAATTTAACAACTCAAGCAGTCAACGAAACAATGTCTGCCTTAAACTTATGTTTGAAACAGAGTTATTTCAAATTTAATAATATAATATACAAACAAGAAGACGGATTGCCCATGGGATCACCATTATCGCCTTTGTTGAGTGAAATTTTCATGAATAACTTAGAAGAAAAAATTTTCAATGCTGATAATAATTTAATTACTAACGTTTCATTATGGAGGCGTTATGTGGATGATATTTTTTATATTTGGACCGGTACAGATAGGCAGTTAGATAATTTCCTCAAATATATAAATACTTTCTACAACTCGATTCAATTTACAAAAGAAGTAGAAAACAAAAACAGTACCTTGAATTTCTTAGACGTTCAGATTGCTAGGAATTTGAATTCTCTTACTTTCAACATTTATAGAAAACCAACCTTCACAGATACTGTAATTCACAGCAACAGTAACCAACACATTAAAATAAAACTCAGTGCTTTTCATTCGTTCATACATAGGTTGTTCACGATTCCATTATCGGAAACAAATTCTCAAACTGAAGTTAATACAATTAAATTATTAGCCATCAATAACGGTTACAATGAAAGTCTTATCGACAAGCTCATTGGGAGAAAACGAATAAAATATCTGTTGCATTCAATATACCCCATGCAAACTATTAATGAAGAACAAAAAAAAAAATACTTCCCAGTAAATTATGTGCCTAATTTGAGTAGAAAAATTTGTAACAGACTATCAAAAAACTTTAAAACAATTTGTACAAATAAAAGAAACTTGAAGTCATTCTTGGTCAATAATAAAGAAAAATCTAACATCGGAGAAAATAGTGGTATTTACAAAATATTTTACGACGAATGTCCTGCTTTCTATATTGGACAGACAGGAAGGAATATAAATATTCGTGTTGAAGAACATAAAAAGTCAATTTTACAAAACAAAAATACCACTGGCTTTTCTGAACATTGTATAAAATTCAATCACTTCCTGGATTTCAACAAAACCAAATTGTCACATTCAGGTAACAAAGGAAAACGCCTTGACCTTCTTGAAATTCTCGAAATAAGTTCCGCCCATAATAGTCAATTACCCCTTGTAAACGAACAAATTGATTTTCAGGTATCACCTTTGCTTTTGTCTGTTTTATAAATTAGGATGCAATACTCTCCTGTAGTCAGTCTTGATAATGAGTTCATAACTCGAAACATGTCGACTTTTCGTTACTGCTAAATACAGTATCTAAATATTTTTTATATTGTGAAACATAAGCCAAGTGTTTTTATTTCAAAGTTTATACTTTATTCTTTATGATGTTTCACCAAGTGATGTGCGAGAATTCAATCTCAGTTATTAGGAAAGTGGTTTCAAGGTGAAAAAGAAGAAATAATTTGAATTATCAAGAAAATATAAATGGGTTGAATAATTGTGAATTCCTTTATGTTAAGGATTTTATTGTGTATACCAGATCAAGTAATTTCACTTTGTCGATGCTTTGGACTTATGTTTTAGTAATGGTTGTAATTTCCTCCATATTGTTATTATTGTTATGGATATTGAATTCAATATTTGAGAAATAAACATATTCTATTATATATATAATACAAAGGAGCTTCAGCAATGAAGCAATTTGATAACTACAATAAATATAATGATACAACTCTCAAAACCTATTAGGAAAAATAATATTTGGATATACATATTTGTGTTTCAATTCAAATATTGAAATATCGATACTTCGAACATTCGGATAGAACTGTTTTTGGTTTTAGGATAAATCTTTAGCCATTATAATATCTTTAAAAGATTTATCAATCTTATAAATTTCTTAATGTACCTTTCTACTCACCTACTTATCTTTTAAAGGTAAAATCCATTCTTCTTTCTTTGTTCGCAATGAACTTCTTAATCACCTTGTCATTGAAATCAGGAATTTTTTGAACCATAGCACTTTCAATTGATAACATTACCCAAGCACTCAGACGATCTTCACACATAGTACTTCTTAAAAGATATTTAATAAGTTTCATCTTCGAAAAACATCTCTCTGGTTCTGATGTTGTCATTGGTATAGTCACTAATATTCGCAAAGTTTTAGTAATTTCTTCGAAAGCAGTATCTAAACCTAACGACAGGATAAAATCTAATGTTTTTAAGCACCCCGAAATGTCTGAATTGTCTATTATTTCTGATCGAGAATAAAATATTTTTAATTCCGTTTTTAAAATTTCTTTATCGATAAATGATGTGAATGCTTTGGAAAATTGTTCTATATCATTTAATGGTAGTGATTTTCGATATCCTGTATATTTTTCTCTTAAAAATAGGTTTGCCCCAGAAAGATGATCTTTAAATGCAAAACGTTCTTCTATTTGGAAAATTAAAATATCGCACACTTCTCTAGCAGACAATTTGAAATTTTCATTTTTTCGTCTTCTCTTTCTTTGGGTATTTATGGCGCTGTTATCAGGTATACTATCTTCACTATCTTCAAAATACGGCAAGTTTGTTCGAATATTCTCGATTGCTTTTCTGAAATGTTCTACTGCAATCTGGATTTTTATGGGATCTGATTGAATTTTTTGTAACTGGTTGTAAAAAATGTCAACATGTGGCATAACTTCTGCAAAAAATTTCAGCCAAAACAAAAAGCAATTATCTTGAAGCCATTTAACAAATCCAGCAGCCTTCATAGTTGTTTCTGCATTATATTTTTTTGGATGTCCTATTTCAATATTTTCAAAACATGTGAGAATTTGATCTTTGAAAGTAGATATAGTTCGAACCATTTGAGAGATAGTGCTCCAACGCGTTTGTGACGATACTGGTATTCTTTTGTCACAAACTTCTCTTAAGGCTGCTGTCATGTCAGGGGAATTTGAAAAAAAACTGGCAATCCCATTTAAATTCAAAAAAAATATCCTTACGCTCGATATACTTGATACAGCTTGTTCTAATAACTTGTTAAATTGGTGAGCATAGCAGTACACAAAATGTGCATTTTTATATATTTCTTTAATTTTAACATTTACACCTGCCAAATGGCTTCCATCGTAAGTTTGGGCAATTAATTTATTTGGAAAATTTTTCAACACTAGATTCAGCTGCCGTAAAATACACTTTGATAACAGATCAGCGTCTTGCCCTTCTGGATTGAAAAAGCCCCAAAACCTTTCAAAAATTTCGCCGTTCAATTCGTACCGGAACATCAAAACCTTCTGACAATGTATTGAAATATTTTTAGTGTCATCAGACATTACTGCTAAACAAGTACTTTTTTCAATTTCTTGCAAAATATGATCCCTGCAGACTTCAAACATACATTGCAACAATTTATTTTGTATTGTTTTCGAAGTCCCTTTAAAAACACGCGAATCACCTAAATGCTTATCTAAAACCGAATCAATCTTTCTAGTATAGTCTACTATTTTCAAAAACACCCATTTGTTAATCGAATCACTCTTCTCGTTATGTACACGAAGAGGAAGGTTACATGTCCCACATAATTTTAAAATGTCTATAATTTTTGAAGCAACCAACCGATTTTTCTTAACGGTTTCATTATGAATTTTTATCTGTTGCTGTTTTTCATAAACCTCACTTAAACAATTCACATCTCCCAAGAGCTGAAAACTCACTAGACTATTTATATGCTTTGGAGAATTTTCATGTTTTTTAATCTTGTCCGCCAAATGTTTGAGATCACGAACTCCTACCTTTGTCCAATTTTCATCCTCTCCAAATATCAAACAAACAAAACAAAAAAAAGCATTACTTTCATCACATCCACACAACCACGGTGACTTGTTGTAAATGTTTTCGTCAAATCTGCGCCTAAAACCCGGCCGACTTTTACACCCTTTCTGTTCCTGAATTATATTCAACACTGGCGTCGGACGTCCATTATTTTTTAACTCCACTTTTTCCTCGAAACTTAATTTGCTCAAAACAACTTTTTTTAACTCTCGTACCCTCATTTTATTTATAAAAGCGGCAAAAGAAAAAACAACGAAGCCCGCACAGCCGTCCGCGATTACAGCAGTTAATCAACTAACAGGTGGATGGCTCAAACACGTAGAGTCCCTAGCAGTGTTCCACATTTTGTGCAGGTTTCTTGGGTTGTTCATTTAGTAAGGACTTCCTCAGTAGCTCTGATATCTCAATACACACAGCTGAATTCTGGAAGGAATGGAAATGACATTTCAAAGATATAAAGGACGTCAATATAGAACTTTATCATAACAATACTATGAATTATGAATCGTAAAATTTCGTTTAAAAATACTCATTAATATAATAAAATAAAAAGCTGGACTCTTCTCCTCAGTGTTTCATCCGTACAAAATTAGAGTGAAAATGACCTTAGTATTGCGCACCAGAGGATCTCAGATCTTGTACTCTAGTATTATATAATTAATAAAATGGATTTCTTACACACTGGGTGAGAGGAAAGATGATTAAATTGGGACAAAATTGTATAATTTGAACCTTTCTTCAATATACCAATTCGCAAACTGTGACATATACACAGTAAATATTTGAAGCAATGAATTGAAACTTTTTACAAAGACGTAATCCACTAAGATGAAAAAGTTGGGATTGCTAGAAATATTCTATCTTTTTAAATTTCAAAGAAATGCCAGTCAACTGTTGGTTTTCTACTGGGAGCCTTATTTCTTTTCTTTACCATTCAATGGAGCTCAAAACTCCCTTCATTGCTATGTATAACATATCATCATTGAAACCTACACCTCAAAGAAAATCAGTAAACATTTTTTTACTAGTTCAAACAATGGTTGTTTGAAATCTAACTACTCAATATTTTCCAGTGTGGTAGGCAGAGATGATGAGAAAACAATAGTTATTTAAATGCCATGAATTTGAATACTTATTCGATAGTTGTATCTGGATTGATTCTAAAAGTAATTTTCAGAGATTTCTAGTAATTTAAAGATTGTGGAAAGTATTGCTTATGGTGAAGGTAATTGAGAATCTGGTACTTGGCAGAAAACACAAGTACCATGTTTTCAAATTTACATCCTACAGATTCCTCATATAGGCTTGCATTTTGCAATTGGTACCAAGCCATATTGAACAACCAAATGTTTTTTCAAAATACTATCACAAGGACAGGTGAAACATCATTTAAAAATAGTAGGATTTTTAATAGAATTGAACAGATTAACATTTTTATGTAAAACTGTTACATTTGATTTAACACAGAAAACCAAATTCGTAATAGTATCAAGATGAGAATTGGAATTATTGAAAACAAGATTACTAGACCCAAACTTATCGAGGGGAAATACAGAATATTGAATGATTTAAGCAACATGGTACGCAGCTCACAATTATGCAATTATCTGAAATTTATTATACTAAACACTAATTTTCCTAATAAATGGATAGGAATTTCTGGTTCTGAAAAGTGGCCTTCCAGGTCGACTTGCCTCAATTCTTTAGGATACTTTTTGAATGAATGCAATGAGAAGCAAATAATTTTGAGTAATTGCGATAAATAATCTCTTTGTTTCAAAGACATAACTGAAGTTTTATTGGGTGCAGTGAACCAAATATGTCTGGAAGGTAACGGAGGATACTTTCAGCAACACTTTTGATTGTTTTAACGTTTTTTGTTCAGTATTAAGTTCGATATTAAGGAGAGTTGTACTATTGTAATTTTTTTTTGATAAAATTGACTATCCATTTAGGTTCATGCCATAGTTCTCAATTTCTATGACGGTCTGTAAATAAATTTATTTCTGCCAAATTGAATTTCATTCCTGATTTTCATGGTTATTCGAATGAACTTGATCTAGGATTTTATGTGTCTTTTCGCAAAGTTATCTGTTATACAAAGCTGTATAGAAGTATTGATACAATCATGTCAAAAATATTTTGTTTTCTTGTCATCATCACCGTCCGTAATCGAAAATATTGGGCAGCTTAATTACAAGCAACAGTAACTAAAAGATTTCTTAGACAACAGAGAAGAAATACTCTTAAACACCCACCTAACACAAAATGAATGCAAATAATAGTTTGTGGTAATCCTGGTCCCTAGTCGATATAGAAATAACCTCCAATTCTAGAAATATCTGGGAACAAGCTCAATTTGTAGAGACATGTGAGATTAAGCAAATAATAACACTAACAAGGGAACTTTAAACCCATGGACTTTGATCAATGCATCTATTATTTCTATTATGAAGCAATAAAGACAATCTACTTAATAAAAAATTTCACACACTTGAATATCACAAACTGAGAGAATACTGTGATAAAGAAGATGTGTTGAAGTTGTTGAATTTCGATGACAATGACCAATAATAACCCAATGTGACTTAGGATGAAATTACTAAGAATGTTGATCCAAACACCAATATGAATGATGAGGAAGTAAATCTCCCATACTATAGTTTAGAACCTCCATCAGTACTCTTTCGCCCTAAGCACTAAAAGTGCTCATGTTATGAGAAAGCAGAAGTGGCCGAACTACTCTCAACTTCAACACATAAGAAAGCTTTGACAAACAAAAATGAAAGGGAAGCAGACAAATATTGATAATTTTTTTCAAATATACCTGAACAACATGTTCATTTGTATTAATAATGCATGTACATTTATTTTTGAAACATCATTTTATAAATTTTGTACTAAAAATATATATATTTAAATAACATTGGATTTATTTCCTATGTACACAGAGGTATGTACATAATTCAACCTTCTTTATCTAAACTTTTCATTTATGCGAACCACCCTTGGTCTGAATCAGTTAGATAAACGAGGATAAACTTTATTTATTTCAATCATATTATTTGATTTACTAACCCTACAGCTTATATTTCAATTTCCTAGATTGATTAGCAGTCAGGCACTTCCAGTTTTGTGTAGAAATTAGTGAATAAGGCAGCAAACTTACTAAGATTGCCCCAGCTTTGAAAAAAAAAGATAAAAATAATTATTGTATATTGAACTAAAATTTTCAACTTACATTGAATACCTAGATGCAACTATGTATAATGGTTCTATCAGGTCTAATATAATAATTCACAAGGACCAGCTCGCTTCGCATAAATATGTAGTTAAAAGTATCACTTTTAACGACAAAACTGATTCAACATGAGGCTGATGAAGATTTCTCGTTGAAAACTGGTTCAAAATGAGCCTGATGAAGATTTCTTCTTGTTAGAAAAACACTGGAAAATAACACAAATGTTATTAAAAATGGTTACACAGATGCAGGATGCAGCGGCAAAAAATAAGGTAATATTCACCTATCTATAAATTTCATCGTCAACATGCTTTTAATTTTAAACAGAAGTTAATATTATAAAGGAAGTTTTATGATACTTTAGGCGGCTTTTTTGACTCTAACCTCTAACACTGTTGACTCTAATGGCGTTCTCCATTGGTAGAACTAGTGCGCACCGAGTGCAATTTTTATGATCCACACAGTTTAGTGTGAGGGTTCTTGATCCATTGAGGAACTAGAGCAGTAGAAATTGCACCGAGTGCATGTTTTTTGGCACGAGGTACGAGAGCTCATGCCGGGTTCAATGCAGTTGTTTACATTATTCAAAAATGGCTGTAACTCATGCTTCAAACTTGGATTTACTGAAAAATAAGGCGATTCATTGTTTTCCAGCGACAGTAGTAGTGATAGTGAACACAGTCCGATAGTATCCGAGCCATCAATTGGCGTTTGAAATTAAGAGCGCAGCGCCGAAACGGCTAATATCGGTACTACAGCATGGGCCATTGACGCATTGTTTACATTGTTTGTAATAATATTTACGTTCATTTCGTTTTGAGTTTTCGAACGTTTATCGTCGTAGTTGGTGTTTTTTTTGGACTTTGTATTTTCCTGTGATTTATTGTGTTTGGATTGAGGACAATAATTTTATCTCTGTTTAACTGTAGATAACCTACCTACATCAAGTTGAAATTACACCGAGTTTTTAACATTGAACATGAAAATCAATAATAAAATAAAGGAGAGGACGATTAAATTAATTGGTTAGAGGAACTATGTATACATCATGAAAAGGCTGTATGACAGAACACCTATTTACATAATTCGAGTATAATGGACAAAACTAAGTACTTACCGACAAAACTGAAAGAAACAACATGAAATAAAAGAAGAATCAATATGAATACTCTGCTTGAATGGTTTGAACGTAATGAGTTATTATATTTTTTGAATTTTCCTGACAGCTCTCCTAAAAATACGATGGACTTCTGAGAGTCTGGGTTTTTTTATAGAATCTCTGTTTTCCTGGTTATATAATTGAATTTTCCAGATTTTACCTAGCTATAGAGTCAAGTTTTATTTCATATTCTTGATGTTATGATAAACTGTTATTTTGGTTGTGCAAATAAACATTATTTATTATTATAATTTTAATAGTATCTCTGGTTGATATATGAAAGAAAATACAATTATCTAGAATCTCTGGATGGTGGCCCAGGTTCAGATTCCGAAAAAAGTGGATGATTTTTCGCTGGAATAGCATTGTACTTCCAAAACCCTACGTTTTCGGTTAGCTGAAAATTGCACATCATCAGTGTTGGTATAATTCTATATGGAAAAATCCACAAACTTACTGCAGGGAAAATAATTATTTTCAGTAATCTGTGAAGAACAACTCTCTTATGTTCAGACACTTTTTTTCAATCTTCAAGTTATGAATCCACGCCTTCCTTCTGTCCATCATTTCCTTGTTTCCCAATTTTGTTTGGAATACAACTTTGAATTGTCCAGCTTTCGGAAAGGTATGTAAGCTATATTCGGGTTTTTTTTGCCCAAGATGAACCATAGGATACGCAACAATAGTGATTCATCTCTTCTGAACGTTTGTCGACAATCCCAAACAAAATTAAACACAATTAAAACTTAACAACTTCTCATATAAAATACACGCAAACAGATGTAAACAAAGCAATCTATGGCCCATGCGTTAGTAATATTCGACACCGGTAGGGGGCGTATCGCTTGCTTCATTTTTTACATTTCATAAACAGGTAAAAACTTTAATTTTACAATTAAAAACAAAAGGGCCGAACTTAACTTACATAACGTCGAGAGACAAACAGCTGTTTAGTATTACCGAAACCCGAAAGAGAATTTAAAAAGATTGTGATCCATTGGGATTGTCCTGGGCAGCCTTTTGACAGAACTAATCGAGTTCCAGTGCGGCACCAGTTTTACCAATGGAGAATACTATAAAACTCTGAAAGTGAGGCTAGTAACGGACTTTTACTTTACATAGAGACTCTCTGTGGTTCTGAAAAGGAAACCGTCGAAACCGCGACATGATGATAAATACACATGCGCATACGACAAACCTGCAGTGGGACTCCGTGCACTATAGTATTCTACCTGTCGCTGTCTATAATAGAATTCTACTTTAGAAAGCGATAATCGCGTTTGACGGCACTCTGTGTTACAATCGCCTTCTCTTCGGGTATTTCCGGAATTTGTAGAGTAATTTGTTATTTTAAAAGTGGCAATACTGATATTTTCATTTGATAAACGTCAATTTTATGTGTGTCATTTCTATTTTTGTGATTTTGTTGATTTCTTTGCTTCAAATTGCGACTAAAGGCGAGTTCAAACAACTTCATAACTTTAATTTTCATAATTATAATTGACGAATGTCTCGCTGTCTCGTCTAAAAAAATACTTGAAATTATTACGAACATTATTTTCCAATCCCAATTCATGTACAGCCTCGTCTCCTGCAACAGAATTTTTTCCGATAATTGTTAGCAGTCTTTTCTCTAAATCCGACAAAAAAAAATTTTGGTCCTCCAACAGTTTTGTTTATTATTTTGGTAATCATTACAATTAGTTTAAATTACTTCAGCTAGCTCTATAGTTTAATAAATAGCTATCGTCGCCATTCAGCAACTTTTATATAAATATGCGACGATCAAACATATCTTTCACTAGTTATTAATTTTATCAGTATTTCAGACATACATTATTTTTATTTATAATTCAAAAACAATATATTAAAAGTTTATTCGCTAGCTGATTATAATAGGTATTTATTTAGTACAACTTACAAATTTCTCCATAAGTAAAATATAAAATAATATAAATATATTATTGAGATCTGGGTAATAATACAACAGTATTACTCTTTTTTCTCTATCCTTCTACTAATTTTTTACCAAAACCTAAACTGTTTAGTTTTTGAGGAACCGTTTGCCACAGTTTATTTCCCTTGTCTTTTCCCGCTACTCTACTGAACTTATTGGTTATTAATTGTGGCTTTTCGTCATACACATCCAGCAATAATTGTCAAATGTGCATATTTATAATTTTTAATAATTATTTACCACTTTACCAACAATCATTTATAATCGATAAGCAAAACAAACTCAACAATGACAGAACAACGATACTGTTGGACAGGCTAATTTGTTGCCAAAATAGAATACGACACGTCTATACACCTCGCCAGAAGTCGATCGCTTTCGTCGATAGAAAGCTATTTTACGTGCGCACGGAGTACCAGTGGTATAGAAAGAAGGCGATTAATAGAATTCTATAGGACACAGAGTCCCGCTTCTGAATTAGTTATTTCAGAGCGTCGATCTACCGCTTATCCGAACTCCTACGCCTCGGGTAGGCTTGCTTCGGCAGACGTAGACTGAGGATTTTTTAAGCGTTAATTGTACCCTGTACATACATGTTTCACTACAAGATTGTCTGCATTTTTTTTGTTTGATCTCCGTTTGTCATAACATGTACATATAGGTAGTTCGATTATCCGAAAAAAAAACGATTTTCCGAAAACCCATGTCCCCCAATTAGTTCGGATAATCGACGCTCTACTGTAATTCAGGTTTGTCGTATGCGTATGCCTAGTTATCATCAGGTCGTAGTTTCCGTTTTACCAGTATATTTTCAGAACCACAGAGAGTATCTTTGTAAAGTAAAAGTCCGTTACTAACCTAACATGAATTACTAAAATCTAGATTGTTTCAGAATCGCTTCGAAATGTGATCGGCGAATCAAGCTAAGACTCAATCACAAGGAAATTAATTCTGCATAATTGTAAACCATGGAAACAAAATAATATCATCAGTCTATTTTAGGAATTTTGAGAATATTCACCTACACTCAAACCTTGATATAAGCACAGAGATTGACAATAATATATTGAAAACACTTGGGCTGTACTGAAGTTATAATAGATTGTTAAATTATGAATACATACGTTCCGTAAATTCGTGAAATCTCCGTGATTAGTTTGGATATTATTTTCTATTTGTGTTAATAATAAGAATAGGTATGCAATGCGTGCTGCTGTTTACAAATATTGAGCGAGGCAAGCATTTTTTAAAAATGAATTTGAGAAACAAAAGTGATTTCGTCCTAACCAACATGTATGCTAGCGATTGATTTCTGAATTTTGGTGACACAAAAGGCCGTTGCGTATCTGCACCCTACCTGAATGCGGACATGTCTAGTACAGAGTGACAGACACTATTTAGAATATAATAGGAGAGCGTGTGAACATAGACCAACATGTGTTCGGACATGTATTGAACATGTTAATATTACAATTTATTTGACACCAAAAGAGTTAAATACATTCAGTTATTTCCACCGAGATTTTGCAACATCAGATCGAGATAACTGGCGATTTCATCTTTTTTGCTTTTAGCCGTCGTAGATCGTTTTTTGAAGATATCGCAAAATCCAGAAATATTGGGGACAAATCATGTGTTCAACAAGTTGTTATCTTCATTGCTATAAGATTAACTATGCTGAAGAGTTTTCAGAAATTCTGTAATATAAAGGAGAGTAATGATTCAGAGCAACATCGTACAGGCCAAACGTTTGGTCAAGTCCACTGTCCGTATATTAAGTTTTGAATGTGTGTAGTTCGCGTTTGATTATAAAATTTTGTGTTCAAAATTTAAACATATAAAACCAGCTAAGTATTCGTACATTGATAGGCTCTTGCGCCTTATATTATTAAACTAAGTTTAATGGACATTTTCGCTTGCACCAAAATATGAACGGCGTTTAAGCCATCTTAAACCTCGCATAAACTAAGTTTAGTTAAACGACGTTTTATAATAAAACGGTACAAGAGCCTGTAAGACCTCTAGAAGCGGAGAGCGGAGACCTAGCGGTAGTCCTTTGGTATCGGGTCTGCTGAACAAGTGGGAAGCATGCAAGTATGTCCAGATGGTCACCGTAACCAAGGGCATAGATTAAGGAGATAAAGAAGATGAAGATGGGAGAGTAATAATTTAATAAGCACAGAGAAGTTTTTGAAAAATATAACCACAAATAGATAACAGGAAGAGAAGTTTCAATCAAAGAAATATTTCTGGATTCCCGTATGTTGTAATTTGTAGTTATTAATCAATTTTCAATATGAATACTGAAAAGGACCAGTTGAAGAAACATCTTACAACAATCTTATGTAGTCAGCCCGAGGAAAATATTCTCGAGTAAGTTAAACGTAAATATATTGGAATTTTCATTTTTACCCTAATTTATTTGTTAATTTCTTTCATGTTTGTGTGATAGCTATATCTTGAGTATTAAAACTGAAGAAGATTTTGACGAGTTTACTCAGAATATTCTTGATACGCAAAACAGTGCACATGTTAAGGCAGGTGAAGCTATTAAAAAAATTTTGTTTGGTTCTGAAGAAAATTCCAGAAACCATCAAGGAAATTCTACAGTCAAATTAGCGGAAAGATCTGGACAAAACGCTAGTACCCGAAATATTGAATCTTCCAAGTCTCAACTTACTAAAAGCAAAAATTCTATGCGTGGCAAGAAAAAATTTCAAGATATTAAAAGTTTCAAAGGAAAAGAAAAAATTAGGGAAGGTGAGCTAATTTGAGAAAGGGGGTAAAGAAGGGTATACCAAAAGAGTAGTTAATTCACAACTATATCATGTAATATATGAGTTATTCATTTTATAGGCTCAAGATTTGATTATTATTGATGTTTTGATGCAGTTTTCAATTTGGTACCTTTAATCTTGATTTCAACTGTTAACTTCAAATGTAGGTATAGTCTGTTATATATTTTACAAATATGAAGTCTTGGCACAAGATTTCAATAATCTACAAAAAGTCACATACTTATTACAATTGGGTCAATTTCACAGGGTAGATAAATCATATTATTCACATTGAAGTGAGGAATTTACTAAATTTTCTCACAAAATATTGAAAATTGAAGTAGGTATAATAAAGAAATCTAACATGGTGCTAAAATAGAATAAAAGTTTTAATTTCAATAAAAAAATTGAAAGTTTCTTCATATTCTATGATAATTATTTATAAGATGATCTGTTTTTCTTAAAAATTTTAAAATAATGTTCCCTTTTACTTATGAATGCATGATCCAACTGATTTAATATCAATATACTGAAGCAAAAAATTGTTATTATTTCCATTATATATGTTTCAATATTAAATGAAACAAATTGAAATCAAGTACTTAAAGGTGTTAACATTTGTAGATTATAGATACCTAAGGTATTTTTGATAGGTGAATATAGCTTCTATAGGCCTAAGTTACAGGTTATATGTGCTTACTTATATCACAGAAAAAATTTCAAATTACAAAAAATTATTAAATTATTGCTAAAAAAAGGAAGGTAAGAATCTTAGAATCTATGTCCATAATTATTAGTCCTTTCAATACTTTTCCATCAATATAATTAAGAAATAAAAGAGTTACTAAATGGTTATGCATACTATCACAAATTTGTAACAGTTCAATAAGTTTCTCGACCTAACCGAAAAAACCTGATCAAATATGGATTCTTCAGTGCCATCCTAACTAGTTAAGGTAATTAAAACAAATCCACACATAAAACTAATACTAGGCAAACATGAACAAAAAATTGAAAACATACAAAAACGGTTTTAATATATTATGTTGGCGTTAAGTTTTATTCCTTGCGAAACAGTAAATCTTTCTTTTAGGGAGATCTGCATGCAGCTGCCAAGGTCAAGATCATGATTTCATGAATAATTGTCTGAACTGCGGTAGAATACATTGTGTAGAGGAAGGACCAGGACCTTGTTTGTTTTGTGGAAATTTTGTAAGTTATAATTGAGACTTTGCACTTTTAGTTTCATTAATCGGTTTTGAAGTTGAAAAAATTTCAGAGTGTTTACTATTTATTGTAAAAACTTTTTTTAATCGTTTGTAACATAAAATCATAAAATTACTGCATATAACAGTATGATCCATCGACTTCTCAATATGTCACAAGCAAACATTAATAATAATAGATAAGCACAATTAATTGAATTAAAAAGTAAAATTTTGATTATCTATAGAATAACTTTCCTAAGCTGTTGACAAAAAATTCAATTATTATATAACTAATATCGATATCGCTAGTTATAAACTGACTGTTTTCAAATTTTAATATCCATATTGCTTAGCGCAAAAAAAATCTTCTTACCAATATATAAAGAACAATGAATAAAAAATAAATAAATTGGCATGTGATTGTAACAAAATGTGTATCGGTCAAACACATAGAAATGCGATATCAAAGATTTTAGTTTGTAAGTTCTATCGGATGAAGCTACCGCGGGGTGAAACGTGAGTCACATATTAAATTATAGTAATTGTTAAAATAAAACATGTGTTTTTCTAATAATATAATTCACTATTTTTAATGAATAAACTATTGCATCACAATTTGGTTTTTTGCAAAAAAAAAAAATTTTTTAATGTATTTTGAATCTCTATCATAGTTCATATAGTCGATGCGAAAAACACATAAAAAAATTGTTCAAATTATTTATAAACAATTTAAAATTGATACAATTTTACAAAGAATCGCGTGAACGTCATAATGTTAAAGGAATTTTCCTTTAGTACAGTGTCAACGGCTTCTACGTGTAAATTGACTGAAAATATTCGAAAATTAGTGCAAAAATTTATTTATAATAATATTGAAAATAAAACTTCACAGTTTTTGATTTTCACTATATTTTGTTAACATGACAATTGTTTCGCCAATTACTAACTTTTACAACGAGAATATTGAAAGATGAAAGAAGGGAATATACAATAAGAATGGGGAAAACATAAACGTAATCATTCTACCTGCTAAGTATCTATCTAATTATGTATCTATCATGCTATATATCTATCTATCTATCTAATTATGTATTTATCATTCTATCTATCTATCTGTCACATATTTTTCAATCTATATGACCCGGCAAACGTTGTTCTGCCATATAAATTATTTTTATCTATCTATGTTTCTATCTATTCATCTATCTAACTGTCTATCTATCTATCTTGATAGTAATCTATCTTTCTATCCATCTATTTATTTAACAATCTATCTATCATTATATCTATCTATCAATCTATCTGACCTGTCAAAACGTTGTTTAAATTATTAAAATGCTATTAAAAAAATATGGGTTGTAGAAAGGTGAAAATTTAGAGTTGTATGTATTTTTTAATCCAACATCATAAAAAAATAAAAAAAAAATTTGGTCCAAAAAATTCATAGAAATGTTTGAGGTGGACCAACCTAATCAATTAGAAGTATGAAAAATATATTACGACCTATTCTCAGACCGACTATTGTTATTTTCGATTGCCATCTTGCAACCTTATTGTGAATCCGTGGATAATAGTATATTATTCAACGAGCACAAAATGATTGCTATTTTTCACGAGGGTGAAGTTTGCGACACGAGCTGCAAGCGAGTGTCGCAATTCACCCGAGTGAAAAATTGTAATTTTGTGCGAGTAGAATACTATACTTTGTCCACGACTTCCTCGGAAAAATTAGTAATAATCTGCATTTTCAACAATAAAAATAGTTATCAAAAGCGTTGACATAACATTTTCTGTGTTCACTGAAAACTGCATAATCACGTAAACGTCAACTATTTCACTTGACATCGATTCCATTCCTTTCTTTCACTGATAAAAATTAAATAGATAATTTATTAGAGTAAATATTCAATAAGTTGGGCATTATATTAAATATTAGTTTAATAATTTGCCTAAAAGTTATCTTAGTTACATAAAACCTAAAAATCTAATAACAATACTATCCTAACAATGTGAATGATAGTTTCAAGTTTGGACATACGTTTTGAGTGTGACGTCATGCAGTGTATAATAAACCATTATTCAATAGTAGTGAATAATAGGTATAATTATACTTCAGGAAGCACACGTATAATGAATGATTTATAGTACAGTCGTGGACAAAATTTAAAAAAAAATGAAAATCGCGATGGAATTTTTATTCTAAGTCGTGACAAAATAAAAATAAAACTCTTGCCAAAAAAATTAAAGTTTATAATCAACAAATGAAAATAGGGGTTGATCGTAGAGGGGTGAAAATTTAGGGTTGTATGTATTTGTGAATGCTGTATCATAAAAAAAAATAGAGCAGAAAATTTTGTCTGAAAAACAAAAATTAAAAATGAAGAGGTGGTCCACCGTTAACATTTAGGGGGATGAAAAATAGATTTTGTCCGATTCTTAGACCTAACCGATATGCACATAAAATTTCATGAGAATCGGTTGAGCCATTTCGGAGGAGTTTAACAAATAAAAAATAGGGGTTGATCGTAGAGGAGTGAAAATTTAGGGTTGTATCATAAAAAAAATAGAACAGAAAATCTTTTCTAAAAAATTAAAATGGGGTGGACCACCCTTATCATTTAGAGAAATGAAACATAGATGTTGGCCGATTTTCAGACCTACCCGATATGCACACAAAAATTCATGAAAATTGGACGAGCCATTTCGTAGGTGTTTAACTTCTAACACCGTGACACGAGAATTTTATATATTATATATATATATATATATATATATATATATATATATATATATATATATATATATATATATATATATATATATATATATATATATATATATATATATATATATATATATATATATATATATATATATATATATATATATATATATATATATATATATATATATATATATATATATATATATATATATATATATATATATATATATATATATATATATATATATATATATATTTGAATAAAGTATAAACTTTAAAATAAAACCACTTGGCTTATGTTTCACAATATAGAAAATATTTAGATACTGTATTTAGCAGTAACGAAAAGTCGACATGTTTCGAATTATGAACTCATTATCAAGACTGACTACAGGAGAGTATTGCATCCTAATTTATAAAACAGACAAAAGCAAAGGTGATACCTGAAAAACAATTTGTTCGTTTACAAGGGGTAATTGACTATTATGGGTGGAACTTATTTCGAGAATTTCAAGAAGGTCAAGGCGTTTTCCTTTGTTACCTGAATGTAACAATTTGGTTTTGTTGAAATGCAGGAAGTGATTTAATTTTATACAATGTTCAGAGAAGCCAAGAGTATAAAATTCAATCACTTCCTGGATTTCAACAAAACCAAATTGTTACATTCAGGCAACAAAGGAAATCGCCTTGACCTTCTTGAAATTCTCGAAATAAGTTCCGCCCATAATAGTCAATTACCCCTTGTAAACGAACAAATTGATTTTCAGGTATCACCTTTGCTTTTGTCTGTTTTATAAATTAGGATGCAATACTCTCCTGTAGTCAGTCTTGATAATGAGTTCATAACTTGAAACATGTTGACTTTTCGTTACTGCTAAATACAGTATCTAAATATTTTCTATATTGTGAAACATAAGCCAAGTGTTTTTATTTTAAAGTTTATACTTTATTCTTTATGATGTTTCACCAAGTGATGTGCGATAATTCAATCTCAGTTATATATTTATTTATTTATTGAGAAAAAATGTATATATTATGTTTATTGCATTCAAATAACATCTTAACCTATACTGATTGAAAGTTTTTAACAGATTAATGCATCAGGCCTAAATGATATTTCTACTGATTTCCAACCTAAAGAAAATATAATCTATGATGATGACAATGATTACTTTAAAGTCAATCATGGCGAGGACAGACAAAGTAAAAAAGCTATGGTTGTAGCGTTAGATTTTGCTACAAGAAAAGCAATTGAATCTACAGAGGAGGATGAAAGAATAAGAAAGAAAATATTGGAGGATTGTAAAAAGCATTTGAAAAATGTCGAACAACTCTTCAGAAATTTACAAAAAGCCTCAGAGTTCAAGCCTGTTGCTGTAAGTTTATTAGTGGATACAAGCTTTAATTGTATTAGCTAGGATTTTCATTTTCATTTTTTTCTGATAATTTAATCAGTTGTTAATTATGTGTGATAATTAAGAACTAGTAAACATTAAGAACTAGTAAACTAGATAATTAAAAACTAGTAAACAAATTAAAACAAAAGTGGTATGGAATAGATTAGAAGAATGGATGCTTCTCCTTAAGGTTAGTCGAAGTATTGACTCACACGAGATATTATAATAATGTACTTTTTTAAAGCTTTCGAACATAAAAAAACTGGGTATCAGGGTGGATTCTCTGAGTCTGTGTGAATCGATATTACAGTAGAACCTCAATTGTCCTAACGATGACATTATGATGAAGTTTAACTCAATGCTCAAAATATATATTTGCGAGAATCGCTGGCTTGCAACGGCGCATATCTAACGTGTTGAAACGCCCTTTTTTTATTGAGTGTTGTTAGTCCCCTTACTAAGTTTCCTCGCGCAAGTATAATATATTTCTCATAGCGCGCAGATAAAAATCTTAATGCCGAATGCTTCAACGTCAAGTCCTTCCTATTCTTACGATAGAAAAAATTTGGAAATCCTGTCGAAGTTAGATAAGGGCGAAACTAATGTATCCCTAGCACTTCTTCATGGTGGGCTCTCACAACATTTCATGTAAAAACGTGTTGTTTACGTTCGTCCCAGAAACCCATGTTTCCATTATCCGAATTATTCTGTGTCCCAAATGATTAGGATGATGGAGATTCTGCTGTATATTAAAAAATAATATAAATAATTAACAATTAAATAAAAAGCACTTGGCCCTATGTTTCACTGTATATACTATTAGTTAGTTTACATGTTTCGAGCTATGATGGAGACAAATGGAAATAAGTCTGGCTGCTTACAGAAGGAAATTTAGTTTATTGCCTATTAAAGTAAATTCTCTGTTCTAAATGACATATATTATAAATATATATATATATATATATATATATATATATATATATATATATATATATATATATATATATATATATATCGTGTTGCAGAATATTTATGATGAAATGGTTGATTTACTGATCAAGATGCGTCATGTAAAACTATCAGGTGAGGAACCAGACCTCAGAAAGGAAGATTCTAAAATGCCGGATCCATCATTCAACATCAAAGTTGCTTCTGAAGGTTTTGATCAAGGGTTGTGCTTGAGCATGCATCAACCTTATGCAAGTCTTTTGGTAGCTGGAGTTAAAAAGTAATTAAATAGATCAACTTATTATTCATATATAGAGATAGATTACATACTAATCTAATGGTTTTTGAAATCTTCATTTAGTTTTTAAACTGCACTTTAAGTTTTAATGATAAAACATCGTTCGATAGTTTTCCAAATAAGATTTTTTTTATAAAATTTCTTCATATTGCCATGAGTTTTCAAGATAATAATGTTGAATCGATGTATTTACCTATTCATGCCATGTCAGAAATCCTGAAACAACTAATGATTTGTAGATTGAACTGTAATTATATATATATATATATATATATATATATATATATATATATATATATATATATATATATATATAATAATATAGTTATATATATATATATAACAAGTAGAGCAGAAAAAAAAACCGAGTAAATAAACAACAACAAAGAAATTAGTCCCGGTCTGAGATCTCGCGGATGGCATTAATCGCCTCCGTGGTAAAGTTTGACCAAATCTCCCAAACCGGAGAGTTCAAACAATAAGCCACAAATGTGTGATTGTCTTCCTTAGCAGGGGTTTTCGTTTGTTGTTGCTATTTTCATCTACAAGTTTTCAATCCAATGCTTGGCTACGCCGTTCTGATGAGGACCAAAGAGTCCGAAACACGTGTCAACAGCTGCTTTCATATAAGCGGGCTATACCGATAATTCTGCTCTACCTGTGTAATATTTCCCAGCGACCTATTTCTTTGTTGTTGTATATATATATATATATATATATATATATATATATATATATATATATATATATATATATATATATATATATATATATATATATATATATATATATTATATATATATATATATATATATATATATATATATATAAAAATAATATATATATATATATATATATATATATATATATATATATATATATATATATATAGGTATATATATATATATATATATATATATATATATATATATATATATATATATATATATATATATATATATATATAGGTATATATATATCTATATATATATATATATATATATATATATATATATATATATATATATATATATAGATATATATATATATATATATATATATATATATATATAGAAATCTGGGTCCAAAATATTTTTCAGTTAGGTATTCCTCATATGTAGTGTAGCGGCGACAGAAAAATGATTAAGTTATCCCAGTATGACGATCTGTTGTAGAGTGTCACGTTATTTCTTCTACTACTTCTGCGTAATTGAAGATAAACACTGTCAAATTGCATATTTATGTTCAAGCTTTTTTATTCATTTGTTGTTTTTCTAACTTAGGTATATCTGAAAAATATTTTGAGGAAAAAGGCCTGTTTTGAAAGTTTTCAAAATTAACGGATCGGTTTCATTTTTAAATGGAATGAGTATGAACAAAATTTTTCACAGTATGTGGCAGACGTAAATAATTCAATTCACAAAGTTTTCCTGAAAGTAAATTCTTATATTCTTGTAACTTTTTGTCTAATAACCACATTTGTGAAAAAAATCAAAACATTGTATGAATTTATATACTTTCAGTTCATTAAAATACTATTAGCTCCAGGATATATCATTAGCATTTTACTTTAAAGTAATTTCAGTATTCATATTCGGTACTTCAATGATTGTTTTCTATCCAAAATTCTCAGTTGATTAGTTCATATAGAGCAGGGGTGGCCAACTTTCCTGTATATAAGATCTACTTTTCATTTTGAAAGTGTGTCGCGATCGACTTATTGTCATAGGCGTAGTCTAAGGGGGAATAAGGGGTGTGAAATGCATACCTACTATGTTTATACGCTGTAAATTTCCAGACCCAGCTTTTGTTAGCAGCATTCCGTACATGCGGTACCTGAAAAATTCTAATTTTCGACTCTTTTTCAAGATAGATTTTTACTAACTTAAAATGCCATTAAATTTTTCAATCAAAAGCAATGTATAATTTGTTGTACTATTAGTTCGTGAATATGAAAAAAATTGTTATAAAATTATATGGAAGATAATTTGATTTAGATATTTCACTTTCGCGTTTTATTTTTGGACCAGGAAAATTTGTCAAGAAAGATTAATAAGATTTACTTTTTTCTAATCTATCAAGCGATCGACGATCGACCAAAATTAGCCTAGCGATTTTAACTAACCACCCCTAGATATGTAGAGACTAATTTAATCGAATACTTACCACAGGCATGAAGGAAGAAATTGGCCTACCAATCACAGAGGAACCTTGTGGATAGCTGCTGCAGCACACAAACCCGATCCGGATGAAATATCAGTGGTGGAAAAATTCTATCGAGATTATTATTCCGGTGAGCTTTCGAGTGCATCTTCCGCATAATATCTACCAATTTCTGTTTCCATAATCGCACTTATTCATTAATTTGCAGAACCAGGTTTAAAGTTCCCTACCAGTTACCCTACAAGTTGTTTGTTAGGGTGTGTCGAAGTCGAAGACTGTTTAAACCATGAAGCTTATGGGAAGCAGTATCCAAATGGGGAGAGCGAAAGTCCATATGTGTTGATTTGTAACAATCCAATAATTTTACCAATATTTTATCCAATAGTTGGACAGCATAAAATATGTGAGTAAAGAATAATCGGTCGCCATTTATTGGAACGACGTTCCTTACGGCAGGCTTGGAGGAGATAGGGATTTTGCTGCGCGACCAAAATAAAAAATATGTGAGACTAAAACCGTAACGAAAACATAAAACTGAAGCGAATATTGTATAATACCTTTCTCTTCCTCCCTCTTTCTTCCGTTCTCTCACCCCTTCTCTTTCTGATCCCACTCCGTCTCGCTGTGTTGCTTCTATATTTTGGAATGACAACAAAACCTCGAAAATTCATATAAAAATGAAAACATATTAAAGATTTAATATTTTTAGTTTTCATCCATTTATCTTCCCTTGGGTATTAACGATTTTAAACTATATCTACCTCCAATTAGTTGTTACAATTGACCATTTTCATATGACGTCACGCGCTTTCGGTCATTTTGCCTGGAGGACAAACAAACCATTGTTATGCAAACAGTTGTGCTGAACTGTCATTTAAGTTTCATAACTTTTTCAGTTGTTTGTCGAATTTAAAGTTTTTTTCTGATTATTACATTATTGTTGGAGTTTATTAGAGAAAATGCCATCGTTTTGTGCCGTGGTTAATTGTGGTATGAGAGGAAACCGAGACAAAGTGAGATTTTATAGAATCCCTGCTGTCCTTAAGAATGCTGGTGATTATTCAAATGCTGTATCACGAGAAAGGCAAGAGAGATGGATTAAAGCATTGAAAAGAGGACCTTTTAGTGAAAATCAATTGAAATATGCACGAGTCTGTTCTAAACATTTTATAACAGGTAAGTTTACTTGAATAAGTGAAAAAAGATGAACTCTTTATTTAAAATATTTTTCAGGGGCTCCTACAGAGTTATTGGATAAAGACAACCCTGACTGGATTCCAACCCAAAATATGGGGTACACAATTGCCAATCCTGTTGGTAAAACGCAAGTCAGCAGGTTTAAACGTTCAGTTAAACGAAAAAAGCAAGTAGAGCATGTATCTAGTGATTTTGCTGTAATTGTTATATGACAGCAAATTAGGATCTTCATGAAAGTATATTTATTTTTTCTGGAGGAACAATATGAAGATATAGACATATCATATAGATATAAACAGGCCACATTGCCAGCTTTGAGGTACACGCTTCTTCATCCTTAGACTGAGAGCGGGTGTGAAGGAGAAAAACAATTGCTGCTATATGACTGCACACTTCTCCTAAGCCTGCCATACAAGTGCATTGTCCACTGGAAATACTACCGTCAGTTAGGATAATAACCCATGAATTCAGAAGCTTTTCCTTAAGACGTTGTGAATGTTTCACCTGAAATATAAAGTTTACTTTTAGTTATAACAACTAAGAACACTGATTAGTATGAGAATAAACCTAATGAATATCATTAAAATACATCTTACCTTGCCAATAACTACAAAAGCTGTTTCGTTCACTCTTTTCCCATAAATTTCTTGGACTAGTCCTGCTTCATACAATTTGAAACCTTGCAAGCTTTTATATGCTTTCATTTGCTGTCCAGTATAAAAACTGTGGGTGAGGATAAAATAATTAACCATATCGATGATGGATATTACTGGAATTGATGACAATGATATCAAATCTTGAGAGCTGGACTCCAAGAGATAGGGGTCTATATCATCAGTGATTTTGATTTTCTGATCGAGCGGCTCTTAATATCGGCAGGAAGTGATTGATAATAAGTACTTCTTTCCATTTTCAATATAAATTTATGATTCAAAGTTTTTTAATACTTTTACTTTCAATAAACGTAAGCAAACAACTCAGAACACTGATAGTTGTAAATGGTTTGTTTGTCCTCCAGCCAAAATGGCGGACCTGTCAAAATCAGGTGTTTGAAAATGATCAATTAAATCAGTTGTTCAATTACCGTCGAAATGACCAAAATTAATGTTTGCGGCCATACCACACTGAAAATGTCAGATGTCTGAAGCCAAGCAGCGTCGGGCTTGGATGGGTAACCGCTTGGGAACACCACGTGCCGTAAGCGTTTATTTTATAGATTTTATTCAGAAACAATTTTTTTATAGTATGAATTGCTTAAAAAACTTAATCGAAATGATTTTTACCGGAGGAGATTGGGGTTTTGCTGTGCAACCAAACTGAAAAATATGTGAGACTATAACCGTAAGAATCACATAAAACGGAAGTGCTATAGTCGAATACACAAGCGAAATGTGTATAATACCTTTCTCTTTATCCCTCTTTATTTCCGTTCTCTCATCCCTTTTCTTTCTGATCCCACTCCGCCTCGCTGTGTTGCTTCTAGGAACTTCGTTCCTACCTAGTGTCCCATGACACCGTTATTTTTTTTTTAGTTTTTCTAAGTTGGTGTGAAACTTTTCACTTTTCACAGAAATAATAAACAATCAAAATATATTCCTTATCTGCTTTATCTTCATATCTAACACATGCAACTCTTTCAAATTAAATTTGGATCAAAATACTTTGAAAATTCAGCTTTAACGCGCACGAAACTAAACCAAGGGGTGTGCAACTAATTCCAGGGGCGTGCAACTAATTCCAGGGGTGTGCAACTAATTCCAGGGGTGTGCAACTAATTCCAGGGGTGTGCAACTAATTCCAGGGGTTGTGCAACTAATTCCAGGGGTGTGTAACTTGAACCAGAGGGCTTTATGGGTGTCTGTGAACTCGTGATTGAATGGCGAGAACGATGAGACTCGCCCGGGTGACATCCGGATATCTTTTTGTTATTTATGATTAGAGCACTTTAAGTTGTACTAAACAAAAATCAAGGAAGAGAAAACTTGTATATTGAATATCTTTCGATTTAAATATTCCATGGATCCAAAATTCCTTATCTGAACGCATAGGTGGAATACTCGCATCAGCGTATGCTTTATGGATCTATTTTTATAATACTTTTAGGAATACATTCCATTTTGTTTATTTTTCTGTGGAATAAAGGTGACAAGAAGAAATTGATAATTTTTATTTTCAGATGCCTTAGATAAAGATCTACACAACTGTGCTAAAATGTGTATGAGGTATGCGAACTTAGATAACAACCAATAAATTGGACCGGTTTTATTTCAAGTAAATATTACACAGATTGTTATAATTTATTACTATTAAAAGTTGTACAGGGGTATATGAAATTTTTCCTTTCTTATAATAATAGTTTATTAATTCACATATAAATCAAATGCATATTTGCAATCTTAAAAAAAAATCTATTTCTAATGAAAATGTAATGCTTTTCTTTATTATACAATTAATGGATGTAGTGCTATCCCAAATTACTCAATTCTTACTAAACGTGCGAAATTTTTGTGTAAATACTCCGCACCTAGTTTTAATTATAAAATATATATTTTGTGATTTCATTGGACATTTAGTGAAACAAGTATGTCGCAAAGAATACAAAATTTATTAATGTGATATTGTTTCATGTTGTATATATAATTGAGGCGTTGACCAGCGGCGGATTTAAGGAAAAAGGCCCAGTGGGCAAAATTTCTTCAGCCCCCCCCTTAAAAAATTATGTTCCATGGAAAGTGAAAGATATATGTTTCAAGAATTTGATTAATATAAAAGTGATGGTCAGTTGACTAACAACTGAATTTAGATGCGCGGGGGCACCCGGGGCCCCTTTAGAACGTTTTTGATAAGTCAGAAATATTCGACAAACTTTGAGAAAATCGTAGACATTTTAAATAACTGATTGATTACAAAAGTTATCTGATTGTATATTTAATTTACGATATATTGTAAACAACGTAACGTAACATAACTATAGTTATCAAGCATTGCAATTATTCTGATAACAGGGTGCCCCTGAATGAAAATTGAACTTGTGCTGTCCACAAGGTACTCACCGAAACAGTTTTTCAATAAAAAAAGGAAAAAAAAGAAATGTGTAACTTTCATCAAGAGGGGCCCTGAGAGCCTTTTGTCGGGGGGGCCCAGTGGGCAAGCGCGCTTTTGCCCACCTGTTAAATCCGCCACTGGCGTTGACTATGAAAAGGAGGTAAGTGCCGAAACTTGAATTTTCCAGGAGGAGCAAAAAACCAAATTGATACATGAATAAATAACAAGAACGCACCTTTTGGAGTAGAAAATGTATTTACTATACGGTTACATGCAAACATTGTTAGATAATAATGTAAAAAAAGATTCAAAGATTATTTACAAATATCTTTATAAATGTATGGTGAACCCATGCTGCGGCACTTGTCACCTTTGCAAAGCAAACAGTCATTCTTTTTTTTTATTTATTCAAGTACTCTAAGAGATAACAAGATCCATAATGAGTATAACATGTAAGATTGTATGAGTGACATGCATGTCCTAACATTTTAGTAACTCATAAAAATTTTTCTTACTTAAATAACTATTTTAGTCAGAGAAAGAGATCAGTTTTTACAAATCATAGGTTCTCTAGGAGGAGTTTTTTCATCTTTCTATTGAAACTGTCAATGGACGGACTGTTTTTAATATGTTCGGAAATTTTGTTGAACCATTATAGAGCTTGAAATGTAGTCCTTTTTTTCCCAACATTAGGTGCATTTGGTAGTATGTGGAAATGTTGATTTGTTCTCGTGTTGTAATGATGTATGTCACAATGTTGAGTTAGGTTGACTTCTGTTTCAGTTTGGTTGTTTTTGATTTCGTAAATAATTTTGACACTATCCAGTTTAACTATATACTTTCAAAATTTTTAGATCTTTGTAAAGCATTGTTGTATTTCTCCTATATGGAAAATTAAATAAAGTTTTAACTATTTTATTCTGGGCTATTTGTAATCTATTGATATATTGTTGTCTTGCTTGGCCCCAAAAAGCAGCTAAGTAAATGTGAATACATACTCGAATAGTAAATTTGGAATTTAGTTTTTTTGTTGAACTTCATGGCACTGTGTTTTAGGTGATAACATAGATAGTTCTGTTGCCACCAGCGGCATCTTGTGACACCGCTCAAAACTAAACGAGAGGTGATAGGCACTTACCTCCTTTTCAACGCTATTGGCATTGGCATTCAGAATCGTTTCAGTGAAAAAAATAATTTTCGGCAATTTTGGCACTTACCTCCTTTTCAATTTCAACGCCTCAATTATTCATGAAACATTATACTCTTTTTCATAGTATTTTAACTTATGATTTATCGGAACTCGCTGTTATTGCAGTTTGTTTTTATAAGTTCCCTACTTCTCTAGTTTGATGTCTCTAAGACTACTATGAATTTTGAATTTATAGCGATTTTCTTTCATTCAAAACATCAAAAGATGAGCTATTCAAAGTATTTTTCAACATATTCTAGTAAATTATTGAAATTCTGTTTTAAGAAAATTTTCATTTAATGATAGTGTTTCAAGAAGTGCTCATTTCTTCAGAATTATATGATTTATTAAGAAGTGTAAAAATAATAACCTTATACTATCGAGAACAAATTAGACATAAACAATAATTATCAGAGTATAAAAAAATAATCTACATTGAAAATTATCAGTTATATGAATGATAAAAATATAATATGAAAAGAACAACATAAATCACTGATTAGCACTTAGTTCTAAATAGTTAGTATCATTTGTTAGCAATGAATCAAATGCTTCTTTCAGGCAACTGAATGTGGGTCGATCGTTAGGTGATTCTTTCCAACAATCACTCATAATAGAATATCTGAAATTCAGGAGAAAATTAAATTAATTTTATTGTTGATGTTTACTTGATAATTCCTCTACATAATATTTCTTACTACTATCTCAAAACACTTTTCATTTATTTTAATTTCAACATTCTAGAGTTTAGAAGAATATTTTATGGAAAAAGTTTTTTAATGATTTATTGATCATTATAACCAGTAACAAATGTACAGGTATTCCATTTTGGGTACTTTTGCGAGGTATCTCTGCTATTTTTGAAAATAGAGGGTTGCGGTTTTCGCGGGACTATGCTACTTTTTCGTAAAACTCAAGATGTCATTAACAGCATTTTTTTAGCCCTTTCAGTTTTTGAGATACAGGGCATTTTTGAAAATTTTGCATTTTGTGATCGTATCTCCGTTATCCTTTAACTTATCGAATAGGTAAAATAACATTCTTATAAACTTTTTTCCGTAGAATGCATTGGCGTAGATAATTTTTGTTACATATTGACTATTTTTACTATGACAAGGCATCTGATACTTCTAAAGAATGGTGTAAGGAAAACAAAGAAGTCAAAAAACGTCAACTTTCCACCTTTCAAAGATAGGTGAAATCTCATTATTACATGCATGGTTGTAAATAAAATTACTTACACCTCATCAGTGCAACATTGTGGTTTGGTCATACGGTCACCGCGTTTTAAAATGCCAAGCAGCTCTTGACTTTCAACTCCCGGGTATGGAATTGCTCCAAAGGAAACAATTTCCCACAATACTACTCCGAAAGACCATACGTCACTTTGAGTAGTGTAAATCTGATGTGTTAGTGATTCCAATGCCATCCATCGTATAGGTAGTTTCCCACCAGTTGTTTTGCGGTAGACGCTATTCATGTACACATCTCGACTTAGTCCAAAATCGGAAACCTTTAACCTTTTATTATCGCATATTAAAATGTTTCGTGCCGCCAAATCCCTGTGTAATACTCTTTGGTTTGATAGATATTCCTGAAAATTAAGATATGATAGACTTCAGACTTGATAGACAGACTGTTTTGCCCTTATTGGGGCAGTATCATCCATCCACCGATGAGCCCCAATAAGGGCGAAACAGTCTGTCTATCAATTTCCATCGATTGTGATAATTAAGTTAACATTTCTAACAAGTACCGTCTAAGGTAGATATAGATATTTCGATGTTTCGTGAACTCTTATAACCAGCTCCGCTAGGAGGTTTGTTTGATTAGTTTCAAATGAATGTCCTAGTTTCACTTATATATATATATATATATATATATATATATATATATATATATATATATATATATATATATATATATATATATATATATATATATATATATATATATATATATATATATATATATATATATATATATATATATATATATATTTTTATATATATATATATATATATATATATATATATTATATATTTATATATTTATTTATATATATATATATATATATATATATATATATATATATATATATGTATTATTTTTCAGATACCAGATGCATCCTATTTCTAGTAGAATATTCATGTTTTAATGCTGAGTTATCAATCACAAAACGAACACAGTCTGAAATATACAAGCTTATCATAGAATGTTCCTGCCAACAAAGACACTTTTACAACGTTCCTGTTGTTTCATTTTGAACATACTGCGGAGGTATCTTTTCTAGAGCATCAATATTCTATTCAGTGCACTTGTTTTTGCCCAACACGTCAAGCATTCTTTAACGCAGAGCAAATTTTAACATACAAAAAGGGCGACACGAATGTCGCCCAGTGCCAAGGGTTTGTCGCACAGTGAAAGTAGACGGTGTCGAGAGAAAAAATTTGGAAAACGAAAAAAAAATGTAAAACTTTAAGCAGGCATAGTCGATTATTAACCTGAGGAAAGAATCTAAAGAATGCTCAAAATGAAAATCATTTTCCCCAGTAATAATTTCCAAAACTTTTTCCTATATTTGGCAATAACTTCGTGTATTTATGGTACTATGGCGATTCCTGTCTAACATAATCGATTGCATTCAATATATATATATATATATATATATATATATATATATATAATATATATATATTATATATTATATATATATAATATATATATATATAAATATATATATATCATATAAATATATATATATATATATATAATATATATATATATATATATATATATATATATATATATATATATATATATATATATATATATATATATAACTTCATAAAGAAACAAGGTTCACAGGTTTAAATAAAATCTAATGAGTAAACGCGTTTCGTCATAACATTGTACTAAATTATGGTATTAAAAAATAATCTATTTATACGAAAAATTGAACATATCACAGGGGTTTTTGGAGAAACTAAATAACAATAAGCAATTCATTCAGAGCTGTTGGTAGGTACATTGAACAGATTAAGAAGAGGAGAAGGGTTTACTTATCTTGTCGTTAACTAGGTTTCCAGAATTTTTATATTTATTGATATATAGGGATTCCCAACAGTTGATTTTGTGGAGACTATTTTCTAACTGTAATATATTATAATTGTGATTAAAGGTATCGTTTTCTTGAATAAGGTGACACGCATAATTAGAGTCCGTTTTCTGCTTAATATAGCTGCGTTGGTGTTCGTGTATTCGAGTTTTGAAATTTCTAATTGTACGTCCTATATAGAATTTTTCACAATCGTTACAATTGCGTCTATAAAAACCCGTACGTTCATCTCTATGGATTTTTGATCTGTTGTTTTTAATAAATTTTTCAATGCTATTGTTGGTTTTATATGAAACTTTGAAATTTGTTTATGAAGAAACAATTTCAGGTTTTCGGAAGGTTTGTGCAAGTATGTTAAACTGTTATAGACTGTACTTTTCTCGGATATAAGTGGGTACTTTTGGGAGATATCTGGCAGTTAATTTGTATATATAATGTACAGAAATGTTATCAATATTGACCCCTGCGAGATACCTGTAGTAATTTCTACCGTTTCTCCGTTTCTGATTAAATTGAACTTCACAACTCTGCACAGATATGATCTCATCAAGTCTAATGTAATACCCTGTGTCTCACACATTTCTACATTTATGTTTCTTCGTATCATTTAAGGATTCTAATATTTTCATTAATGATTTTTAAAGGTTCATAATTGTTAAATACCAAATTCTTATTTGTGATTCGTGGTTAATATACCATATCGTAGTATTTGTAGCCACAGAATACCATATACTGTGGAAGAGGGTCTAAAATATGAATTTATTATGTAAGGACTATTTTTGCGTGATCGTATTAGGAATTGTAATATATTGTTGATAAGAAGGAGCGAAATGTATGATATGTATATTAGAAGTAGAACTAATGACTGTACGCCTAAGCATAGGCTGATTAAGAAGTTTAAGGTATTTTTAATTTTTTAACTCCGCTCTTTTTGAATAAGTACAAAGCGTTTTTTGATGTCAGTTAGTGCTTTCAGAAAAACACTGAGACTGCGTCGTTATATATTTTTTTCCAATTTCATGTTTAATTTCTTTATTTAATGGATAGGGTTAAGATCAGGTATACAATTAAGGCTTATTATTATTCCGTTGGTTTTTATCAAAATAAAAATCAATATACCTATCTCGAACTTTTAATTGCTATTTGAAATTTGTTAATAACAGGTTATTTGTCTACATATAACAAATATTTTGCTTACCATCCCTAGTGCTATCTGTCTCCCAAATGATAAGACATCTTTATATGTCAGACATAAAACAGCTTCACTTTGATTCATAAGTTCGTACGATTTATTGGTAAATTCATTTCTTAATTGATCATGATAATCTTCTCCTTGAAATTGATTCAACCTATTAATTATTTGGTCACATAAAATAATTAAATTATAACAAATTTTTTTTACTTACTGGTTTGATATATGTTTATAGATGGTTCTGAGATAAGTCAATAAATCACCCATAGAGCAATATTCGACAATAAGAATCGGCCCATTAGGAACATTTTCCGTTATACATCCAACCATTGAGACAATATTAGGATGTGTGCCTACATATTTCATGATTTCTATTTCTTGTTGCAGTTGTCTTATTTCGTCAGCAGTTGAATTATCTGTGAAGGGTGAATTATATCCTTGAGAATATGCGAATTTAGAATGATTGATGGCTACTGTGGAAGTTTGCATGTTTAATCAGAAAAAAATTAAAAATTGCAATATAGTATCTCCTGTTGAAAGTATGTAAAATAAAAGGTTGGTCGAAACCGGTAGTTCTAGCTATATGTGTTCCAATATCAAGAAATTCATGAATAATAGAAACATCATAAATCGCTTCAAAACATCAACAACATACCGCAGAGTTTCAGTTTTATTATATCTCATCAATGTTGGTTGAGTAAAAAATATTAACTTTTCATACGATCATTAGTTCATGCTGTTTGTGAAAAGCAAAAACTGATACGAAAACCGTAACGGTGAGGGAGAATAGAAGGGATGGCCAGAACTATTTGTTTCATATGCTTTCTCATTTCAGTTCCTTAAAATCACGTTGACAGTTATTTGAATGACACTTTATCAAATTATGTCAAAATGTACTAGAACTTACAGCTAAAATCATGTTGACATTTATTTGAGTGACAATTATATCAAATCATGTCAAAATGTACTAGAACTTACTACTAAAATCATGTTGACATTTATTTGAGTGACAATTATATCAAATCATGTTAAAATGGAGTGAAAATCGTGTTGACGTTTATTTGAGGTGACGATTATATCAAATTATGTCAACATTCACTAGAAGTGACAACTGAACGGAGCGTGTAAAAATAATGTAAAGAAAACGGATGAACTGACAGTTTGATTGAAACGGAGACTAAAATGAAAACTGAAATGATCGTGTAAAATGCTTTGAACGTCTGATGATGGCAGCGCCATCACTAAGCTGCTTGGCTTCTGTGATCGGAATGGTACAGGCATTTTCAGAGTGCTGTGGCTGTAAACATTACAATTTGCCATTTTCTCTTGTTTTAAATAATTTTTATATGAATTCAAATATCTATATCAATTAATTGTGCTTAATTAGAAATTCATCAATTGATATTAACTTTACTAATATGGTTTTTAAACGTTTTGTAATTAGTAAAAATTAGCGATTTCAATCCTGCCCGATTTCTTCTTTAAAATTGTGGTAGAATTTCCTTGTATTTTAAAGAAGGATATGATGTTCTACTGGTTCTTGCCAAGTCACCAGATTTATAATTCTCACTATTTGTGTTACTGGGAATCCAGCGAAGGTAAATCTTCGTATCTGCAGAGGTGATTTTGAAGATTCATTGACGGACCTTAAGACTGAATTCTTCCTTATGTGCTCCTATGTCCAGTGACAGAGTTGCGTTAGTGCACTTTGAGAATCGGCGTATATAATAGCATCACTATCATCATCATCAAGCAGCCCTTCGAGTCCATTGTTGGATGTAGGCCTCCCCCATTCGTTTCTGTTCTGTGCTGTCTGAATCCAGTTGTTCGTCATTCGTTTGATGTCGTCAGTCCAACGTGTAGGCGGTCTCCCAACACTCCGTCTGTCAGCTAGCGGTCTCCACTCAAGCAATCGTTTTGTCCATTGCTCATTCCGCATACGTGCAATTTGAACCGCCCAGTTCCATTTGAGTTTTGCTACTACGCTGATGATATCATTTACGCCAGTTCTTCTGCGTAGATCTTCATTTCGTATGTGATCCCTAAGTGTTACACCAAGCATCGACCTCTCCATCTTTCTCTGTGTTATTTTAAGCTTGTTACAGTTGTTAATGTTGAGGATTCGGAGCCATATGTTATAACCGGAAGCAAACATTGATTAAAAGCTTTTCTTTTCAGATAGACGGGAATATCACTCTTAAAAATGTCTCTAAGTTTTCCATAGGCTGCCCATGCGAGAGTGAATCTTCTGCTTAGCTCGGTTGTTTGATTATCTCTCAAGATACGAAATTCATGACCCAGATATAAATAGCTTTCAACCCTCTCAACTTCTTTACCACCAATTTTGGCGTTGGAATTGGAAATAAGATTTTGCATAAATTTAATTTTGCCATGTTGATATTTAGACCAACTCTCCCCCACACATCACTATCACTATACTCCTATTTTATGTGTTGAGAGCAATCCCAATAGCTGCTATATCTGCAAGGCAGATGGTGAAATATTTTGGAAAGCTACCCTGAAGTTCAACTTTCGACTAAAAACATATTTACCATTAAAGGGTTAAAGTATTGCACTGAAAGAACCTTGTCAATAGATTTAAATTACGGATAACATAATGCTGTATTTCGATGCTCAACAAATATTCAAGTTTAGTGTTCAGGTTTAGTCTAGATAGAAATGTAACGATCATAGAAAACACTTTCTTTGTAGTATAAGATCATACATGCTACATGCAAACATCAGCTATTGAACTTTACAGGTCTCAAGCTCTGCGAATATCATCTACAGAACTCAATTTGTTTTTGAAATATATCATAACATGGAAAAGTTTATTTCATTATTTCTTTCATTCAGAACGATTTTGAAATGAACCGACATATTCACGTACCTACCTTTCAATGTTTTACAAGCTACAGGTGTTTGACCAATTAGCGCATGCCAAACGACTCCGAATGCTCCTTCGCCTAAGATGCTTTGAAAACTCATTGATTCGATATTGATTTCCCATTCATCAGTTTCCTTTACGATCTGATTCTGATTTGTATACTGAACTTGTTTTATGTTACTATTCTAGAAAAAATTCAGTTATTATTCCGGATGCTATTTATCTATTATGTATCTCAGTATAATGAATACCTACTTGCCAAATTATTATTGAACATTATTCAGACAAGATATACATAACAGCGTGAGTTAATAAGGATATTGTAATAAATTTAGGTACTGGCAACAAAATGCTATAAAACGCCACCATAAGTGTCGACTGATTTAGCAATAAAGTGAGAATAAGAATCATTGAGGCAGTCTCATAGTTGTCGCTAATGACATACATTATTGAGGAAGACTTACAGTAGTCACTAACGATTTACGTTATTGTGACAAGCTTATAATGTGTATTATAGCGGGAAGCCTTCAGTAGTCCTAATTATGTGTATTATTGATGGAGTCACAAAGTAATCGCTAACGATGTGTATTATTTAGGGAATCTGACAATAGTCTGAATTAATGAGGAAAGCTTACAGTCATCGCTGATGATGTGTCTTATTGAGGAAGGCTTACATCAGTAGTGGCTAATAATGTGCATTATTGCAGTAGGCTTACAGTAGATCTTTTTCTTAGTCGGCCGTCTCCTTCCGAAGGTTGACGATCCAACTAGCTATAATGGTGCGTGAAACCGCACACTTCAATATTTCAATAGAGATCCGTCCGAACCATCGACGCAGATCCTTGAGCCAAGAGTTCTGCCTTCTTCCTACAGATCTTTTGCCCTCGATTTTTCCTTGGATGACAAGTCGGGGGATGTGATATCGCTCACCCCTCATGGCGTGTCCTATGTACTGGAGCTTTCGTTCTTTGATAAGTGTCATAATCTCTCTATTGTTCTTACCCATTCGCCTGAGTACCTCCTCATTGGTTATTCTGTCTACCCAGGATATAAGCAAGATACGTCGATACAAGTACATCTCAAATGCGTTGAGGCGGTTCTCTAGTGAATTGTTGAAGGTCCAGCTCTCGCAGCCATAGGTGAGGGTTGGAAAGATGTAACAGCGCAGCATACGTATACGGAGCTGTAGGCTCAGGTCTCGATTGGTAAAGCAATTCTTCATAGAAACAAATACTTGCCTGACCTGTTCGATCCTTGACAGGATTACTTTTTTAGGGTCACTGGCCTCGTTGACGAGGGCCCCCGAGATATTTCACAGACGACACTTGTTATACGACCTCGTTGTTAATTCGAAGGATTGATCGATTTGGTGTCTTGGTCTTAGTGGATGGTTACTGTAGATAGTAGTCGATTATTATGTGAGTTATTAAGGGAATCTTATAGCAGTCGCTGATGCTGTGTATTATTGAGGACGTCTGACAACACTCGCTGATGGTCTGAATTATTGAGGGACTCTTACGGTGGTCGTTCATGATGTGTATTATTTAGGGAGGCTTACAGTAGTGGCTAATGATGTGTCTTATTGAAGGAGTCCAACAGTAGCCGAAGGTGATGTATATTTATTATTGATTGATTACTATTACAAAATGAATTTCGACATACTGATATCAGAAAAAAGAAAAATAGTTTGTGAGATATGGAAATTGTTGGATTTATAGGTATTTATTTGGTACTACCTATAACACTAGAATACGAAAAAAATGATATGTAAAATGTAATGAATAGCTTCTAGTTCATCATAAAAATTCATATGCAAACTGACGATAGAAATCATATCTAAAATATACAGAAAACTCGCCTAATGAAGGATATGTTAAAATAAAAAACGTATTAATGATAATAAAAGGAAACTTACCTCTTCGTAATTGTTTTCTCTTTTGGAATTAAATAGAATCAAACCTCTTTGTCTTATTGGAATTGTTAAAAGACCAAATATCAATAAAAAACCTAATATTCCAATGATAATTAGAATCGTTTGCAAACTGCTAATTTTTTCATGTTGTGAAGGAGAAGTTCCTGTTGGTGGAATCGATAAACGATTTACTATGGCGGGAATGCTTCTGCCTCCTGAAGATATTGCTTGTAAATGTACTTGATAATACGAACTCAAGTTTATTTTTTCGAATGTGGCATTATTAGATTCCTTGAACAAAAAGTTTGATTTTTATTATGAGAAAGTTATTATAATGAATCTATATCTTTATATATTTATATATATATATATATATATATATATATATATATATATATATGTATATATATATATATATATATATATATATATATATATATATATTATATATATATATATATATATATATATATATGTATGTATATATATATATATATATATGTATATATATATATATATATATATATATATATATATATATACAGGGTGGGCCATCCATAACTTTCCACCTTTGGGATGGAATAACGAAAAAACGCTCGGACACGTCAAATTTTGTTGAAAGGGGGACAAATAAAGGTCTTCAAATGAGTTTGATATCACTACCCCTCTAGCCGCAACCCCTAACAGCTCTCATTTTTGAATAGGGAAAAGAGGTCGAGCAGCACCTTGTTGGAAAGGCAATTCAATTTCCTGCATGAGTGTATTTTTTTTCATCGCTTATTAATTATTATACAGAGTGACTCAGTATTGCTTCAATAACTTTCACACGCCGAATTTGGATCTTTGAGATGAAAAAAACGCTCGGACGGATCAAATTTTGCTGAAAGGTGGACAAATAAGGGTGTTCAAATGAGTTTGATATCACTACCCCTCTTGCCGCAACCCCTAACAGCTCTCATTTTTGAACAGGGAAAAGGGGTCGAGCAGCACCTTGTTGGAAAGGCAATTCAATTTCCTGCATGAGTGTATTTTTTTTCATCGCTTTATTATTATACAGAGTGACTCAGTATTGCATCAATAACTTCCACACGCCGAGTTTGGATCTTTGAGATGGAAAAAACGCTTGGACGGGTCAAAAAATGAATTCGATATCACTACCCCTCTAGCCGCTACCCTAACAGCAATTATTTCAATTTAAACGAAAGCGCACGATTTACTTTGTAAATATTATTGTTTTCACGTTTTCAGTTATTGTCTCGGTTTCAGCATTTTCAACATGTGTTCGGCATACGCGCAGTGATCGAGAAATTGCAAAAAAAGGCGGCGATAACAGATTTCGTTGATATTGAGATGGAGAAGCTGTTTGAAAATGAGAATTCATTTAGTTATTTCAGACTTTAAAAAAAATGAGGGCTGTTAGGGGTTGCGGCTAGAGGGGTAGTGATATCAAACTCATTTGAACACCCTTATTTGTCCCCCCTTCAACAAAATTTTACCTGTCCGAGCGTTTTTTCGTTATTCCATCCCAAAGCTCAAAATTCGGGGTGGAAAGTTATGGATGGCCCACCCTGTATATATATATATATATATATATTTATATATATATATATATTTATATATATATATATATATATATATATATTATATATATATATATATATATATATATATATATATATATATATATATATATATATATATATATATATATATATATGTTTTTGTGGGTCTTATTTCATATCTTGAGTTGTAATTGTTTTTCTCGTTTTAATTGTTTTAATATCTGATGTACTTATCTTACTTATCAACTTTTCATATAATGAGTTTTTATATTTGCATATTTGGCAATCCCTTTGTTTATTCATTGTTTGGTTCTATCACTTCTCGAAAGAAATGTTTACACTCATCGAGTTTACACTCATCGAGTTTTCATTCATTCACAGCTGAATTTCATTTTCAATTTGTATTTACTTGTACAATACTTATGTGTGAATAAATATTATTATTATCGTATAACAAACATAAAAAAATGCCAGAATTGTGGTTTGAGAGATATAAAGCGCGTTTGAAAACCACTGTCGTACGAGGGTCGTTCAATAAGTCCTTAGAAAATCCAAGAGATGGCGCTCGTAGTATCGGTAAAGATTTTTTTTCCGTTAGCAGCACTATCGATAGGAAAGCTGTCAAAATTTCAGCTCGATCCATGACGTAGGTCAATTTCTATCGTCGATTAAAGTCAACAACATTTGTTTATACATAACAATGGAGAAAAGCGAGTTCCGGGCTGTCATCAAACATTTCCATTTGAAAGGCTTAACGCCGAAAGAAATCAAAGCCGAGTTGGATGCAGTTCATGGCACATCTGCACCTGTGTTTGCGACAGTCTACAATTGGGTGAATGAATTTAAACGTGGCCGTTCATCCACAAAAGATGAACATCGTCCGGGACGCCCAGTGGAGGTGTCTACTCCTGAAATCATCAATAAAATCCACGACCTGATTTTGAGCGATCGACGAATTAAAGTGCGCGAATTAGTTGTAGTGGGGTGTGATAGCTAAAAAAAGTTTCACATCTGGCAACCACTGCGCTCTTTTGGATTCAGATAGTACATAGGTAGACACGTTAAAAAAGACCGGGACACAAATTTTTCTGGCCCTCTAGTGGCGTTGATGATGTAATCAATATGGCCGCCATAGTTTTGTAACACGCTTTTAAATTTCCCTCTATAACTCGGATTTTTATTAAAATATTAACCAATGTTATCAGTGATTATTAATGAGGAGAAAATGCGCTTTTCAACGGTATAAGTGACATTATTGTCAGCTTTGTAGTTATAGAAATAATTTCAACATAATTATTTTTTTTCATTGAATTTTGGTTTCTGCTCGAAACCTGTTTCATACAGCTGAAAATTGGTAGAATACTTTTTGTTTGTCAATAAATTAGCTTTCGAACGGTGTATCTGATTTTCTATTTTATAACAAACAGTTACTGAAAATGTGCCAAAACAGTGTAGAATTGCACAGTTATAGTAGCAATGTAAGATTTCAAATACTGTCCTGGAATATCAGATATGTCCTTATTAAGTCAGATAATGTATAAGAAATGTCATTGTATGAGAAACGTCATTGTATAAAAAAGCTACTTATTACTTAAGTCGACCATATAGAAAAAAAGTCTATCGCAGCGATCTGCATTAGAAGAGCAGGTTTTCATAACGTATCCAGTTAAAAAAATATATTCAATAAATTATGATTTTTCTCCAAATTCCAAAAAAATGCGCCCTCTAATGTTCAAACAATATTTATTTCCTCCCCGAGGATCAACTCCACAACCAATTCGTACTTCATAAAAAGCATCATAAAAACTCATGAAACGAAAAACTATCTTGGTTCTAGGTCCAACTTTGCTAATCGTACCCATTTTAATGAGCAGGTTTTCAAAGTGAAATCCTGCTAAAAATTACCCAATCATGTCAACTAAGAGGAAACATGAATTGGTTGATGCTACGACTATACCAGTGTTTGCTATGCCAAAAGCATTCCAAAGAGCGCCTAATAATTCCGAAGTATGAAGGTTATTTAACAACGGGGAAGAATCTTACAGTTTTTGCAGAACATGGTGAGCTTCCAAGTGCTATTAGAAACTTGAACCAGTTGGACGATGGAAATGGTATTTTACAGACACTTGTAGCCTGTGAAGAAAAATATCACAAATCCTGCAGGAACGAATATGACAGTCAAAAGGCCGAAAGACAGTCTCTCGAGAAGAAACAGAAGAGATGCACATCTTGTAAATATGTTAAAATGGAAATACGATGTACAAAACTTTGTCAATATATATTATAGATATATATATATATATATATATATATATATATATATATATATAAATATATATTTATATATATATATGTAGATATATATATTATATATATATATATATTTATAAATATATATATATAAATAAATATATATATATATATATATATATATATATATATATATATATATATATATATATATATATATATATATATATATATACTTATGTATACTTAATTTGCAAATTAAGTTATAATAATATTGTATTATATAGGTTCTCTTATTTCTCTTTCTTACTTATTTCTCGTATCTTACAGTTATCTTAGGTGTCCTCATGTCACTGATTTTAAAACGAAAGAGAAAGTGCCAATTGCTTTGAACAAGCTACAATTTGTTCAATATATACCAATAATTAAAATAATTACATTCCCTACTTAAACAGTCATAAAGCCGTTCACTTTACTGAACCCATATAAATTACATTGCTGCCATAACTGTGCAATGCTTCACTGTTTCGGCACATTTTCAGTAACTGTTTGTTATAAAATAGAAGTCAGATACACCGTTCGAAAGCTAATTTATTGGCAAACAAAAAGTATTTTACCAATTATCATCTATATGCAACAGGTTTCGAGATATTAACAAAATGTTTCGACAAAAACCAAAATTTAATTAAAAAAAATAATTATGTAACAATTATTTCTATAATTACAAACCTGACAATAATGCCACTCATACCGTTGAAAAGCACATTTTCTCTTCATTAATAGTCACTGATTATATAGGTTAATATTATAATAAAAATTGGAGTTATACAGGGAAATTTAAAAGTGTGTTACAAAACTATGGCGGCCATATTGATTACATCATCAACGCCACTACAGAGCCAGAAAAATTTGTGTCCCGGTCTTTTTTAACGCATCTACCCATGTATTATCTGAATCCAAAAGAGCGCAGTGGTTGCCAGATGTGAAATATTTTGATAGAATTTTTAGTTAACCGACCCCACTATTGAGGCCACAGGCATATCACAAGGTACAGTCGCTTCAATTTTGCATGAAAAATTGTCTGTGAAAAAAATTTCGGCAAGATGGGTGCCGTGTTTGCTCTCAGAGGAGAATAAGCGCAATCGTGTGGTCGACTCTGAGGTCATGTTGGCGCTCTTCCGTCGCAATCCTGCCGAATTCCTTCGTCGATATGTAACTGTGGACAAAACCTGGATCCACTACTACACTCCAGAAACGAAGAGACAGTCATCACAGTGGATTTTCAAGGGTGAACGGGCTCCAAAGAAGGCGAAAACAGTGGCATCGGCCGGCAAGGTGATGGCCACAGTCTTTTGGGATACGCAGGGCATCATTTTCATCGACTACTTGGAAAAAGGAAAAACGATAACAGGGCCGTATTACGCGTCGTTATTGCAACGGTTGAGCGAGGAAATCGAAGAGAAACGTCCGCATTTGAAGAAGAAAAAAATCCTCTTGCATCAGGACAATGCGCGTGTGCACACCTGTGCTGTTTCCATGGCCAAAATTGTGGAATTGAAGATGAAATTGTTGCAGCATCCTGCTTATTCACCAGATCTGGCCCCAAGTGACTATTTCCTGTTTCCCAATCTGAAGAAATGGCTTGGCGGACGACGCTTCACTTCCAACGAGGACATCATTGCTCAAACGAATGAGTATTTTGCAGAACTTCCGAAATCCTATTTTTTGGACGGTATAAAAATTTTGGAAAAACGTTTGGAAAAGTGTGTAGAGCTGAAAGGAGACTATGTTGAGAAATAAAAAAAAATTACCCTAAAAAACAGTGTTTTCCTATCTTTTTCTAAGGACTTATTGAACGACCCTCGTACTTAACTGTTGACTTTCGATTCAGTACAATAGTCGGGGAAGAAACGAATAAAAAATAAAATATTTAGATCTATTATTTAGGCTATTTAGGCTCGCTCACCCCTGGGATTGTCAAGTTTGGAGTACCTGTCACCTGTCGATTCATATCAAATATGTTCAGCTTTGCTATGTAGCAATCAGGAATTAGGATAGGCCTCAACCAATTAATGTGAATATCGTATACCTTACTGCCAATTTCATCTAAATCAGAAGACGGAGTTTCCATAATAGTCAAATTTTTAGGTTGTGGAGGCTCTGAAAAAGTAAATTTACTCTGAAAAATCTAGAAGTATAAAGTAAGTTAATCACTCTTGATACAATAAAAATGAGTAATAAAGCATAGTCTATTTTTCGTGACATAATGAACGTGTAAACTTTTATAAAAAAGAATTCTTGTAATACATAGGTACTCATTTTTTCCACTTAATAGTGCATAAGGAAAGCTTTCCCGAAAAACTGTTTTCTGCAGTATATTCAATCTTCTAAAATTATAATTATATTCATTTTTTTGCCAGCATTTTATGCAATAATGTCTTCTTTAATTATCTTCTGCAGACAAGAATTATTCCAGAATAACCTTTCTTTGTTTATATAGCGTTTGTTGATTGAAACATATTTTTATCGTAGAAAGTATTATTTTAACTTTGAGGATACTCCGTTGTTTTGTATTTCTTCGCCAATCATCAATAATCAATGCTCTCAGTATTTTGTGAACATGAAAAAATTGGACCTCGATCTTTGATACCTACAATATTTTAATTTGAAATATTTCAGACCAAGCAATATCGAAACTGAAACAGATTAGGTATATTCTGGGAAAGTTTGATCCTTCACAACAATCTAATGTTTGGTGGTTCAAAAGAGCCTACAGGATCTGCTCGAATGAGCTTAGCAGTGATTGACTAAATGTGGGAATCACCTCAAAGCGTCGATTCATTATCTTGAGTAGAATACGTGTCTCTTACACCACCTTGAAATAAAGCATGAGCTAACATAATGCACTGAAAGAGGATAGTGGGCTCTAAAGAAGTCGGAGACATGATCATGGCTTCAGTTTTTGAGGAATTACGGTGATGATTTTCATTGATTATTAAGGTCAAAAACAAGTGACGTTTAGTATTATTCGTCCTCTTTTTAGCATTTGAATAATGATATAAAATCAGCCATTTTTTTATATTGTTAAAGGAAAATGTTGTCTAATCATTTAATGCTCCAATTCACACATCTGCTATTACCAGGTACATATTAAATGAGCTAAAGCCTCAATTGCCTGATTACACATCTCGTCATAGATATAATATTAGACATGTGACATTCTGAATAGTTCACATTACCTACAATATCATATAAGGAATATGTGGAACTGGTTGAAGCTGAAGTGTTTATTACTTTTAAACGATTATTGCATAAAAATGTTTCCGTAGTTTCTACTTTATTTTGTATAGAGTTAAATTTTTCGATTTGAATTATGAATTCCTTTTCTCTGTGGAATAACAGTACAGACACAGAATAATTCAACTATTCCGTGCTGAATACTTCTGTGTTTGGTTGCCCATGACAATCATACATTAAAATAGGAAAAATTGTACATTAAAATGGGTCATTAATGATCAATTTCTTGTACGTTGAAGTAAGCTTTTATTTAGAGGTCGACGTAAAAAGAATATTAGTATTTCGATTTTGTTCTTATATTTTATGGTACAACATTTTTCTTATATTAAATAAGCAAATATTTACCTATTTAATATCCATGGTTACCTTGAAATGTTCTGTGTCGTTACTTATAACTCATAATATAATTATTTTCTACCTACTATGTTATAATTTTAAAGCTAACCTATACCTATAATTGGAATAATGCAATAATGAATTTGAAGAATATCTTGTTAGTACTAAGACCACTTTCGACAGTCGAGTGTTTTGTAGTCTCGCAAATCCCTAAGAAGAAAGCCCCCACTTTGATGCTATTATTCATATGTAGGTATATAGTAGGGCTATGACTATAATATACTCGTATAGGTCAATTTTCTTTAAAAAACTTGCTGTATGATTTTTGATTATCGTAATTGCACAAATGCATCAAAATTACCGATAATTTTGCATGACAGCGTGTTGTCAAAAAACTGCATGAGTTCATTTTCATGCAAAATATGAAAATTACCGAATGCAGTTTTTCAAAGACAACACTCTGTGTGGGAATCTTTTCCGAATAAACTGTCAGCTTGTCAAACGACGTTAGTAATTCATAAATTCTTAGCTTATAATCAATAACCATAATATGAATTATGCTACTACCTATGTAATTATCGCTCTACAGTGCAGTTATCGCAAGGCTCTTTCGCTTTCTTTAATGCAATTTTCGCTGTAAATTTGCGATAACTGCATTCCGTTTTTGAGGGATTTTTGACAGGAGGGAAATATTCGAAATAATTTACCGCATATTGTCAAATTCATGTGAGTTTCAATGCAAGTTGGTACATGAATAGTGTAACTTCTGCTTTCACTTTCGTTTTCCCACTCTGTTCCTCTTGCTCTTATTGTTAAATCATAAGTGTATCCAAGAAGAAGCTCTTCAATGTGAAGCTCGAATAGTTCTGGTGACTGAAAATTAAAAAAATATGCCATTAATTATCTTTGACAAGATTACTTCAAGATTCTCACCGGAATAATATCGTACGTTTCTGGGGCTGGGATGATACTGTGCGGGTGGCTGGCCTTCGTACAAAAAAGAACAATTTCATAATAACATGAAAAGTCTGAAAAAAATATTGCATTAGAATAGTGTGAAAATTGATGAATATTTAATATCGAGTGTACTTGTTGTTCATGAAAACAAATATACAAAATTCAGCGTTCTAGGGCATTTTGGAGGGTGTTTGTAGCTAACAAAAACTGGTTGCAAAATGATTTTTGCACTCCCGCCAAATGGATTCAAAGGGTCGAAAGTAGAGATTTCTTATTTATCCGTAGGTTTTGTTTTGCGCACCTCAAGAGCATCTGCAGATTGAGTTATGGAGTTGAAATTTGATACGTGAATGGAGTGGATTTTAGTATGTTTATGTGGTTTCAACCGCCGCCATTTTAATGTAGAGATATTATGTTTACTCATGAGTTTTAAAGTTTTGTTCACCTCCACAGACTCAGTGGCTTTAAAATTTGTATGTTACGTAAAAAATAACAAAAATGAAGGATGGATACGACCTTAGTGACCTTCTGTATACGCTTGTTCATTTTGGAATAGCGGATAGCCATTAAACTAAGTAATAATTTTAAGTGAGCAAAAATAGTTCCAACGTATTTTATCAGTTTTAAATTAATAGTGTAGTATTTTACTTAACTCTTGAACTCTATTGTTAGGATCTGGACAGATGAGTACTAATTTTTATACGTTTTCTTTGAATATACCTATATATACATATATATATATATATATATATATATATATATATATATATATATATATATATATATATATATATATATTCCTTCGGAACTTTAAAAGTGCAAGATCCAGAGGATATCTGGATCTCAGTAAGAATAAATTACACCTTCTTACTAGCTTCTTTACAGTACACTGTCGCCTCCTGAAGGGGGGGGAAACAAATTGTTACTTTGCCATTGCAACTTTTTGTAGGCTAATCAAATATCTGAATAAAAATTATATACAAGGTATCGTATAAATTGGGTCACCCTCAACTTTCAATTTTCAAATACGGACCTGTATTTTAATTGCATTTTTTTGAATGCCAAGAGTCATGTTGCATATTGTCGTAGTATTTCCATCTGAATTACAGAGTGTTTCGGAAATATTGAACTATTTACAGAACAATGTCAACATTTCTTTAAAATTCCAGCTGTAATTAAAAAAAAATATAATTTTTCTCAAATTTTGCCACTTTTTGCAGCATTTCCAAATATCTCAATGACATGTATATACATGGTATTGTACACATTGGGCCACCCTCAACTTCTCATTTTCAAATACGGACCTGGATTTTTTATTGCATTTTTTCAAATTCAGAGTCATGTTTCATATTGGTGTTTTATTTTCATCTGAATCATAAAGTGTTTTGGAATTATTGAACTGATACTAGGCATTCTATACCTTATTCTATGATATATTTTTTTAATTATAGCTGAAATTTGAAAAAAATTTTGAAATTTTACTGGTAATAGTTCAATACTTCCAAAATACTCTGCAATTCAGATGAAAATACTATTACAATATGAAACATGACTCTTGGCATTCAAAAAAATGCAATAAAAAATACAGGTCCGTATTTGAAAATTAAAAGTTTAGGGTGGCCCAATTTATACGATACCCTGTATATAATTTTTATTCAGATATTTGGATAGCCTACAAAAAGTTGCAATGGCAAAGTGACAATTTGTTTTAGAAAAAATTCCTAAAATAAAAAGATATAGGCAAAAGAAGAATTTGGACATTTTCAATTTTTCCTGTATAACTCCAGAACTAAAGCAGCTAGATCAGATTTTCTTCATCCATATAATTGACCTCTGAAACATGCAACTTTGCCCCAACCCTGTTTCTTTTACCGTTATCGAGATCCCCATGCATGGACTCGAATTTGAATAGCCCTATATATATATACATATATATATATATATATATATATATATATTTATTATATATATATATATATATATATATATATATATATATATATATATATATATATATATATATATAATATATATATATATATATATATATATATATATATATATATATATATATATATATAAATATTTATATAAAATAGTAATAAATATATATTTATATTTATATATATATATATATATATATTATTTATATATATATATATATATATATATATATAATATATATATATATATATATATATATATATATATATATATATATATATATATATATATATATATATATATATATATATATAATATATATATATATATATATATATATATATATATATATTCTATTATATATATATATATATATATATATATATATATATATAATATATATAAGTCCTTTACAACTTTATAAACTGAAGTTCCTATGTTACCTGATGCTGGAATCCACTTCACGTCAGCCTCATACTTCATCATATTGTGTTTGAGATCAACAGATATACTAGAGATCGGTTGAGGTGTTTTGTTTCTTTCGTTGGTTATAACGTTTAGAGGTTTGGAAGCGAATATGTTATAATCGGCATCTACACCAAACAAAGTGATGCTATATGATGTATTTGCATTCAATCGTTCCACACTGTAATAATGACAAAATATCTGGAATGAGAAATGTTCAAGAATTAATAACAGTAATGGAATTTAAAGTTAAATATTTTAACAATTCAGTAGATTTAGAATGAACAAATTTTTGTTGGAGCTCGAATGGGCGACTAATCTGGAACTTAGATTATTAGAGAATATTAATTTCAATTATCGTAATAATTATCTTGATAATTATGTTGTCTTTAGAGATACATCTCTAAAATAAATGAAGAATGTTTAGTGGGCTAGATGAATTTTACCAGTTACGCAATTTTATGTAGGTAGGTACTTATCAATTACTTTTGACGTAAATTATTACCCCGAGGCGAAGCTAAAGGGGTTATAGTCTCACGACAAAAAGTTGGGATCTGGTTCGACTTTAAAAATTCCAACAGATATCGATAAAACACATATGATTTTATAAGGGAATTTTTTTTCCACATTTATCCCCACGAAGAGTAAAAAAATATAGCGTTTTTTAGATAGGCATTACGACCTGTACATACGCCGAGGGGTTTTATCATTCCTAGTGCTACGCAGTACGATGTCCGGATTTTTTTATATTAATTTATGATTTGCCTGAAAATATTTCAAATCAGCTGAGTGACAATATTAAATCTACTTCATGATTTTTCTGTAGAATATTTTATTCACAATAAAACTGTCTGCAATAAAAATAGAGAAAAGAATTGAAAACCGTAATCATTTTGTTCGTATGATAATTTAGATAAGAATTTCAATGAATTCTTTACTTGTACTCATTAACTTTTCTTTTTATTAAAATTTGGTTTTGTTATCAATTTCTCAGAATATGTACGCTTTTTGTTGTTTCCACTATAGTTGTATATTTCTATTAAATTGAGGTTATTGTATGCTTGTTGGATATTGGTTCGTAAATTTTAATGTTAATAAGACACAATCAGAGGCCTCGGTAGACCAGCGGTTAGGTGCACCGCCTTGTACCGTTTGTCAACCGAGGATTGTGGGTTCGAGTCCCACCTTGCTCTTGGGTGTTGTGTATGTCCGGAATTTAGTGGTTATATATGATTAAAAATTGTTGATTAATGTACATAGTTTACAAGCCCATTGGCCGTTCGGAACCGGCGCGAAACTGTAGGGCTCCATTATTGCACCAGGATCATCATTCCCTATACATGTAACTATTAGTCGGGGCAAACTAAATTTGAGCAAGGAAAAATAGAAACCAGAACTAGCCCAACGGGAAATGTTGGGGGGGTTACTAACATGAAAAAAAAAATAAATGCAGTTACTGACCTTGGGGACTAACTTAAGGGGGGGGGGATAATTGAAAAAAAATCCAAGTCAATAGTTTGGATGCGTATTACGAGAAAATTTGACGTCGGAGATGAAAATGTTCAACAGCAAAGTTGTAGGTAATAAAAAGATCTTTCATTTTTGTTAAGGGTACTTTTCATCATAACCTCAAAATTATCGAGAAAATTAAAAATTTTCCAAAAAATAATAAAATTTTCGTTTTTATATTATAACTTTTACAAAAATTAATGAATTGTTATGAAACTTTGTGAAAAGATACCTTTATATATTATAAATAACCAAAAAAATTTTCAAAAGAAAATAATGGAAAATTTTTGATTTTGAATTTTTTTTAAAAAAAAAGTCCTTTTTTCAGACGAAAATTGTATGGTGGAAAATCATCGTAAATAGATTTTTCAAAGCTCATTTTGTTTGTTTTTTCGTCTTCTTCTTGATAAATCAGAGACACAATATAGCTTCTATTTAAGAATATGCTAAAAAATGCAAAAAACGAAAAAAGTCAATTTTGAGAAAAAAAATTCTCAGTAATTAATTGTTGATAATTTTGTTTGAATTTCGAAAAAATGTTAGAATTAATTTCACCAATCGATTCTACGTGAAAAAATATTTAAGAAACTGTATTTTGTTGTTAAAAATTACTCCAATATTTAGGGGTGGTAAAGGGTTGCTTCTGGAGGGTGAATAAAGTAATGATCGTTCTCATGCAACGTCTAAAATTGACGTTAAATAAAAAATTAGTAATCAATAAAAGTTGTAGATTTTGAAAAATTCTTCAAGTTTTGTAGAGGTCATTTTTACCATAACCTCAAAATAAAAAAAAATGCAAAAAATGTATTTTTTACATTTTTTACTTTTTTGAACTTTCTTATTATTTCTGTTCTTCTTATTTTTGTGTACTTAGTAGACAAAATGTGTGGTTGAATAAAAGTATTATAGTTGTAACTTTAATTTGGAAAAAATGTTCAAGATTTTGAGGAAACTCATAGGAAGTTCATGAGGAAAATATGTATTTATTTTGTTAAAATATGATCAAAACTTAAAAAAAAGAACTTTTTATTATAAAAAAATGATTAAATCTTAAAAATACACATTGCAAACTACACTAATCTTTTTCTTTTATTTACATGAATCAGTTCTTCTTCTTCACCCTCCGATTCTTCGCTAAACTGCGAATCTTCACACTCCATCTCTTCTGCAAAATCATCTTCGACTTCCTCATTGTTTATATTATTTTGAGGACTTGGCTCTTCGTCTTCACCATCGCTTACATCTTCTGAAACTTGTTGTATATTGCAACAATTACCAGAATTTTGACAACTCCTGCAGAGATCTGCGTAGCAATGGTATGACGGAAAATAAAAGCCTCGTGTATAACAAATATCCATAGAGCCTCTATGATTGAGAGATAGGTGTACTGTCTGTAGTTCTGATCATGCGCGTTAATCTTTCCGTATATTTTTTCTGATTTTTAAAGTTTTCTAATATCATTACTATAATACTTTTATTCAACTACACATTTTGTCTACTAAGTACACAAAAATAAGAAGAAAAGAAATAATAAGAATGTTTAAAAAATGTAAAAAAATACATTTTTTGCATTTTTTTTTAAATTTTGAGGTTATGGTAAAAATGACCTCTACAAAACTTGAAGAATTTTTCAAAATCTACAATTCTTATTGATTACTAATTTTTTGTTTAACGTCAATTTTAGCCGAAAATTGCATGAGAACGATCATTACTTTATTCACCTTCCAGAAGCACCCCTTTACCACCCCTAAATATTGGAGTAATTTTTAACAGCAAAATACAGTTTCTTAAATATTTTTTCACGTAGAATCGATTGGTGAAATTAATTTTAACATTTTTTTGAAATTTAAACAAAATTATTAACAATTACTGAGAATTTTTTTTCTCAAAATTGACTTTTTTCGTTTTTTGCATTTTGAAGCATATTCTTAAATAGAAGCTATATTGTGTCTCTGATTTATCAAGAAGTAGACGAAAAAACAAACAAAATGAGCTTTGAAAAATCTATTTACGATTATTTTCCACGATACAATTTTCGTCTGAAAAAAGGACTTTTTTTTTAAAAAAAATTCAAAATCAAAAATTTTCCATTATTTTCTTTTGAAAATTTTTTTGGTTATTTATAATATATAAAGGTATCTTTTCACCAAGTTTCATAACAATTCATCAATTTTTGTAAAAGTTATAATATAAAAACGAAAATTTTATTATTTTTTGGAAAATTTTTAATTTTCTCGATAATTTTGAGGTTATGATGAAAAATACCCTTAACAAAAATGAAAGATCTTTTTATTACCTACAACTTTGCTGTTGAACATTTTCATCTCCGATGTCAAATTTTCTCGTAATCCGCATCCAAACTATTGACTTGGATTTTTTTTCACTTTACCCCCCCCCCCTTAAGTTAGTCCCAAGGTCAGTAACTGCATTTATTTTTTTTTTCATGTTAGTAACCCCCCAACCATTTCCCGTTGGGCTAGTTCTGTCTGGTTTCTATTTTTCCGTATTCTGATTAAAATTATGTTAGTTTGCCCCGACTATATATATGCGGATAATACACACTATTTTGCCGTACATATCTCAATAGCCAGAACATGAATCTATCAGAAAGCTTGTGTGAACTGAACCACAAACTAATAGAACGCTCTTCCTTCAGTAATGATTTCCGTGGAGTAGCGGTTCCTATTTAGTATAAACCGCCATTTAATGAAATAAATTTAGGGGCGCTTGAGATGCATTATTACAAGCTCTCAAAAAATTGAAAAGAAAACAATTGCGTAATATAAATACATCTCTACTGTGACTAGAAAGAATTTATACAGATGACATAAAAATTGAATAAATTGAATTGTGTGTGTGTGTTTATTATTTCGTGGACGTGTGTGATGTGTCTGTGTGTAGCACGCACGCCTATCTGTATGTGTAGAACATTCATGTTCATATGTATATATATATATATATATATATATATATATATATAATCTCAAGTACTAGGACATTTATTTGAAACTAATCAAACAAACCTCCTAGCGGAGCTGGTTATACGAGTTCACGAAACATCGAAATGCTTACATACATCTTAGACGGTGTATGTTAGAAACATTAAGTTGTTTATCACAATCAATGGAAATGATAGACAGTCTGTTTCGCCCTTATTTGGGGCTCATCAGTATCATCTATCCATCGAAAGTGATAACCAACCAAATATTTCTAACGACGTTATATTTTCCTTCCAGTGACTATATGGCATATAAATATGACACAGCGCCACCAGTCGGAAACAAATGAACCACATCTTACAGATAGAAGAAAAAATTTCGGCAACGTGAACTCGTACGTCCTGACACCCGAAGGTGGTTACTATATTCGCTAAGCAAGAGATCATTTCCATTGATTGTGATAAACAACTTAATGTTTCTAACATACACCATCTAAGATGTATGTAGGCATTTCGATGTTTCGTGAACTCGTATAACCAGCTCCGCTAGGAGGTTTGTTTGATTAGTTTCAAATAAATGTCCTAGTACTTGATTTTATTGCCTAGAACGTGTTTCGATAAACACGAAGAATTCTGCTTTCTATATATATATATATATATATATATATATATATATATATATATATATATATATATATATATATATATATATATATATATATATATATATATATATATATATATATATATATATATATATATATATATATATATATATATATATATATATATATATATATATATATATATATATATATATATATATATATATATATATATATATATATATATGTATAAATATATATTTTTAATAAACCTATTAATATTACTTACCACATCACTGAATGATTCTTTGTTGGAGCTTTTGATATGCAAGAAATAAACAGTATTGCTACTTCTATTGAAGGGGTTAAAAACATTGCTCCATTCGACGAGGAACGTATCTTCAGTCTTACACTTCAGTTTAAGTCCAGCTTTCCCATATTCAGTCATATTGATTGAATCTGAAGAAACTTGTATAATTATAAAATTTATATACCTACACATTATTCATGGCTAGTCGATAATTTTTAGATCATCTCTGATAAACCTTCACACAATATATTTTAATTTTTGTCAGATATAATAATCTAATGAGAAATTTCGGATTTTCGAAAATAACCAAAAACATAAGTATCCATATAGGTACCTATAATAGTATTCAATTCAACGAATTAAAGTGGTTATACAGCATGTGTACGTACAATGCAGTATATAGTTTATCTACTGCATGCATTGCAGTATCTTCAAAGTATGCAGATAATACACACCATCTGGCCAAGCAAATCCTAACAGCCAGAACGTTCTACTAGAAAGCGTATCTGAACTCAACCGCAAATCTATGAAACGCTCTACCCTCAGATATGTTGCCCGTTGATACGACTTGCTGCTGTTGATATCCAGCATAAACCGACATTTATTGAAATCATATCGGTGCGCTGCAGATGCATTATAAGTTATCCTGAATTAAAGGATTACCTAAAAATCAATATGTTCCTTCTGTATTCGTAAGCTTCATATATGTATTATTATTCATTATTATTGTTTAAACGTTGCGAACATAAAACATCACCGAATTTCTCAGAGAAAATGTTTGTTAGATTTCAATTATACCTTATCATTATTTAATAAGTTTAATTTTTGTTCAATGAATTCAATATAAACTGTTTCACAAAACATTCGACGAATAACTCATTGAATTATATTATAACAAAATTATATTTTTTGTTTATTGTAAAGAAATTGGTTTTTTCTGCTCGCGAAATTGGTTTTTCTATTATAATCAGTTTAACTCACCTAGATCTGGTATTAGCTTATGGCTGCACTCACAATCTTCCCTAGGGAAACACAGCGCAGCCATCTGTAAAATTGAATGAAAGAAATTAACATAGATATACTACTTATGTATAATAGTAATATTAGTAATGATATTTATCCAAAAATTTGCTTGGATTTCGTTGGTGTAACAATAATCACTAGTTTCTAGAATATCGGTTTCGGTCGGGGGACCCCCGACAGGAACAAAGTTCCATTTATTTTTCTCACACACAGTAATTGTATTTCACGGTTTTCTCTCTTTCAATATTTTTTTTTGACACTTCTATTTGTCTCTCTGTAATGTATGTAAATAGTAAATACTTGAATCACATGTGTATTAAACGTAAAAAAAATAAAATTCAAAACTTAAAATTAAACGTATGTTAACATGGATAAATATAATATGTGAATATGCGGGAATTTTATATTGATGTTAGAATTGGTTATTTCTCATATATTAGGTACGTATAATTTTCAATTGTAGCATTGATTATCAATACATTTATTTACAAATAAGCTACTATCTATTCGTATAATGATAATCAGGTATCGCAATGAATAATTAAAGGAAATAAATTTTTCAATTCAGAATTACTAAAATCCCTGGTAATTATGCATTAGTATATATATATATATATATATATATATATATATATATATATATATATATATATATATATATATATATACAGGACCGTAACCAGCACTGCTTTCTAGAGGGGGCTGAACAAATTCTTGAGGGGGCTTGTTTTTTTACATAGTACTAAAATAAATATACGTGACAAAAAGATAGGAATATACAGCTTCTTCTGTCTTTTTACCTAGAAGTGTATACTGGAAAACTAATATTAATTGAAGAACATTTTGAAAAAATAAAAAAATTTATTCTGATAGAAATAATAAATAAAAAATCTCCCCTAGAAAACTCTAAATAAATAAAACTAATAGAAATAAAAAATATTAAAAAAAAATAAAAATGTACTTTCATCATTAAATATAAACAAATAAATATATCTATAGACGTTTATATTATAGAGCCACTTTTTGGAGGAAGATTATAGATCTAAAAAATGCAGCATACAAATTCATGTTTGAAGATTTAGCTCTATTTGCATTCATTCTTCTAAGGTTACCGTCATCCAATTCATTCGTGGAGAGAATATTTTCATTGATTAATATTGTTAAATGTAAAATTCGAAATAAAATGATACTACAAATGTTAAATTCAGTTGTGTCTATTAGATCTGACTTGGAAATAAATGAGATTTGCTGTAAATAATTTGAGCCTAGAAAAGCTATGTATGCAAAATTTAATTCTGAAATGTATCAGTAGCAGAACCAATCCGCAACTTCAAGCACAGACAAAGATGATGATGATGCAATGATGTCTTGTGAGCAGTTTATACGAAAATAAAGATATTTGTAACAGAAACGTAGTTTTGATTGTAATAGTAATTTAAGTAAAAAGTCCCGAAATTACCTATTATTGTTTTTCGGACGAGTAGGCAACATGTTGTGTGCACTATATTTTCGTGCAGAAAAAAATCATGATTGCGATTTTTGGCGACAAATTAGCAGCAAAACACGTATGAAATAACTCCTAGAATAAGTGAATTTTATATGATAAATACTTGTTACCAATGTTTCCCCGTTAACATGTCGCAACCACGGTTGCGCTTTTGGGCGACAAATTAACGTCTAAAGTGCAACACGGCTCTAAAAAATCTGGCAACCTTGATGGTAGCCGCTAGTTTGTCGCTATTTTATTTTAGGATAAAAAACGTCAACATGTTTTGCGGGTTAAAAGATGCCACAAATGAATACTTTTAAGTCAGTTTTACAATTAGGTAGATTTATTTGTAACTAGGCTATTTTTATGTTTCAACGCAGATATAAACATTTTTGGTTTGTAATAATTCTGGTATCTTTTCTAGAGGGGGCTTAGATAATTCCAGCTCAGCCCCCTTGACGAATTATTTGCTAATTTTGAATCCTTGATGAAGTTTTCTAGTTCACTTTATGTGATATATAAAATTACCTAAATATGACCAACTAGTATATTTTATATGAATTAATAATCTTGGGTGTTTCTTGAGGCACAACAAAACTGTCGAAATTTGAGTAGATTTGGTCAAAATTTTGGCAACTAAGTACAAGCTTTGAGCAAGGGAGTGTCGGGTATTTGCTTGTACAGAACCTATGTCAAAAGATGAGCCAATTAGGTAGCAGCAACAAATCCGAAATTCAGCTTTCTAGACCTTTTTGGAGGCTGCATGGTGCTGATTTTGAAGGCTGAATGGTGCTGATTTTGGATGCTGCATGGTGCTGATTTTGGAGGCTGCATAGTGCTGATTTTGAATGATTTTCGAACTACTAAACTCCCTCGACAAATTTGAAAAGATTGAGCTGATGCTACGGAAGTGCATGGAAGTGCGCTGTAGTGGCTTCAATTATTTTCCTTTACCGCTACCATTTAAGAGGAGAGATTTCATGTTTTTCGTGGGGTTTGAGGTTTTGTTCACCTTTATCAGCTTCTGCTGATTGGATTAGAGAGTTGAAATACAGTACTTGGATTGCCTTCAGTTAGAAGACTGAACATTTGAACGTAAATTCGATTAATAAGAGGAAAGTGCTATTATGGTGTTTCAAATATTTTTTCTCACCGCTGAAATTATTGTGTAGAAATTGTATGTGTTTTTGCAAGTATTCAAGCTTCATGCATCTCTTTCAGAACGTCCAAATTGACATAGGATGTTAAAAATTTTCATGTAGAAAAACAAACCTTAGTGACGAAACTCTGCTACTTACGCGTTCTTTTTAACTCTTAACGTAGGAATAGTTCATCGATAGAATGACTTATTCGAGTTAACAATGATATGGATTATCGATCGACAAGATTCATCCAACAGTTTATTTTCTATCTACATAAATAATGCGGCGGGCACAATATCTTTCATTTTTCATGTACAATTGTTGGAAATTTCATGGTCGCCAACTGTTCAATAATTCATCGTATACATTATTTAGATGTTTAGAATCTACGGCTGGAAATATCCGAATAAAAATAACTAAAGCATCAAAAGGTTGCATCATAAAATAATAGCAAGTGAAGTGTAATACCTTTCTCGAGATTATGCAGGGTCTCAGATAAAACTTTTAATATGAAGCTTTTTAAAAGTAATAAAATAGGTTTCAATTTAAGGGAAACATTGATTTGCATTATTACTTTTTTGTAGTTGACACCGTTTGGTAGATTTAGGCATCAACTTTAAATAGTTGTTAGAATTCGTCGCTACTACCTACGTGATAATTTAACATGATGAACAAAAACAAAACTTAAATTCACTACGTTAATTATAACAAAATTATGTAATGTAGTGAATCTAGCTCTTTTGACATCAACTTAAAAATTTAAATCTAACTATTCGTTTTCAGGAAAAAAAATTTGGGTTGTGCGAGTTTTGTATTTTACAAATTCGAAATCGTTCATTGATCACTATTATTGATCAAACTACACATCCACTATGTTTTTATATATATATATATATATATATATATATATATATATACATATATACAGGGCCGGATTTAGGCATGGGCCACATGGGCCCGGGCCCAGGGCGGCAAATTGTGAAGGCCAGTTAAATTTTGCTAAAAAATCAAGAGCGTTTTATGCAGAACTTTTGTTTTCACTCAGATTTACACACTAATCACTCAACGGACATTGAAGCTCTTTTTTTGTTGTTGTTGAATGTCATCATTTGAAAGGTCTGTGCAAAGAAAAGACATCCAGTACAGAAGAAATGTCGATAGCACAATTGAACAGATATATTTTGTCAAAAGATCTCTAGGACTTATATCCAATTGTAAGTAAGGGTTGCTTTTAAGATTTTTTTGTGTACACCAGCCAGCAACTGTGCAGCAGAACGTTCATTTTCTACTCTTTCACGAGTACATAATTATTTAAGATCAACTGTTGGCCAGAAAAGGTTAGTTAACTCCGCTTTTTTAGCATAGAAAAAGACTTGACGTGTAAGCTTGACTTTCGCTAATATTAAAGCTAGGTGTAAAAATCTGAAAACTTGAGTTTAAACTTTTCGAAAAGTTTCACTATGAATTGAATGTTTTAGCTTTCAATAAACAGTGTTATCATTGAATCGTTTTTGATTCTTTAATCCATATTGTTTCGTTAATTATGATAACAGTAATTGTACTACGTTAAGTTCAACAGTTAAAACGATATCTTGAGGTGTAAACGGAAATCATAGATTCTCTGCAAATATTCCACATAGTGGAATTATTATATAGCTAATTACTACAAAGTAGTAATTAGCATTATTCCTAGATCATAGTTAGTGAGGTTATATAAAGCTATGACATTAATAAGATGTTATTCAAATTTATTTTAAAGATATTGATGTTCAAATAGTTTTATTTTTGGTCTGGCAAATTGTCGCGTTTGGGAGGCGGGGCGGCGAAATGCTTTGGGCCCATGGGCGGCAAATTCGTAAATCCGGCTCTGCATATATATATATATATATATATATATATATATATATATATATATATATATATATATATATATACATGTATGTTTATATATACAGGTTGTCCTAATTGCTATATGCCACTATTGCTATCTCGGTAACTATAATAACTACAAGGTTGTTCAAATTAGATAAATGTGCAGTTTTTGAAGGAAATTAACAATCCGGTTTCAGATTTGAAAAAAAATTTCTATCTAGAGCTATGGGGGTTTTTCGGAAAATTGCTCAAAACTATTTGATGGAATATCTCAAAAAGTATAATTTTTACAACAAATTAGCGAGGAAAAAATTTTTTGCATTTTAGACATTCTTCAAGCTGGTATTTTTTAAGGAAAGTTGGTTCATTTAGTTTTCGAGATATCACATTCAACTTTGTTTTTTAAATACGGACCTGCACTTTTCATTCCAAATTTAAAAAAAAAACCTTTTTTTTTATTTCAACGATGTATCACGTGTCCATATTCGTTTGTATTTAAATGGTAAAAAACTAGTATTCAACTTTTTTGTCACTTTTTTCTTTTTATCACAGGTTTAATCATAGAGCAAAGGGAAACAATTGCTCATATAAGCCTATGATCCGTTATACATGTGTCGTGTCAGAGTAAGTTTAAGCCAACATGGCAGCGTTTTCCAATGGGAAAAATTAGATTAATTCTTTTGTTATGCAAAAGCATTTCGAAGTACTGAGAGAGCCCTTCAAATGTATCAAAATTCGTACCCCGAAAGGCGCTTACCGTATCGAATAATTTTTACAAGGCTAGAGCGAAAATTGCTAAAATACGGATCATTTATTAATCCTTCAGAACGGGGTACAACTGTAACGGCAGAGAATGGGGAAGATGAAACAAATGCATTAGTTATGTATCATCCACTTTGAATTTTGGCAAAGGTAATTTTAAAAAATAAGGAAACTTTAAGGTTTATTACATAACTTGAATTTAATTAAATGGTGAAAAGTTTGATTGTTTAAAAACGTGATAAACACTTTTTTGAATTACACGCTGCAAAAGTCTGTTGATGTTATTAAAATAGGCATTTGTTTTATTGGTAGTCTAAGCATCCTCTGATGTTCTCATTTCTTTAAAAACTCAATACAACTTAAATTCTGTCCTTTTATCATTAAAACGCAAACAAATATGAACATGTGATAGATCGTTAAAATCAGAAAAAAAAGTTTTTTTAAGAAATGGAATAAAAAATACAGGTCCGTATTGAAAAAAAGTAACTTGATGATAATATCTCGAAAACTAGACGAACCAAATTTTCTTAAAAAATACTAAATTGAAAAACGTCAAAAATGCATAAATGTTCTCCTTTACTAATTTTTTGTAAAACTTATACTTTTTGCGATATTCGATCGAATAGTTTTGAGCAAATTTTCGAAAAAACCCCATAGCTAGAAATAGAATTTTTTTTCAAATATGAAACTAGATATTCAAGTTCCAACTTGACCAACCTTGTAGTTCTTATAATTACCGTGATATCAATAGTGGTCCATGGCAATTAGGACAACCTGTATACCCGTTGTATATTATCATTCAATTTCAGCTAGAACTTATTTATGAAATTACCTCATCAAAACATTGAATCTTGCAGAATGCTTCTGTGAATTTGCCAGACATCTGTTTCGATTCAACAAAAATCAGTGCACCCACTACACAAATAACACTTAATAAGAACTTCATATTCGAGACGGATAACTTATCACAAAATTTCGATTAAACGCATTTTCCAAGAATATAAATTCTTACTGCGACAAATAGAAAACTAAAAGAAAGTTTACGATATTAACTATTCTTTATTCATGAACCTCATAGACAGGTAATTTCGGCACTGACCTTCGTTTCATTAATTTGATAAGAATTTCACAAATAACAGCAATTTATGTCCACATGCCGATCAGGAGTATACCCCACTCCTCTGTCTGAGTGTTTAGACACAATAGGATCTTATAAACATTTATTGATGTAAATACTTCGATTATACAGTAATTCAAGTAGACTACACAGAAGAATTCTATTTAGTATAAAAAATTTTACTCAATAGTACTCGGAAAATTGACCATGGCATCATAATATTCTGTTAAAAAAGCTTCTGCTATTACCTATCCGAAAATTATATATAATGCTCAGCGAAGAGGTCATCCAGTTTCCAAAATCAATGAAGCATTATGGATTCTGGAATAGGATGCTGAAGATTCTATTTTTTTCATTAAAGCTATGTGAAAGAGATAATTGCATCTGATAATTATATTGTATTATTAAGTTAATACTTTTAATATATTTTTGCAGTGTACTATGTATGTACATAGGTATATATATATATAAATATATATATATATATATATATATATATATATATATGTATATATATATATATATATATATATATATATATATATAATATACATATATATATATATATATATATATATTATATAATATATATATATATATATATATATATATATATATATATTTATATATATATATATATAAATATTTATATATATATATTATATTTATATATATATATATATTTAATATATATATATATATATATTTATATATATATATATATATATATATATATATATATATATATATAGGTATATATTTCTTTGTTATGATAAGGGATGTCGACGAACAAAAATTGTAAAATGTATTTGTTCTTTGACATTTATACTTGATTGGATTTGGAATTGCGTTGTGGTGTCGTTAAATTTTATATATTAGTGAATACTTGGATGAAAAAAAGCCAGAAGAAAGGAAACTCTCAACACGTTCTGTAGGTTAATATTATTAATATTTTTTTATAACTTTTGTATATTCTCAATTACAGGCAGTACTGAAGAAGAAACAATTTTCGTTTCGAAAGCTAGACATATGGAATTAAAAAGAGTAAATTGACTCGAGTAAGATCATTATCACAGTTCACATCATTATATATATATATATATATATATATATATATATATATATATATATATATATATATATATATATATATATATATATATATATATATATATATATATATATATATATATATATATATATATATATATATATATATATATATATATATATATATATATATATATATATATATATATATATATATATATATATATATATATATATATATATATATATATATATATGAATAAGATGTATGTATTTATATTGGAATCGTTTTTTACTGTGCTATATTTTTACTTCTTCACCTTATTATCAATAACAGGCTACTGAAGTTTGAAAACTGATTTCATTTATATAAGGTAACTTTTCGTCATAAATCTCTCAAAACTTTTGAAATATCAAAATTTCTTTGACATTCATAATTTTTTTTTTTAAATCAAAAAAGATAATTAAGCTTCATTAAATTTTTTGCGGCTGTGGCCGTCGTCAGTCAATTTCGCATATGATTTATTTATTAGTTTTAAAAAGATATTACTCATAGTTTCGACTCTGTTCAATATCATACCTATTCTATAGGTTGGATGTTCTAATAAAGATATGAATGGTGTTGAAAATGCTATGGATGGTGTCGAAAAAATTACATTCATATTGGAGATAAGATATGGGTGGTTACTTAAGGTGAGTGGATGTTATTTAAGAAGTTGGGTTGTGTGTGCTTGAGTTTGTTGGGCTAATTAAAGTGCTTCAATTCATGTGTGTTTGTTGGTGAAAGAAAATCAGTTTATATTGTAATTAAATGTAATACAGCACAGGTGAGAATAATTCACTATGTTGGAAAAACATTTAGAAAATCTAACTTGAAGGAACATTTATATATTATAGCATTGCTGGTGATTTTATAATGAAAATGGAATGCTAAGTCGATCATAATTTTACGTTTGGCCTTTAGTTTCGAAGGAATAATGAACCAAATGAATTCTCACTTTGTAAACCAGAGTTTTAACGCTGCAGTTCCTTTATACATTCAAAAGGTTCTGTGTTGAGAAGCTATTACTGCATCTTTTTGAAAACATATTCTACTGGCTATTATTTTTCAGTTCGTTATGAGAACAACAATACCTACATCTTGTTCTTCATCGGGAATACTGGAAAGTTAATTCTCCTTGTTTTTTAAGTTTATATGGTAAATAATATTGTCATATAGTTTCCAGTATATGATTGAATTTATATTTTCTATCATATTTGAATTACTTATTACATTAAAGATTGTAACGCCCTATCTTATTGTACACATAAGTATTTTGGTTTCGTGCATTTCACTCCTAAGGTTTTATTAATTCGGTTTATTATGCGGACAACAATACATCGTGTTTTTCCTCGAGATTACATGAAAGTTGTTAAGTTTATATGGTAATTTTCAGTTAACAATATCAGCTTCTTGTATCCATTATTCGATTGAATTTATGTTTTTTACTTGAAAGTTTGTGAGCACATTGTTATATTTATCTGTATTAGAAACTGGCTACGATTTTCCATGGAAAGATCTCCTTTGTTACGCTTACATTACGTTTTTTATGCTTAGGTCTAGCTGCCCATTCGCCAAGTATCTGCAGTGTAACGCACGATATGTCATAAAAAATTTGTACGCAGGTAGGTGATAAATGTTTGTGATGGTTTCTAATTTCTGAATTTAAATGAGTACCAATTCTCGAGATGATTGTATAAATAGGCTTGCTATACGTCCCGGTATCTTGCTCTTGTCCCGCCCGATTTTATCGATGTCCCGGAAAACGGGTGTGAGATGTAAAAAGTAATGAATAATGGATGTAAGTAGTTCAATTATAAAACAGGCCTATGAGAAGTGTGAGCACTATCTAGCGGAGAGGTGTACACTATCATTTTCTGGGGAAGAGTCGACTGCGCGTTGTTTTGAAAGCAAATATTAACATTGTCAACTTAAAATCAATTGTTTTTTTTTTAGTTTGACACAAAAAGGTTTTTCATTATTTTTGTTAGAAAAAAGTTACTATTTTTCAAAAAATAATAATACTTCTGCTGGGATGGTAGACCAGAAAAAAATATCATTTAGAAGGAAAAAATATATATTTTTTTCACATTCAAAAAGTGCGTGGAACTAACAATTTTGGGTTCCAGATTCCCCTCTCTTATCACTTGCGAGGCTTAAAAAACAAATTAAAAATCACCATTTTACTACTGATTTAAAAAAAAAATCCATGTTAATGTGTCCTTGTTTCATTCAAAAACATGGCAAGCCTATCTATAAATAAATTTATAATGCTGTAAAACGAATGAGTTTTAAATTGGAATGCATTCATCCCTACGCAACCTTCATCAGTAGTGTGACGTTGACGAATGGACAAGAAACAAGGTGATTATTCAAAATGACGTTTGTGTCTTTGATCGTTATCTAAATGTAATAATGATGAGTCTGTTCTTTTAAATACAACATTTTGAAGCTAAAAGTGCGTGTATTTTACTTTTCATTCTACTACACCCAGATCATTATATTGTGTTGAACTCGAAGCGTATAATATTAGTTTTTACCTGTCAATTTGAATAGATAATTTTTAAATGTGGTTTCACCTTGATGAGTTTGTGTTATTTAATTCATTAATTTATTGGTAATCAGGTGAAAACACATTTTGGAAATAGTGTCGTAATCATCTAATGTAAGCATATATTTTTCACATAGCTAACAAATCATAATTTTCAATTTTATTTGTTTCAATTTGCGGGACAATTATAAAAAACGCATGGGTAGCAGAGCTCCGTCACTATGTTGTATTCTCTCAACATTTTAAATTTTTTTACATACAACTTCTTAACCTGCTAAGTCAATTTGAATTAGCTGTACATCAACCCAATCTATTAACCACATTTCAAACTCCTTAGTCAATCTGCAGAAACTGTGGAGGTACGTAAAACTTCAAAACCTACGAAAATCTCTGTATATAAAAAACGCGGCGGCAGTTAGAATAAATTTACTCTAATAAAAGTAACTTTCCTTATATATATATATATATATATATATATATATATATATATATATATATATATATATATATAGAATAGAAGATTATTGATCATTTAAGACAACTTTACATGGTGTAGGATAAGTCATAATGAACAATGAATATACAAAAACATAATAAACAAAATTTAATTTATATAGCACTACCTATATCTGAATCACCAAAGTACTCTGCCATACTATAGACTATAGTCAACACCTCCTAAAGAACAAAGGCCTCGGGGCTTGCGCGTGACGTCATTCAATCTAGGCTGATTTTATTAAGCATTGTATATGAGCACTATGATAATATTCATGATAAAATGAGTTCGATAAGGGATATTTAATAGGTATTAAGGGTTTCCGGTATAAACAGGGCTGCCAGACATGAACTGAACCCTTAGTCGCGCCCCATTCGTTTATTTTTTTCGGGAAAACGAAATTTCAAACCAAAAACCCAACTTTTCTGATAACTTAATATGTGTCATATTTTTATGTTAAAATGGTCATATTTATACAAAAATTTAAGATATATTTTTATCAAATTAAATAGTAGACCAAATTTCTCTTTTTTTGAAACATTTTGGAGAACTGTGACTATATAATTTAGAAATTTATTTCATCATATCACAGACACAGGAGATATATGAATGACTTCTTTAAGGCTTGAGCATGGGCTGGTTATCATAAATGCCACTGCAGATTTTGCTAAATTATGATTATTTAGTGCCGTTCCTACTGTATTGCCAGCTTTGTAATCTAAATAAGGCTCAATATGAATTTCATCGAAGAGCAACACAACATATTTGTCTTTTTCTGTTAAATATTGATGAATATTACGAGCATAAGTTAAAAAACAATTTCTTTCATCAATATGTGGATCGGTCAAAAATTTATTACAGATAGATTTGATAGTGTCAGGATGTGGTAAAATAATAGGAGCAATGATTTCTCAAATATTTGTACGAATGAGGGCTAATAGTAAATAAAATGGAGCATAAAACAATTGTACTGGGTGAGTACCTATACCTCTCTTTTGAAGCACATAGCAAAGTCAGTTGTTCCGAAACAAATTTTAGAGTATCTGTTAATTCAACCGAGCCTTTAAGATTTAAAAGAATATCTATAACAAATTTTAAAGTCTTTTTTTGATTTTTTGTTTTTCGGATTCCTGTTGGTTTGAATCAGGCTCAGGATCTGTCTTGTCACCGCTAGTACTAGTCGTTGGAAACTCGGTGGCTGGATTATTATTATGTAAGCTCATAGGAAGTGACATCATTGTGTTATCAATCGTCTCTATGATCCTTTCCAGTTGATTCAAATTACTTATTTTAAATGGTGATTTTGAATTATAAATTGATACACAAACAGATTGGCCATATAAAAATGATTCTGTTTTAAAATTGGAATCTATAACAATTGCCCATGTTATTATAGGGCCAGGTGTATATTGGACCTTAAAAAATGTCAAATTATCAATAGTGTTTTCAGAATTTGAAAGAGAACCTTTTATTGAAAACCACCCTTCTTTAATTTGAAAAATTTTTGAATACTTTTAAACACTCTTCAAAAGTCTCAAAACAACTGACCTTTTTAAAAGCAAGGTAATCTTCCTTACTTTCCTCTAACGCCTTAAGAAATTGTTGCTCCTCTTGTTCCTTAGATTTTTCATCTCTACTTCTACGAAGAAATAGATTTTTTTGAACAGTAATTAGGGCAATTTGGAAAAAATGGATGGTATGGCATTTTCTTTCAAGCGAGATTTTTTCAAAGTAACTGAAATAATCCTACCTGTCACAGGATCCTGCTCGGAAATTTATCCATTCAATACACCCAGGAGCAAAATGTAATTCACAAACTTTGGTGTTTTTATTGGGCACTAAATCATCGCGCGGAATAGCTCGCAGCCATTTTTGTTTCAACTCGGCATTTTTGGGGAAACCAAAAACATGAACTTTTGGCCCATTATCGTAATTTCCGCGGCATCCGGTGCACACACTTAAAACGGCATATTAACGGGCTTCTTTTCACAACAACAAGATTACACAGAAACGACCTAAAATTGATGAAAATGGAAACAAACGACCTGCCACTGCCGAAACGAACGAACTCTTTACTCTTACAAACACGTGATGCGCGGGCGTATCATCACAAATTACAGTCGCACAACTACAGTTGACGTCCCGCTCGCCGCGATGGCATATCAATATTTCGCAGAGTTACTGCTCAATGCTCTTTTAATGGGAAATCTTCCAGCCTAGATTTGATGACGTCACGACAATTTTTATTTGAGCCCCGAGGCCTTTGTTCTTTAGGAGGTGTTGCTATATTACGCCTTCAACAGCAATAAAGATTTAGCTGTTCTTCTGATCAATTTAATACCCTGTGACGTCAAATTTGCTGGTTAATGTTTGAATATGTTTATATATATATATATATATATTTATATATATATATATATATATATATATATATATATATATATATATATATATATATATATATATCAGGGGCGGCTAGTCAAAGGAGGCCAAGGAGGCTAAGCCTCCTCAATAATATTCCGTGTATCACTAATATATATATATATATATATATATATATATATATATATTATATTGAATAGTCAGCATTCAGCATATTCATATTAATCAAAATCATATTATTTTATGCACCTACCTTCCTTTCAACCTACATTATTTAATATAATTTATTAATTAAGATAGAAGGTATTTACATTTACTGCATTTCATTCATTTCAAGATTTGTGGCAACGCTGCGGAAAGCTTAGAAAGGTATATTCTCAACGTTCATTATGCCTGCCACAGAAAAGCAAACTCACACCACTCAAAAACAAATACTCCGAATGAATACTTCATTGAAATAGAAAACCAAAACACATGTACATGGCAACACCGATAAAGTCCAGTCTTATACAATGTCGACCAATCACAACTATAGAATCTCCCTGACATCGAGTAAAGTCGTTGATTGAATCGTAGTATGATCGTAATTCGTACTGTCTGAATAATGGACGCCGGAATCAGCTCGCGTTACGCGTATTGTTTTAAAATGAGTTTGATTACTGAAATTAATTTCAAAAATTTCAATGGTGACTTAGTGGAATATTTGTTATCCCATAACTTTAGTGCCCTAAGTTATGAGGATAAAGTTTTGATAAAAACAAAAAAAACCTACCCCTGAATTAAACAATTTGGTGCAGCGTAACAGAAAACAAAACCGCGGTTTTAATACACGGAATTATGAGAGAAATCCTTGCCTAACCGGATCACAGGTAAAAAATAAATTATTTTGTTGGCAGTGTTTACTTTTTACTAGTGAAAATGTCTCTGTTTGGGGCCGCTTAGGATTTGAGGATTTAATTCTATACCTAGTTGAAAGTGAGGAATTTTTCACCGATAAAGTAACTTTAAATACAGCACGCGGATTAATATCTTACTTACAAGATAAGGAATTTATATATTTTTCAAACATCTTTAAATTAATTTTTGAACAAACAGAAATAGTTTTTCAAATCTTACAGCACAAGTTTTCAGATGTAATTTACTCACGAAATCGGCTCAAGTTTCTTTTGGAAAAAATTTCAGAATTTCGTACAGAAATTTATTTTAAAACCTATTTTCTGTATTTCAAACTATTGATGATATGACTCAATTTAGCCCAAAACGAAAGAAATTCAGTTACGCAGATATGGAGCTTCACTATAAGCAAATATTTTATGAAATTTTGGATACTATTAGGGGTCAAATAGAAATAAGGTTCTCTGATTTGAAAGAACTGCATTTCTTCGACTTACTCAATAAAAATTTGTTCACCGGATTTTCGGCTAATTTTCCAGATAACCTTTTGGAAAATTTATGTCAAAAATACACTTTTTTTGATAAGGTGGCCATAAAAAGTGAACTGTGTGTTGTTTATAATGACAATGAAATTTTGGGGCAAAATGAAAATCATGTGAGGACTATTAAATATCTTTTTGATAATGATTTGAATCAAGAATTACCCCAAGTTTATAAACTCTTATGTCTAATTGTTTCTATCCCGGTGACATCGGCTTCTATAGAGCGCTCGTTTTCCACTCTTAAGAGAATTAAAACTTATTTACGAAATTCAATGAGCCAGGATCGTTTGAAAAATATTAGTTTGTTGTCTATTGAAATTGCAAAAACTTTTGGCGAAAGACAAAAAATTTTATGAGGATATTATAGATCATTTTGCTAACGTTAAAGATCGCAGAATCCCGCTAATCTTCAAAAATATATAATAACTGTTTATTTGCTCTCACCAGCTGTTAAAAAATTCGTTAAGTAGGTAGGTAGGTACCTATTATGTGAAAGAAAAAATTTGATGAATAGATGAATTGATTAATTGGCTGAGAAGAATTTTTGAGAATATTGTAAATAGGAGTTGTAGGTCTCAAGGTAGACACTCGAAAGTGAAAACAAATTAATAGCTTAGGGTGCTTTGCTTACTTTGATTTTCTTTAAATTATATTGACCTTGAAATCATAAAAATTTTCGCCTATGGTGTATTTTTAACACCTCTTGTAGCCTCCTCAAACCAAAACCTCACGAGCCGCCACTCTATATATATATATATATATATATATATATATATATATATATATATATATATATATATATATATATATATATATAAACAGTCCCGGATTTATCATGTGGTCATATGCCCATTTCGGAAAATGTTTAGGGACAGTAACTTGATACAAGTTACATTAAACAATCTCCATTTGTTCTTGAGGATTTTCACTTAAAGTCACTTGGAATAAATGAAAATAAAGTAAGTACCTAGTCGAAGACTTTTCTTTAAAATATCTGAACAGGTTTCTGAGACTTGTATCCCAAAATCAAAATGTTTCTAAAAGTGTTTCTGTGTTAATAAGAGTTAGCCAATGTTAAATCAAGGCGTAAGAAATTTCATTAATTTTCTGCCAATCCGTTTTATTTTCCACACTTGAAAAATATTATTTCATTTAAAGACTAAAAAATTACCTATCTCTTCTAGTTTGAATCTTGAAAGTTAGGTTCTCTGAAACACGCTTCACTGGTTAGATTTACATGTTTGTTTATTGGGTTTAATTGTTTAAACTGTATAATATATCTGAAATACGTGATTTGAAATTGATGTGTGTATATTATTTTGCAAAACTACTTCCGAATTTCACATTGTAAAAATTACTTAATGGCGTAATTAAATTCTTGGATGTGAAATTAGATTTACCCTCCTCACCTCCTGTAGGTCTAACCATACCGAAATATTGAATTAAATTGAGTAAGTATAATATTTATCTAAAGATTGAACACTTATTTGTTTACAATTCAAACTACATATTATATTATTTTTTGTTTCCATAGCTCTTATATATTAATAATAAAAACTGATTTTACTGCTAATTAAATCAACTTATAGAACAAAAATGTTATCAACAAGGATTGAAAAATATTATAAATAATATTATAATTATATAACCCTTTCGGGCCCAAATTATTTTTTTGTGAAAAAAATATTATGTATGGTTTGATAATGGTTTATTAGAGATACTCGAAGAAAGTGAAACAAATTTCAAGATAAAAAGGACAAGGATTATCCTGCAGGATGTGGTCACTCCACATAACCAGTAGGAACATATTACCAAACAATATAACATATTTTGCGTAATGAAACAGTTTTTGTCATGATTCAAACACAATTCTACTTTGCACGCTGAACATTTCTTACAAATCATACAAGTCATCTGCAGGAAGATTTTCTAAATATTCAGTTATTGGGTTCCCAACCCTCCCGGATTGCCCGGATGACTCCGGTAATAATAGCCAACCTCCCGACTTCCAAGGGTGACTAATTTCCCCAGTTTTTTTAAAATTATACGCAACCGCGCTCTACTAATCAAACTTCGATGTTTAATGATTATGATTTTGTGGTAAAAAACTGTCAAATATTAGAAGCAGAGTATTTATATAAATTAAAAATAAATGAATGATTGACATTTTCTTCAACCCCCTCCCTACTAAACTGCTTAAAAAAATCTCCCGGGTTGGTTCTTTCGAAAATTGGCAAGCCTATTCAGTAGGTAGGTACTTCAAACTTGCTTCCTCAGAACTAAAATAAGATAACACGATTACGTAAGTGCCCAGTGGTCACTTCAGGAGACCCCAACAAAATTAGTAATTTCGAAAGAAAGGAAACATTTACGTTCAATATATTCATGAAAATGCATAAGTAAGATATAAGTAAATAACTTTGGAGCCATTTTTCCACCATTCATAAATAAAAATAACATATTCACACTATTAATTTCAGCAGATCCTCTGAGTAGTGTCCAACTATAGTAAACAAATGCACGTTATACGCGCTTCGACTTCTTTCCGTCTGTCTTCGATGAAGACGTCAAATTTTTCTATGTTAGACAACCCATAAAACACACTGGTACACTGAAAGAGCCAACGAGCAGTTTTACTCATGACTAACAAACTGTGGTCTTCCTAGGTAACCAGTTGCCCTGAAAGGGATAAACTAGAGAAAATGTTTAGAGTGCTTTCAGACATCAAAACAATCTACAAAATTGTGTTCTATGGGGTATAAATCGATTTGGAAACCACTACCGCACCTCACTTCCCCTATACCCTAGATCAGTGTTTCCCAATTAGTGGTACGCTTACCCCCAGGGGTACGTGAAGTTGCATCAAGGGGTATGCGCGGTTATCAGTAAAAACAAGAACAATTTCCAAAATATTATTTTACAACGATCATCATCGTAAAAGCACGGAGCACCGAGCTCTAGAATTTTTGCAGCTATTTGCAAAGAGCTTGGCAGTGAACACGAGACCATGTTGTTACATACTGAAGTGCGTTGGCTGTCCAAAGGAAGAGTTGTTTCGAGAATGTTTGAAGTAAGACATGAAATTGAGTTATTTTTGGTCGAGCAGGGACACGATGAGTACAAACAGATGCTGACTGACTCTTTGTGGGTGCAAAAATTGGCTTACTTGTCAGATATCTTCACAAAATTTAAATGAGTTGAATTTGGGACTACAAGGCCGTGATACAACCATATTGACTATGTAGGGGAAAGTTGAGTCCACTATACAAAAATTATTCCTCTGGACATCTTTGATTGACAAGTGTAAATATGACCAGTTTCCAAATCTTAAACTTTTTTCGGATACAACTTCATCGACAGTAAATGAAGATTTAAAATCAGACATAAAATGCCACATGCAAAATCTGTCGGCGGCTTTACGCAGTTACTTCCCAGAAATATCGCCGCAATGGAACTGGGTAAACAATCCTTTCGCGAACCATTCCGTTGACCACCTACCGATCTCTGATCAAGAGCAATTAATAGACATCTCATGCAACAGCAGACTCAAAAGTTGTTTTGTAGAGCAATCACTGGGTGACTTTTGGGCTAATTTAAAAGATATTTATCATATCAGCGAATCAGCAATAAAATATTTACTGCCATTTTGCATGACCTACCTCTGTTAAAGCGGATTTTCGGTCATGACGAACTTAAAAATTAAACACCGTCACAGACTTCAACTTGAAGACGATTGAAGACTGAAGCTGACTGAAGGACAACCAGATTTTTAAGAGCTGTGCAAAGAAAAACGTGCACATTTGTCACATTAGCGTCTTCGCCGATACATCATACCTATAATAATTCTGATTTCCACTATTGTACTGTAATTTGAAGATCATAAATGTTATTTAAACTGACTTATTTTTTTTATTTATCACTACTACAATAAGGGGTACGCAGGTTTGAGGTCTTTTTTGAAGTGGTACGCAGCATAAACTAATTGGAAATCACTGCCCTAGATTATTGTCTCGTCAAAACTGGTTCAGCCGTTTCAGAGCCTATTAAAACGCATATTTGGTCTTTGGTTATGAACAAATAACGATAAAGCTTAAAAAATAATCCTTTATTTCGAAATCACAGTCAGATAATTCGTTTTTTCATGAAAGTAGAAAACAACTCATTAATACTTTAAGCATAAAAATTTTGATAACCTCAAAATAATTAACTATCGAATAGATAAAAATTTAATATCGAAGAAACAATATATCACTAAATAGCACTTAGTTCTAAATAGCACGTCTCATTTGTTAACAATGCATCAAATTCTTCTTTCAGGCAGGTGAATGTGGGCCGGTCGTTAGGTGACTCTTTCCAGCAATCACTCATAATAGAATATCTGAAATTCAAAAGAAAATTGGATTAATGTTATTTTCGATTTCGACCTAATAATTTTTTTTCATTTATTAGTCGTAGTATGACTACAGGAGAGTATTACATCTTATTTTATAAAATAGACAAAAGCAAAGGTGATACCTGAAAATCAATTTGTTCGTTTACAAGGTGTAATTTACTATTATGAGTGGAACTTACGAGGTATGGCAATTTGAAACCCGGAATCGGCCGATATCAACCGAACTAAACACACCAGCCGGCGCGTTCTGGTCTCGTTCGAAAGAGGGGACTCTTCAGTAGTACCAGTTAAATTTTGAACGCGGTATCACGTTTAGTTTGTGTTTCCCGCGTGTTTTTGTAAAGCAAGGTTTTTTCTATACGTCGCGAAAATGAGTGACCTAATTAAGAGGCAACGCGCGGTTATCGAATTTTTGTTTAAAACAAACGAAACCTCCGCGGAAATCTTTCGTAAACTTAAAGACGTGTATGGAGATGATTCTCTGTCGAAAACTGCCGTGTTCGAGTGGGCAAAGCGGTTCAGGGAGGGACGTGTTTCGATAGAGGACGATCCGAGGCTGGGCGCAGCCGTCATCTCTCGTACCCCCACCAATGTCGATCGTATCCGCACGTTGGTAACATCAGACCGTCGGTTAACACTCCGAGAGTTGTCCTACAAGTTAAACATCAATAAGGAAACCATTAGGCAGATTTTACACGAGGAGCTAGACATGAGAAAGATTTGTGCAAAGATGGTGCCGAAAATGCTCACGTTGGACCAAAAACACCTTCGAATGTCCATCTGCAGTGACCTTTTAGAGAAAATTGAGACAGATGGGAGGGACTGGATGAGTACTGTGGTAACCGGAGATGAATCTTGGATATTCGAGTACGATCCCGAAACGCGTAGACAGAGTCAGCAGTGGGTGGAACGCGGGGGGGAGCGCCCGAAGAAAGCCAGGATGTCCAAATCGAAAATGAAGTCCATGCTCGTAATTTTTCTTTGATATCAAAGGCGTAATTAATCGGGAATACGTGCCAGAGGGACAAACAGTGACCGGCCGGTACTACCAAGGTGTCCTTGAGCGGCTGAGGGCCCGTATTTTCCGCGTGAGGCCCGAACTCGCGGAGAATGGTTGGCTCTTGCATCATGACAATGCATCTGCACATTCGTCGATACGAATTCGCGAGTTTTTAGCCAAAAAAAGCATCGCAACGTTGCCGCACCCCCCTACAGCCCCGACCTCGCTCCCTGCGACTTCTTCCTATTCCCAAAGATGAAGCAGTACCTGAAGGGGACCCACCACGGCGGTGTACAGGAGGCGAAAGAAGCTGCGACGGTGGCGCTGAACACCCTAACTGAAGACGACTACCGTGGGTGCTTCGAGGCGTGGGAGCGGAGGTGGAAGCGGTGCGTGGAACTCCAAGGAGACTACTGTGAAGGATTATGATCGAAATTTCGCCGAAAATTAATTTAGCTGCCCCTCGGAGCTCGATTCCGGGTTTCAAATTGCCATACTTCGTATTTCGAAAATTTCAAGAAGGTCAAGGCGCTTTCCTTTGTTACCTGAATGTAACACTTGGGTTTTGTTGAAATCCAGGAAATGATTCAATTTTATACAATGTTCGGAGAAGCCAGTGGTATTTTTATTTCGTAAAATTGACTTTTTATGTTCTTCAACACGCAAAATATTTTGTAAACACCACTGTTTTCTGCGATGTTAGATTTTTCTTTATTATTGACCAAGAATGACTTCATGTTTCTTTTATTTGTACAAATTGTTTTAACGTTATTTTTCGATAGTCTGTTACAAATTTTGCTACTCAAATTAGGCACATAATTTATTGGGAAGTATTTTTGTTCTTCATTAATAGTTTGCGTGGTGTATATTGAATGCAGCTTATCGATAAGACTTCCATTGTAACCGTTATTGGTGGCTATTAATTCAATTGTATTAACTTTGGTTTGAAAATTTGTTTCCGATAATGGAATAGTAAACAACCTATGTATGAACGAATGAAAAGCATTGAGTTTTATTTCAATGTGTTGGTTACTGTCGCTGTGAATTAAAGTATCTGTGAAAGTTGGTTTTCAATAAATGTTGAAAGTGAGAGAATTCAAATTCCTAGCAATCTGAAAGTCAAAGAAATTAAAGGTATCGTTTTCGTTTTCTACTTCTTTTGTAAATTGAATTGAGTTGTAGAAAGTATTTATATATTCAAGGAAGTTATCTAACTGCTTATCTGTACCGGTCTAATCGGTTCAACCTCAGTTATATATATATATATATATATATATATATATATATATATATATATATATATATATATATATATATATATATATATATATATATACAGGGTCACTCACGGTGGATGGTAGGTTGGACGTTTACGGAGAACGGGACATGGGATTATTCTGAAAATTTGGTTTCATGGGTAATTGAATTTGCTCTATCGATCTAAAATAATAGTGGCGCTGCGGCGTTGCCGCTTATACTAAAAAGTAGCAGCAACTGTGAAATTTCAAATAGGACACCCTATATATTATTCCATTTTTTGCATCTCTACCATTTTCCAATTGTTTTTGTACGATACTTCCCTATACCTATCTCCAGAGGTTTTCGAGAAATTAAATGATTTCCTTATTTTTTTGTGCAAAACATAGCTTCAATTAAATGTTTATTACTAAAGTATTTAGATTCGTAAGACGCTGAAATTTTAGGCGTAGTTTACCAAGGTCCGACGTATTAGTAATATTTAAAGGAATTTGTTCTCCATTATACAGGGTCCTTCAAAATTTGCGATTTTAACGATAAATACAAAAATGGTAAAACGTGCATTTTTTCAAATGTAATACCCTGTATATTATTGAATATCTCGAAAGTAAATTGAAATTTCTTTAAAATGATGTATCATGTTCCTATACCTAAAAAGTCAGGTTTCCGAAATAAAAGCAAGTTTCTATAAAAATCGGATTATTTTGCCATATTTTGTATTAGGTAGCTATGATATGTCAAGAAAGATGTCATTATAAAAATTTGACAATTAGTGCATCAACAATAAAATGTTCGCGCGTTCATTAGCGAAAATTTGATTTGAAAACAATCAAAATGGAAGGCAATAACTATTCTCATGAAGTTTTGATGAAGTTATTTATTGTATATAGTCAATGTCACCAAATAATAGCAAGAACATGCAGATGATTCAATGAAATGTATACCTATTGACAACCAATAAACGAGAGAAAATTTGTACGTTTACAAAATAGTTCTATCACTTATGGGTCAATACTGAAAGCGAAACGAAATTTACCAAAACCTGTTACTTTATAGAGAGGTATAGGGAAGTATCATACAAAAACAAAATGGTAGAGATGCAAAAAATGGAATAATATATAGGGTGTCCCATTTGAAATTTCACAGTTGCTGCTACTTTTTAGTATAAGCGGCAACGCCGCAGCGCCACTATTATTTTAGATCGATAGAGCAAATTCAATTACCCACGAAACCAAATTTTCGGAATAATCCCATGTCCCGTTCTCCGTAAACGTCTAACCTACCATCCACCGTGAGTGACCCTGTATATATATAAATACATACATATATATATATATATATATATATATATATATATATATATATATATATATATATATATATATATATATATATATATATATATATATATGTATATGTATTTTTCCTGGTGAATATTGGCATCTCCAGCGATTCCAATCAAACTAAACAAACTGAAATTTGGTATATTGGAAGAACGAAAATATCAGGTTTGTATTCGCGTAATTTTATGTTGAATTAGAATGGTTCATTATTGGTTGTAATTAGGTACGACCGGTCACTTCCTAATAATTTTTCAATTTATAGTACGATAGCTCTGCCATCTATAGGTGAGACACCGAAAGCGTGACGTCTTTGAAGCCATAATTTGATGAACCTATTATGTGTATGTGTGAAAAAAAACAAGTGCAAGTTCGAACGATAATTATTCCAGTAATTTGCCATTATGTAGGGAGTGTTTTAAATCCACTGATATATGCAATCAAATTAGCTGTGTAAAATAGAATAGAACAAGAAATATAGGTACTTTGCTTTTAAGAAAATCCGATCGTAAAGATAATTTGTAAACATTGGGGCACAGTGGTCTCACAACATTGGGGTACAACGGACACAACTCCAATATTTTTCAGAGAAGTGACCATTGAACCACAATTCAAAATAACTATTTTGTTTGTTGATAAATTTCTTATAGTGAGTGATTGTTTCGTTTTAGAGCTGTAAAATGGCCCAGTAGAAAAAAACAAATAGGAAAAACGGACCCAAATTTGATGCTGGAAGCATCACATTTGGCAGACACAAAACGAGCATCAACGACTTTTTCTATTACTAGAACAACTCAAAAGGTACATAAATGAGATCAAAATGTTGACTGGGTTGATGCATTCGCCACCAATATCACCTAATAATGAAACTCGTCAAATATTTGATGAAAATGAAGAGTATTTATTAGGAAATTATCTTATAAAAAGTGCTCAGCTCCAATAGGGTTAACAACAAATGCTGCACTTAAACTTGGTTTTGTATGAGCAAATCAGAAAGGTCATAAATAAAAAGAAGAGGAAAAGTTAAAAAAGATAAAGCTGAAACCTAAGACGATAGCCGTAAAAAAAGTATCTCTAAAGAAGGCGATGGAAGATATAAGAAAACAAAAAAGCAGGGTCTCATTGAATACTGTTTGGCAGACAAATAGTTTCATATTGGTGAAATTTGCCACAAAAAAACATTTAGGGTGACAACGCACTAGCCGCCAACCGCCGCGGTTGGCGGTCGAGCGGTAGCGCGGTCGAGCGCGGATTGCTCTTGCGGTTCCCGTCGCGGTTTGTTGATCGCTAGTCGTCATGAAAGTGTCCGCGGTAGTAATAATGAAGGGAAACCGCGCGATATTGCGGTCTAGTGCGTGGTCTGCCATTCAAGTCTGTACAAATCGACAACCGCAAGACCGCGCGGTTGCCGCGTTCGCCGCGCCCGATGTCGACTACCGCCCAACCGCGCGGTTACGCGGTTGCCAGTGCGTTGTCTACCATATATTCCTGTACAAACTAACAACCGCCCGACCGCCAACCGCCGCGGTTGGCGGCTAGTGCGTGGTCCTACTTATACATTATATTGGTCAAGTCGTAGAGATTCATTCTGGCCAATCCGAGGTCTCCAGTTTAGGTTGGTGGAACAGAAAGGGCAAATAGCTTATATCGTTTTATAATTGATTCACAGTTCTTTAGTATTAGATGAATCGTATCATTTTGTTATGTTCATGTTTTTTTTCTGTTTTAGGATGTCATGGTGGCATGTCCACCGAGCCTCTTTGAAATGATCAAGGTGCCCCGACATGGGGTACCATCGTCATGTTTTTCACTTTCATGAAAAGAATTAATAAAAACTTTTAGAATTATTTTCTTTCTATTAAAACTTCGTCGCAAAAACACACAGTTGTATTGTTACTTTGAAATTAAAGCTGCATGATGAATAGTTTTTTTGTTATCATAGGTTTTATGAAAAAGTGACAATGGAGCCCCACCCTCCCCTATATCTTGATATAATTGTGAGAAAAATACAATTACCCTCTTAGTTGATTCGGAGGGACTTTGGAGGTGAGCAAAACCTTAGAAATCACGAAAAATTATGAAATTGCTTCATTGGCGGCCGTAAAAGAAAAAGAACCCCTAGAGGATATGTCACTAACGTCAGCTCAATCCACATACAAAATTTCGACTCTCTAACTTAATCTAAAGAAACTGTATTTGTGCGCAAATCCTAAAACATCACCAAAAAACAAGAAAAATCCGTGCGACATTCAGAGAAAAAAGTTTATATCAGCACTAAGTTTTTCCTTAACATCAATTTAATCCACACGAAAATTTTCCTACTCAATTGGTTTTCCTTTAGCTCCATGTAGGGGAGGGGTGGGCATAGTGGCCACCCTAAGGAACATCTATTATTTTCCACCCCTGAACTTTTTTGAAACATTTTATAAATCTCTTCAACATTTAGTATGGTTACTTAGGCCTAATTCAAATATAAAAAACAACTAGATTTTTAAACTTATTTGTACAAAATTTTGACTTTACCAAAAGCTGTCAAAGTGGCCACTGTAGGCCACTAGGTAGGGCAAAGTGGTCACTGCCTAAATGGATTAAGGTTGTATGGAAAAAATAAAACGCATTTAGTTTCGGAGCTCAAAACGATTGTATTAGGGTTTTAAACAAAAATAGGCATTACTGAAAGTATGTGAAACTATGAAATCACTGATATTTACATAAATCACAAATAAACTCATAGTCCTCCTCTTCGGCTCCTGTGCAGGCTTCGTGAGCCCATTTGAGGCACCCAGAACATCTAATCCAGCCTTCGTTGTCCTTAGTTTTCGAGTAAAAATCACCACAGAATAAACAATCGACGTCGCTGACGTTGCCTTCATCATTATCATCATAGAGATCGTCATTCTTTCTCTTAAACAATACGCGTTTTCCATTATTTTTAATTTTGGCCACTCTTTTCTTGGGAGGCTGCTGTTTCTTTTTAATTTCCATATTCCTTATCTTCTTTTTCTTTCTTAATTACCATGAGAGTGGCCTTATATGGACTGGATGTTAGAACTGTTGCTGTTCCTTTCTTCCGCTTAGTTTCTCTTTTGATAATCCTATTGACCTTGGGTACAGGAACAATTTCACGTGGAGTTACAGCAAATGAAGTGGACTTCTTGTTTAGTGGACTGTTCAAATTTGAAGTTGTTTCTAGGGCACCGGCACCAGCTGATGAAGTGCTGGGAATAGACAGATCAAATGTGGCAGAAGGAAGCCCTCAAGTTCTATGCATCATACATTGCGGGCAAAGTGGACACATTCGCGGGCAAAGTGACCACGGCTGTGGCCACTTTGCCCTCTAGCACTAGTATTTTCTAAATACAATATTTCACGTACAACCCGTTATAGTATCTACTGTTGAGACATATGAATTCGAAGCTAGAAACATGTTGTTTTGCACGATTGATGTACAATTTACTGCACCTAGGCCTACAATAAACTAAAGCGAAACATGTGATGCACTTACCTAACATCAGAGGGTCGAAAAAGTGGAAAATTTGCGATATCTCGGTGAGCTTGCGTCTGAGCGGCACCAAACTACAACACAATAACAACGGCTGCCGGGCGAGTAGTTGAGACTATTGCCGCGAGGCTGCAGCACTATACAGGGAAGAAAACTTCAAGTGGCAACTTTGCCCGCAGTGGCCATTATGCCCACCCTTCCCCTGCCTTTGAAATGGCTCTAGAAGGCTGAATTTCGAATATGTTTGTCATTATAAGCAGGGCCGGCCTAAGGCGAAAATTGAAAGTGTGCTAGACTCAAATTTTATGCGCCTGTCTGGGGGTATGGAATTTTTTGAAATTTAAGGTCCAAAAACACAGTTTTTTTTCACTTTTTGCGTATAAATATATATATATATATATAAATATAAATATAGATATATATATAGATATATATATATATATATATATATATATATATATATATATATATATATATATATATATATATATATATATATATATATATAGATAAATGAAATTGAATTTTTGGTGCCAAGCATCATATAAAGTCATGAAACTATCTTGGTCCCAGGTCGAACTTTGCTAATCGCACCCATTTTAAAAGGCAGGATTGCAAAGTGAAGAGCTGCTAATAATAAAACAAGAATTAACGTAGCTACACTAGTGAGAATAAGAAAATATACCCGAAAAATTTGTGAATGGGAATGCGAGAAGAAATGCGGAAGAAGTTTAGGTAGGTACCATAATTTTCAGAGACGTAAAACTTGAATTATAGAAACAAAGGAAGTACAAAAATCAAAGAGGACTGTGTATTAAAATAATTGTAGAACATGATGAAAAAAATTCCAAAACTAAAACAAAAACCATGTTGAATGTTAATGAAATATAAAGATAAGGAAAATAATGTGAAGAAAAACTCATTATTCAATCGACAAATAAAAAATTTGAATAAAGTAAAATAAAATTATCCGAAAAATGCGACTAATAATTGATTTAATTTAAAAAATAACTTACATTTCGTCAGAGCAAAATTGCGGTTTGGTCATACGACCACCTCGTTTCAAACGTCCAAGCAGTTCATGACTTTCTATTTCAGGGTATGGAATTGCTCCAAATGAGACAATTTCCCACAATAATACTCCAAAAGACCATACGTCACTTTGAGTAGTGTAAATCTGATGTGTTAGTGATTCCAATGCCATCCATCGTATAGGTAGTTTCCCACCAGTTGTTTTGCAGTAGACGCTATTCATGTAAACATCTCGACTCAGTCCAAAATCTGAGACTTTTACGTGTTTATTATCGCATATTAAGATGTTTCGTGCCGCCAAATCTCTGTGTAATACTCTTTGCTTCGAAAGATATTCCTGAAAACGAAGATGATATGAGAGACTGCAAAGGGTTTCATACAATTTTAATTGGCTAGTTTTTAAACGTGGAGCTATATATATATATATATATATATATATATATATATATATATATATATATATATATATATATATATATATATATATATATATATATATATATATAGGGTGATTCACGGTGGATGGCACATTAGACGTTTCTGGTGAACCATACAACGGATCACTTTGAAAATTCAAAGGAAGGCATAGTCGGACATTCTCTACCCAACTAAAATATTTTCGGTAATGCGGTGTTGCCACTTCTATTAGAAAGTAGTAGCAACTTTGATTTTTCAAATGGAACTACCTGTATATTATATTATTTTTAGAATCTCCAACAATTTCCTAACAATTTTTCATGATATTTCCCTATACCGTTTACCGTTTTCGAAATAAAAATTATTTTCATTTTTTTTTCATCCGAAATCAAGACCTCTAAAAACTCTGATATCTTTGAGCTGAGAAATACAATGATATCGAAATTTCGGTTTAAGTTTGTTGATATTTAGGGGCTTCCTACACTTCAGCCTAATCTCCGTTATTTCAACACAGGGTGGTCAAAAAATACAGTTATTTCGTTAGCTTGAAAAAGTGACTATAAGTTGGTTATTTCAAATGGAATACCCTGTATATTATTGAAAATTCGGAAAGCTGCTAGAATTTCCATTTTATCTGTGTATATCATATCTATACCTAACTAGTCAAGTTTCGGACTTATGAGGACTTATTTGTGAAAATGTTCCTTGAACATGGTAGGTATCCCCTTGGTATTTGCTAAGCATGTCATGATTACTATTTGACAGTAACGTTGTGACTATCTACTAATAATATCAACACTTTCATCACTTCAGAAGTTGGAAATACCTTCAGAAACGATGGAGGTCTCGATTTCGGACGAAAAAAAAAGAAAATAATTTTTATTTCGAAAACGGCAATAGATAGGTATAGAGAAATATCATGAAAAATTGTTGGGAAATTGTTGGAGATTCTAAAAATAATATAATATACAGGTCGTGCCATTTGAAAAATCAAAGTTGCTACTACTTTCTAATAGAAGTGGCAACACCGCATTAACGAAAATATTATAGTTGGGTAGAGAATGTCCGACTATGCCCTCCATTGAATTTTCAAAGTGATCCGTTGTTTGGTTCACCAGAAACGTCTAATGTGCCATCCACCGTGAATCACCCTGTATATATATATATATATATATATATATATATATATATATATATATATATATATATATATATATATATATATATATATATATATATATATAGTGAATAGAAGAAATACAAGAAATATAAATTTAAGTTCAAATTCCAAAAAGTTTTGATGATTTTAATAATAATAATAATAATTATTATTATATTTATTTCAAAGGATGTTAACAAACATGATACAGCAAATGAAATAACGTCAATGACAATATAGTCTAAATTTTAAATCAACATATCAACACATACTCCAGTAATCATTTAAAGAGTAGGGTTCTAATTTAATTAGCAGTCTTTTAACGCTATTTCTAAATCTTCCCTGGTTTTCAATTTTCTTTATATTATCTGGAAGTCTTTTGAAGAACCTACGGAGGCATAATTTAGGTGTTTTTCAGATGCTGTCAATATATGCTTAGGAAAGCGGTAATTCAAATTACGTGTGCTGTAACTGTGAATGTCTCCACAATTCTGAAATTCCTTCCTATTTTTGAACAGGAATATAAGATTTTCTAGGATGTAATGAGCATATACTGTCAACAGATTATTTTTCCGCAAATGCCTCCGCAAGATTCTCTCCACTTGAGTACCAAAATTGTCCTAATGACTCGCTTCTGAACGCAGAAAATTTCTTTTAATAAAGAGCTGCTGCCAACAAAATTAGTCCAAATCTCATCAACCCTTTAAAGTTTGCGTAGTAAAATATTTTCAATGAATTCCCGTTTAGGTATCTGCTTAATACTTTTATACTATATGTTACTGAGTTCAATTTTTTTCCTAGTTCAATAATATGGTTGTTCCAGTTAAGGTGTTCGTCGATGTAGATCCCCAAAAACTTTATTGAATTTTCTAATTTAATTTCATTATCTGACATTTTAATCACACCAGGTGTATCAATTCTTTTTTGTTTTGTCCGAAAGAGTATAATTTTTGTTTTTTCTGCATTCAGAATCAATTCATTATTTATAAACCAGAGTTGCACACAGTCAAATGCAGCTTTTAATGAGCGGAGCAACTCCGGATAGCTCGAATCAGCAACCAATAGGTTGGTCTCGTCTGCGTAATTAGTGAGATGGCCTGTGACATTACTTATTTTTAAAACTTCTGCTATGTCATTAATAAATATTATGAAGAGCACTGGTCCTAAAATACTCCCTTGTGGGACACCAAAATTAATTTCTTTTATTTCAGACTTAGATGTTATTCCCACTTTACAAAATTTTACTGAATTTTAGTGATTTTCTTACTAGGAAAGAAGCTATGACAAGTAGAAACAGTCAACATTTGTTGCCGAAAAATAAAGAAATTTTAAGAAATATTTTGGAACATTTACGGAAACACGCAACAGCAACAAAAATGTTCCAAAATATGTTCCTCCGGTGGAACTGTAGCTTAATGTTATGCTTACCATTCCTAGTGCTATCTGCCTCCCAAACGATAAAACGTCTTTATAACTCAAACATAAATGGCTCTCACTTTCATTAATAATAAGTTCGTACGATTTATTGAAGAAGTCGTTCCTTCCTTCTTGAGTTTCAGCTTCTTGAAATTGTTTAAACCTATAAAAAATATGGTCTAGTACAAAATAGTCAAATTATAAGCACAATTTTTTACTTACTGGTTCGAGATATGTTTATAGATGGTTCTGAGATAAGTCAATAAATCACCCATGGAGCAATATTCGACAATAAGAATCGGTCCATTAGGAACATTCTCTGTTATACATCCAACCATTGAGACAATGTTAGGATGTTTGCCTACATATTTCATGATTTCTATTTCTTGTTGCAGTTGTCTCATTTCATCAACAGTTGAATTATCTGTGAAGGGTGAATTATGTCTTTGAGAATATGCGAATTTGGTTGATTGATGATTATTACGCAATTTGCATGGTTTATCAGAGATTAACGAAAAATTACAATACAATCTCCTGTTGAAAGTATGTGAGATGAATATTTGGTCGAAACCCGTAATGCTGGCTATATGAGTTTCAATATCAAGAAATCCATGAATAATAGAACAATGGGGATCGCTTAAACACATTAACGAATACAGCAGAGTTTAAGTTTTATTATACCTCATCAATGTTGGTTGAGTGAAAAATATTTACCTTTTCTTTACTAATATATCACAAATATTCAACTAAAAGGCTTTTTACAAGATCATTTCAGTTCTCATTTTCGTCTCACTTTCCTTTCAGTTGATAACTGATAGGAAAATTGTAACGGAGAGGGGAAATGACCAAAACTATTTGTTTTATTTGAGTTCCCTTAAATCACATTGACAAGAGACAATTTATATGAGTGAGAATAATACTTAATCATGTCAACGTGGACTAGATCTGACAACTGAAAATATTGTTGACATTTCTTTGAATGACAATTATATCAAATAATATTAAATAGTAGGGGAGCCAAAGCGGGGATTCTTTGATTTACTCAATCGCGGCAGAATAACATATTGGGGGAAACCTTGCACCCTGTTAAGTACCTATCCCCACCATACATGAACCGTTAATATGGGGGCCTTTGTCTAGGGCAGCCAATCAGATTAGTAAAAAAAAATCGATTGTTTGAAAAACTCGAGCGCATCAGATTAAGACGAGGTGAGTTAATTAGGTACATGCAGAAGAGTATGCATTTCACTAATATGACGTTTTGCACGTGGAATAAGGAAATAGGAGACTAAAAAAGTTGCAAAAAGAAAACGTCACCTTGGTATTCTCGAGAACCGTTAATTTTTAATTTTTATTTTGAAGTAAATGTCACGATTTTTTTTTGCATTTTTGAATATCGGCGGTGAGTTTTGGTCTTGTACGGTCACCTCCACCACGCAAACCGGCAAAAAACTTACCTTCGTTATCAGAGACGATGTGGGAAGTATAAACTATTAATATCTGACGCGCTCGAGTATTTCTATATAACGATTTTTGTTACATTTTTGAAGATCTGCACGCGTTTCCCCTCCACATCTTCACAATCCAAAAGGTCCCCGCGACGCTCGAGTAAATCCCCATTTAGCATCTCGTGCTCCCCTATTAAAAAGGACTACAACTGATACCTAAGAATTAAGTTAATGTATATTTCAGGTGACAATTACATCAAATCATGTCAAAATGGACATCTGAACGGATCGTGTAAAAGTAAATTAACAAAAACGGAAATGAACTGACAATTTGATTAAACCGGAGCCGGAAATAAAAACTGAATGACCGTGTGAAAAGCCTTGAGCGTCTAATGATAACAGCGCCATCACTGAGCAATCGAAGAAAATATTGCCTTCGAGTGCCTTTCTTCCTGTCTACAGAAATATGTTTAAATTCGATACAAATGTTTACCTCATTAACGGAGCTGGAGAATTAACCGGATTGCTAGTGCTATTTGTTTAATTTCCGTTATCATTTCCGGTCGTTAAAATTACATTGACATCTATTTGAGTTGCAATTATATCGAATCATGTCAAAATGGACTCGAACTGTCAACTGAAAATCGTGTTGATATTAATTTGAGTGAAATTATATTAAATCATGTCAAAATGGACTAGAACTGACAACTTAAAGTCAAGTTGACATATGTTTGAGTTGTAATTATATCGAATCATGTCAAAATTTTCAGAACTGTCAATGGAAAATGGTGTTGACATTCATTTAAGTCACAATTATGTCAAATCATTTAAAAATGGACTAGAACATGCTGTGAACAAAAGACAACCCAGCGACTTTGAACTTGGCCATGAAGATTCCTCATATATGCACTACAATGTCCACCTAAATAGGCGCCATCTTGGTCAAACAGACCGTTAAATGTAGATGAATTTAGTGCATATGCAATAGTTTCTTATGTACCAAGTGCGTTATATAGATCCAAACGCCCGGTGGGCAACATTCGGCCCGAGGGCCTTTGGATCGAGGGATGAAATCGCTTTTAAATTCGGTTCATTTATACTTTCTATTTTCCTTCTCATAGTAGGCATGTCATTTGTTGATATTTCGACGTTTGTGAATATTTTTGTTATCATATTTAATGAATGTCATTGCTGCTTTCTTTGTATAGTCTTATAGAAATGATGGAAATGAAAATGAATTTACCCAAGAATATCATAGAAAATGCAGCCGAAGCTGCGAATAATTCATTGCCGGAGAAATCCAGAGTAGTATACGACAAGGATTATGAAGTATTTAATCAATGGAAGTTGCTCAATTTCTCCTCGTACAATCAGCGGGCGTTATGATCCATTAAGCCCGCTCATTACGCCCTAGGGCATAATGAGTGTATTTATACCAACCGTATCTAAGGTATAATCAACAAATAATATACAAGTGAAAAATTAAACAATTTTTGAGAGAGTAAGACAGGTTGCGACTGAAATAACTGGTACTGGTACCCCTATTTATATTTTGTTGTTTAACTCGAAATATCTTAATTTTAAGTTCAGTTTATGACCACCTGAAGTGACGTCATCTTGGTCAAACGGACCTTTGAGAATTGGTAATTCTGGTCGAACTTGTGTCATACGTAAAACGATTTTTGAGAGAGTAAGAGATATTGTGAGTGAAAAAACAAGTACGAAAGGTGAGTTACATCGTTAGGAAAATCAAGAGTCATGCAACTACACCAATGGTTGTACAACCTATTCAAGGGGTGTGTAAGTTGAATCATAATTTCATAGATGTCCTGAATTCCGGGAAAGATCCGAAAATCTCCAGATTAAATCCGGACATCAATCTGAGTTGTGTGAAAAGAAAACAGCTAAGAAGGGAAAAAAATACCTATTTAGAATTGATTTCAGTCACTGATGTTGAAATAGAATCAAAAATATTTGGAAGTATTCTTTTTATATTTCGCTCTACCTAAAGTGACGCCATCTTGGTCAAACGGACCCATGGAAATTTTGGACGAATTCCCTTCAATCAAGTTAAAAGTACAGTTCACAGAACTTTTTTTTTGTCATTCATAACTAGAGCATTTGATGTACGACGAGACATCTTATAAATGAAAACAATTTTGTCTTAGAAACCTTTATTTCGCACTTTAAATATCTTTAGGTTTGAATATTCCCTTGCTTGGCTCCAGAATAACCTGTGCATTTTTGATATAAAATTCAATTACATAAACATATGAGGTATTTAGATCTTGAAGCGATAAAAAAGTTTAGAGATAAAAAGTTCGGACAAGATATTAACAAGGTTTGCATTTCTACGCTCATGAGAAAATAAGTTATTTGTTGTATTACCAGACATGCCACATGGTAAACATTTGTTCTTGAGGGTTTCAAATCAATTATTTGGGCCTCTTATTTAACTTTAAGATAACAATATCAAACATAATCGACATCATCACGTACCTTTCAATGTTTTACAAGCTACAGGTGTTTGTCCAATTAGCGCCTGCCAAACAATTCCGAATGCTCCTTCCCCTAATTTGTTTTGGATACTTAAGGATTCGATGGAGATTTCCCATTCATCAGTTTCCTTCACGATCTCATTCAGAGTCGTATGGAGAACTTGTTTTTGGTTAGAAACCTTGAAAGCAAAAAAAAAAAGTCAATCAATAAATTGGAAGAAAAGTGAAGAAATATTTTTTTGTGATAACTGGTAAATTACTTGTGAGGTTTAATGTTAAAATTTGAACAAATGTTTAAGATTATGAGTTGATTGGGCTGAGACCTGATGTAAATTAATAAACATATTAAAACAATGGTTTATAAAAACAATTTACACATTTATTAAATAAAATACGGATTTCCTAGCATCTGAAGAAGGTGTGAAGTTTCACCGAAACTTGCGTCACGCGTATTTTATTTAATAAATGTATAAATTGTTTCTATAAATCATTGTTTTAAAATGTTATGGACGCTGTATTGACTAATTTTTAGCTCATTGAAACAAATAATATGAAAATTAATGTTAGAAATCATTCAAAAAATATAAAGACAACTCACCCAATAAAAATTAAAATTTACCTTTTCTTCATTGTTCTCTTGTTTCAAATTACATCGTTTAAATCGTTTTTGTCTTATTGATATTGTTAAAAGACCGAACACCGTCAAAAAACCTACTATTCCAATGATAATCAGTAAAGTTTCAAATCTTATTCTTTCTTCATGTTGTGAATGAGAAATTTCTGTTGGTGGAATAATCAAAAGCGTTTTCGAACTATTAGTTTCTTTATGTTCTAAATGTCAACTCACCCAATAAAAATTAAAATTTACCTTTTCTTCATTGTTCTCTTGTTTCAAATTACATCGTTTAAATCGTTTTTGTCTTATTGATATTGTTAAAAGACCGAACACCGTCAAAAAACCTACTATTCCAATAATAATCAGTAAAGTTTCAAATCTTATTCTTTCTTCATGTTGTGAATGAGAAATTTCTGTTGGTGGAATAATCAAAAGCGTTTTCGAACTATTAGTTTCTTTATGTTCTAAATGTGGAATTCCTATTGGCACGATTGAGAAACGATGATTCTCTGCGGCTACGCTCCTACCACCTGGTGATATTGCTTGTAAATGTACTTGATAGTAGGCACTCAATTCAATTTTCTTGAAAATGGCACTGTTTGCTTCCTATAACAAAAATTTTATTTACAAAAACTCGAATAATGATAATGCATTACACTAATACTGTGAATACATATATGAATGTGAATATATATATATATATATATATATATATATATATATATATATAAATATATATATATATATATATATATATATATATATATATATATATATATATATATATATATATATATATATATATATATATATATATATATATATATATATATATATATATATATATATATATATATATATATATATATATATATATATATATATAGGTATATATATATATATATATATATATATATATATATATATACAGAGTGTACCAATCTTACGACAAACTTCGGTATATGGGTTATTTTAAGAGATATCAAAAAATGTTATAAACAAAAATGGTAATTGTCTTTAAGGTCCATATTTTGAAATTATCTCGAACTATACAGAGTGTTGCGTAACTTCGTTACAAACCAAACATATGGTTTTTTAAAGGAGAACCCCTGTATATTATACCGAATTCGGATTACTAACATTTTTTTGAAGCTTTTGATATAAGATTTTGCTATGTTATACAGAGTACTTCAAAAGATATGGACACGTTTATATGAAAATCCTAGGTAATCAACGCTCTGTAGCTTATTGCGCGTTGAAGAAAAAAATTTCATTTTGCCTAACAGAGTTTCGTAATATGATGCAATCTCTCCGTATTATATTAAATTTTAATTATTTTTCATTTTGTATACAGGGTGGACGGAAACTCGAACCTCTCATTTTCTCTCTTATTTCAAATGGAATACCCTGTATTTAATAGCACAAATAGAATCTTCTATTATGTAACTATAATTTTTGTCAAGCATTCTCTATACCCAAAGTTAATAAAAACAGAGTTATTTTGTAATATTTATTGTGAACTATAATTATAAACCTTATATGTGAAAGCAATAAACGTTGAATGTAACAAAAAATCCTATATAACAATAAATTTTAATAAACAATTTATTCTTAACAAAACAAGTCACAAAAAGTATACTTCTAACCGTAATATTAAACTAAATGTTCAAAGTGTTCCCGTTAACATCAATGCAATGCTGGAAACCATTACATTTTCTCAGTTAGCGTTGACATTGATGTTAACGATGAACACTTTGAACATTTAGTTTAATATTACGGTTAGAATTATACTTTTGGTGACTTGTTTTGTTAAGAATAAATTGTTTATTAAAATTTATTATTATTTAGAATTTTTTGTTACATTCAACGTTTATTGCTTTCACATATAAGGTTAATGATTATGGTTCACAATGAATATTACAGAATAACTCTGTTTTTATTAACTTTGGGTATAGGGAATGCTTGAAAAAAAATGAAGTTACATAAAAGAAGATTCTATTTGTGCTATAAAACACAGGGTGTTCCATTTGAAATAAGAGAGAAAATGAAAGGTTCGAGTTTCCGTCCACCCTGTATAAAAAATGAAGAATAATTAAAATTTAATAAAATACGGAGATATTGCATCATATGACGAAATTTTGTTAGGCAAAATAAAAATTTCTTCTTCAACGCACAATAATCTACAGAGCGTTGATTTACCTACGATTTTCATATAAAGATGTCCATATCTTTTGAAGTACTATGTATAACATAGCAAAACCTTATATCAAAAGCTTCAAAAAAATGTGAGTAATCGGAATTCGGTATAATATACAGGGGTTCCTATTTAAAAAATCATATGTTTAGTTTGTAACGGAGTTATGCAACCCTCTGTATAGTTCGAGATAATTTCAAAATATGGACCTTAAAGACATCTACCTTTTTTGTTGAAAACATTTTTTGATATCTCTTAAAATAACCCATATACCGAAGTTTGTCGTAAGATTGGTACACCCTGTATATATATATATATATATATATATAATAATAATAATAATAATAATAATGTTTATTCATAAAATACAATAAAATTTGACAGAAACAATTTCAATTACAAATCCTTCAGAATAAACATTGATACCTGTGCGCGAGTTATAAAACCTGTAATAATATGTATAAACCATATAAATATATATATATATATATATATATATATATATATATATATATATATATATATATATATATATATATATATATATATATATATATACGAACTTGGTTCTTCTTATAAACAGAGTTGAGGATATGTGAAATCTCTACGATTTGGCATCGGCTGAGCAAAGTTATTTTCAGAAATAGGGAAAGGCGAGTACAGATTAAGGTAATTCAGTTAACTCTGAATACTTATAGAGCAAAATATTTCTCGCTATGTTCTATTATTGAAATTCACTCGTATATAGGAGAAAGGTTGACGCCTTATGTCTCTTTTATAGATAATATTACTGCAGGCAGTGGCGCACCCAGGGGGGGAGCCATGGGGCTGCAGCCCCCCCCGAGATTTATTGTAGTTACAAAAGAATTGAGATTACTAAGATAATAATTGTAAAATGAGCTCTTCTACTACTATAAAATGAGCCCACTGGTCACTATCGGTTAACCATAAGGTCTATTATGATTTACCGGATACGGGATGTGCGTTTTCTATTTAAATTTAAGGAGGTAAATGTTGATTCAGCCCCCCCCGAAACTCAATCCTGGGTGCGCCCTTGACTGCAGGTGTTCTGTAGCCATTGCATCCATTATTCCAACAGAGCTCAATTCACTCGTCGTACTAAGTATGCAGACCACACTTTTTTGTGTACGTCCCATAGGTCAGAACAATCGCAAATCTATGAATCGTTCTAACCTCAGATTTGTTTCTGGTTTTCTACGATCTCACCAGCTATTTCGATCTAGACAGATCTAGTAAAGCGCTTATTATTGAAATTATTTTTGGGCGCTTGGGACACGTTTTATTTTTCGCTTTTGCCCAGAGTTTCTTATAAAAGGAACTTTAATTTGTTCTTGACTGTGGAGTATTTTTACTTATTCTTATATTTTGAGCAATGACTTAGCTCTTTCAGTTTGAAACCCCAATTTTAGTAATAAGTTGACGTTTCGTTAAAAGTTTTATGAAAGTAACGAATTTTGTGACAAAATGTCAACTTATTAATTAAATCGGAGTTTCAAACCAGAGAGAGAACCAGATAATAAAATAGATATGCAAGTCAGTTTTCAAAGTAGCGAACAAACAGCTTTTAAACAGTTTGTAGTACTACAGCAGAATTTTCAATCAGTTTCATTATTGTACGAGTGAAATAGTAGTGTTATTTCTTTCTTTGTTATTCCTATTTTGATTTGTTTTCATTTCAGTTTTGCATTGTGAGTCATATTGTGATGTAGAATCAATTTTGAGAACTAAATAAATATTATTATATATTTATATATATATATATATATATATATATATATATATATATATATATATATATATGTATATATAATATATATATTTATATATATATATATATATAAATATATATATATATATATATATATATATATATATATATATATAAATATATATACATATATATTACTCATAGAAGAAATTAGTTTTTATATTCACACTCACCCCTGGAATAGTCAAGTTCAGAGCAGCCGTCACCTGTCGGTTATTATCAAATATTCTCAACGTTGCTGTATAATAATCCGGAATGAGTGATGGTCTCAACCAATTAACGTGAATATCGTATTCATTTCTTCCAATTTCGTCTGTATCAGAAGACGGTGTTTCCATAATAGTCAAATTCTTAGGTTGTGGAGGCTCTGCAAAAATAGATATAGTTGAAAAAATATAGATATATAAAGATTTATAGAATAATTCTAAAATAACAATACACATGAGTTGTAATAGATCCTCCTTGGAGCTCTTTACGTCCTATCTTTTTGATCTTGTTGACCACGTAGAAACTCAAATGAAGAATTTTGCTGATGATGGAAAGCTCTATGCCAACCCCATACTAAGTGCAGTACAACTCCAAGATGATCTCAAAAATGTTGAAGAATGGTCCAGATTATGGGGAATGAGTCAAACTGCACAGTTCTAAGAATTGGCCCAAATAACCCGAATTGGGTATATTCTTTAAATAGCACTATTTTATCAACTGTTGTAGAGAAAAACGATCTTGGAGTCATAGTCACATCAGACCTCCTCAAATGGGAAAGCCACATTGTGAAAATGGCCAAAAAAGCGAACTCTTTTGTCTATCTTATTAAACACGCATTTAGGGATCTCTCAGTTGAAATGATAGCAAAGCTGTACAAATGTTACATCAGGCCAAAGCTGGAATAAGCATTCACAGTGTGGAACCCTTACTATATCAGGGACATCGAAATGCTAGAAAAGATTCAGAATAAAGTAACCAAAATACCACCAGAGTTACAAAATCTACCAAACCATGAAAGGTTAGCAAGATTTCAGATAACAACGTTGAAAGATAGAAGGCACAGAGGGGACCTTATAGAAACATATAAGATAACAAGTGGATACTATAATTGTGATATTCAAAATATCTTTCAACAAAATCACAATCAGCAACTACGAGGACATTAAAAAAAGTTAGTTAAAGAAAAAGCCGAAAAACTGCGAAGGAAAAATTTCCTTACCAATCGGACTGTTTACTGTACAGTAACGGCGCCCACTATAAACGCGTTTAAAAACCGATTGGACAAAGAACTAAAAAATAGTGCAGCTGGAATGATACTCTATAGTGCGTAACAGTGAACAATAACTCTACAGACAAAACAATAGCTTTGTCGGTTTTACCGCCTGCTATTGGAACATTACAGGATTACAAGTATTGTATTTAAATTATCATACAAAGTTCGCATTTATTAGTGTGGAAGAATGAATGAAGAATTGGATGTGGGATTAATGGCTATTTCAAGGACTTTGATATTTTCACTATAAACAGGGTATCGAAACTATTAAAACATCTGGAAAAAGTGAAGCTAAATGGAGGCTTTATTGAGAAATTGAGATAATTTTTTCCAAATATTTTTTTCTCCGCTTAGTTCGGTTATTTTTGTAACTACCCTCGTAATATGAATACATTCTAAATCAGATTGGGGAGCTCTCAAGCCCACATGACTAGTTAGAAAGTCCCCACTTCGATGATTTTGTCATAATTTTTATGCTGGTGTCCTTACTATGACTGCTAAATTTGTATAGTTTCTCTAGAAAAATAAAAATAATGATTTATGATTATCATAATAATTTACCGCAAATTGTCAAATTCTTGTGTGTTTCAATGCAAGTTGGCACATAAATTGAGTATCTTTTGCTTTCACTTTCGTTTTCCCACTCTGTTCCTCTTGATCTTATTATCAAATCGTAAGTGTAACCAAAATGAAGCTTTTCAATGTGGAGCGTGAATAGGTCAGCTGTCTGAAAATGAAAAAATCTATTATAAATATATAAACTAACAACAGGAGTGAATTTTACTTTCGTTATTATCCATTAGGAGGATTAATTTAATAATTTTATATGAAAAGAAAAATCTTACCGGGACAATATCATACGTTTCTGTGGTTGGTGTGCTACTGTCTACGTAGAAGGCCATACAAATGAGCTCTATTTCATAATAACATGACAAATCTGAGAAAAAGTATAGCATTAGAATAGTGTAGAATACATTTTCAGTATTAAGTTGCTTTTACTTCTTTTTACTATATATATATATATATATATATATATATATATATATATATATATATATATATATATATATATATATATATATATATATATATATATATATGTAAAGAAAATATTACGTTCATAAAATATGACGAATAATCTAATTAACACTCCAGCGGAGCTAGTTTCATGATTTCCAACTATATGAAATTCCCATTAATCCTTCAAGGGAAAATGTTCGACCATTCGACATCGGCGCCACTCATGAAGTAGCTCCGATGGAGGGTTTATTTGGTTAATCATCAATTTTTCTTATAAATTATAAACTGTAACTTGTAGTTTAAAGTTTTATGTTACCTTTTGCTGGAGTCCACTTCACGTCAGCCTCATACTTCATCACATTTGGTTTGAGATCAACAGATACATTGGCGATAGGTAGAGGTATTTTGTTTTTTTCGTTTGTTATAACGTTAAGACGCTTGGAAGCAAATATGTTATCAGCGTCATCTACACCCCATAAAGTGATGCTATATGATGTATTTGGGTTTAATCCTTCCACATTGTAATAATGACAAAATATCTGAAATATTAAAGAATTCATAAGAATTAGGGTTAAAATTAACTTAACCATTCATATGATATTTACTGAAATAATTTTTCTTCATCATCAATTAAAGACTAACTTGTTTCTATCATATTAGAGAATATATAATTGAACTATTGCATGAAGTTCATCAAATGCTTTACATTTTTTTTCTCAAATAAGTAAGTTGGATTCCGAGATTATTATCAAAATATTATGTACCATCTTTCAATCTAGATATTCTTATTATTCTTCATCAAAATCTTTTTGTCAAGATATGGATCCTAACACTCATACACACGCACGCGCTCAAATCAATACTACATCAACAATACAACAGCGTGTATTTAACTCCATTTAATATAATTGTCTACAGAAAATAACATGAAAGAGATTTAATATTCAATCAATTATTCATTAAAGTAATTTCTTCCATTATCAATACATCATTTATCAGTAGGATACTATTTTTAATCAGAATAGAGTATTAAATCTCTTTCATGTTATTTTCTGTAGACAATTATATTAAATGGAGTTAAATACACGCTGTTGTATTGTTGATGTAGTATTGATTTGAGCGCGTGCGTGTGTATGAGTGTTAGGATCCATATCTTGACAAAAAGATTTTGATGAAGAATAATAAGAATATCTAGATTGAAAGATGGTACATAATATTTTGATTGTAAGTTGCTGGTTTAGACATTTAGAACTTTTGAAGATTTTAGCTGCTTTAGTTGTAATATTATCAATACTTATGAGATATGCTCCTTCACCCTAAATTTCTCTCAACCTATTAATTGAGAAAATTACTTACCACTTCACTGAAGAACTCATTGCTGGAGCTTTTGATATGTAGAAAATAGGCGGTGTTGTTACTTCTATTGAAGGGGTTGAAATCATTGCTCCATTCGACAACGAACATATCTTCAGCCTTACATTTTAGTTGAAGCTCTGTTTTTCCATATTCAGCCATATTGATTGAATCTTTAAAACAAATTGTATGTATAAAATCAAAATCAATATTCACATTAGGTATTTAATGATAGTAACATTTGAATCATCCCTTATAAACCGTAATATAATATAATCTAATACTTAGTAGAACTAATAATCTAATAACTTATTACATAATTATGAGGTATACATATTGTGTTAATTAATGAGTACAAATCTTCAACCGCTAACACAATTTAACAATTTAGAAGGAGTTTGACAGTGGAAAATTCTTTAAAAACCGTTTAGCTCCATGTATCATCCATAAAGTCTTGGAGGCTAAAGGGTTATGTTACTCATCATTGATTTGTACATGTTTTGCTACCACAGTTTCAAACTTTCCGAATATGCACCATATATATATATATATATATATATATATATATATATATATATATATATATATAGCAGAAAGGGCCAGATTTAGATGTTATGCGCTCCTAAGCCCGTGGATGTTTGCCTCCTCCACATACAATCGTGAAGGAGAGAGAAATCAGACCTTAGAAAGGTCTTTGTGGAGGAAATGTTTAGTTTATTATAAGTAATGGTGAAGTGAAATCTATTAAACTAATAAGACAATCCACTGTTCCTAAATTGTAGTCTGTAACATTTTCTTCAAGTTTTTTGACTGGGGATTAATTTTGCACCCGTCTGCGCCGTGCGCTTCTAGGCCGGGGCTTATTAGTGATAGTAGACATAACAAAATCTCAAAAATCAGTTTCCTGGTGGTATAAAACAGATGTAAAACCATTCTCGCATTTAACTGTGGTGTTTTCGGTTTCGATACAGAAGAATAATCTATTATTTCCGAGAAAAATATGACTAATTAGAGAGAATTTATTTTAGATGTGTCTCATACATTGTATCGGTTCTAACATATATGGACTTGCAATCCCTTTCTGATTTGTAACAAAAAACCTTAAATTTAATTAAGGATGTATATTTTGTTCTAGAAAAAGAAAGGACATTATATTCTTCTGTACTCGAAATTGGTTTTCCTATTATGACTTTAATCTACTCACCTAGATCTGGTATTAAGTTATGGTTGCATTCACAATCTTCTTTAGGAGAACACTGCGAAACCACCTGTAAAAGAAAATTAATTAAATCAATATTGATCTAAAATAAATTGCTTGGTTACGTTGGTATATGTAGAAACATTGCAGATAGATAGTCACACGTTAATATATTTTGAAATGCTATCGCCAAGTGCACCCTTTTTCCCTGAACAATCATTCAAAATATAGGATTACTTCTTGAAATCATTAATATTATTTATTTTGAATTGGTGAGTTCCAAGCACAAAATCATAAATTTTATGAATGTTTTTGGAATGTGACCGCTTTTGGGTGTCCAGAAGGCGCTAAATTATGCCAGGAAATTCAATAAAGTACCCATAACTTATAATATTTGATGATATACAATTCCCATTCTGAATTCGTCAAAGGTTCTTTCTCGGAAGAAATAGAGCTTAATGAGTGAACGTAACAAAAGTATTGGTTTTTTTTTGTTTAACTTTGTTGAGTTAATTGTTGTGTTTTGATTCATGTTGATTGTTTGAAAACTTGAATCTGTACATATTGTACCTGCCTGAATATTATATCAGTTCCATCATTTATGACGTAATTTGAATTTTTGAAATATTTTCCGGCTTCCTCTTTCTAAAATTTAAGAGCCATTAAAGTTGAAATTAGGAATTTTTCATTATCACATCTTTGATTGAGGCTGTAGTTTGTATTATTGCATTTTCGTTTACTTTTAATCTTTCCTCTAAATTTTGGGAATATTTGATTCATCACAATAGTTCAAGGTATATTATAAAAAATGAAGGACACACTACTGCGTAGCACTAGGAATGATAAAACCCCCCGGCGCATGTGCATGCCGTCAATATTTTTTGAATGTACCTATTATATGAATTAAATAACAATGAAAGTCGATTTTACAAAGGAAAATTGCAATAAATGTATTAATAAGTCGATATTACGAATAAAATCCGTGAAAATTTAACAAAAAAAATCATTGTTTGACAGTCGAATTTGAATATCCTATCCCGGCTCATTCTGCTGCAAATTATGAATCAAATTGATAAGATATCTCTATGGATGGGGAGCAGACACAGACACAGAATCAAGCTTAAGCTATCAACGTCGCTTGGTTACCATGGCACACAGAGCACTTCGACGCATGCTTTGTAGGACTTCGTACATATCGACCTAGGCGCATGCGCATGTCGTAATGCCTATCTAAAAAACGCTATAATTTTTTATTCTTCGTTGGGAAAAAATTGGGAACAAAACTTCTCTGATGAAATCACATGTATTTTATCGATATCCGTTGGAATTTTTAAAATCGGACCAGATCCCAACTTTTTGTAGTGAGAATTTAGCTTCACCTCGGGGTAAAAACGCTATATTTTTTTATTCTTCGTTGGGAAAAAGTGGTAATTCAAATTTCCTAATGAAATCATATGTGTTTTATCGATATCCGTTGGAATTTTTAAAATCGGGCCAGTTACCAACTTTTTGTCGTGAGACTATAACCCCTATAGCTTCGCCTCGGGGTAAAAAAAGGATTAGCAGACCTGACTGCTGATATTGGACTGAATAGCACGTACGGCAAGACGGTCACAGCCGCAAAAAATTGAATCAGAATTTTCTGGTTTTTGACTATTCAATTTCTTAAAGTTCCTAAAAGAAAATTGAATATGATCATTCAAGACTTTTGAGAAGGCTTTCAAAAATTGATTCACTGTTATTGCTAATAAAATTTAAAAAATATTTGTGCTCACTTATCAATTTAGGTATTATTGTGGTAAATGTATTAAGCTGAAATTTACAAACTTGTTGAACTTTTTTGAGTAAAAAATATAAAATTAATTGTCAAACGTTTTCTATATACCAATTCAAGAAGTTTTTAATTTGTAAGTAAAACATAATGTCATATATTATTCTTCAAGGTATGTTGATAATATTCATTGTAGAAGGCTTGTTCAATTTTTTTGTAATTTGATAAATATATTGAAACTATGTATATTGTGCTTAGATTTTTATATTTACTGTGATCTTAAATGTTCAAAATTTTACATTATTTAATTTGGGTAATATAGTTCAAATCACAATTTAAATTATTTTATAATTGTAATATCTTTATTTTTTTAGTTTTCGCGCGTTAGATGTTCAGTGTGTATATATATATATATATATATATATATATATATATATATATATATATATATATATATATATATACATATATATATATATATATATAGAGAAATTTGAATGATATTGTAAAAAATAAAAAAAGTATCATGATAGAATTTTACTAACAAATTATTACTTACCTCATTGATACATTGCAACTTGCAAAATGCTTCTTTGATATTTTCAAACATTTGTTGAGATTCAGCAAACATCAGTATACAAATAACACCTAGCAAGAACTTCATATTCAGCACTAATAACTTAAAACGATTCACAATACTTGGCTTATATTTATATTTCAAAAATACATCTACTTCTTCCTATGGCACTGCGGAAACTGAAAGTAAGTTCAGGAATTGAACTCTAATTCACTCATAAACCTCGAAAGGTTTATGATGGACAGGTAATAGGTAATTGCTCACTGACCCTCGGTTCCTTACAAATGATAAGAACTTCCGATATAAAGGTTTGGGCCCACTTGCCATATCATAAAAATCCTTCTCTTAGATAAGTGAATAGACATACCTACTATGAGCCTAAAGAAATTCATTGAAGTGATTCTTTCAATTATACGCACCTTCAATAAGTCTATACTACAAAATTGTAATGCTTGATTATACATATTATATATATATATATATATATATATATATATATATATATATATATATATATATATATATATATATATATATATATATATATATATATATATATATATATATATATATATATATTTATTTATATATATATAGTATTTATTCTATTAGTTTCGGAGAAAATACGATTCAAAATCTTTACACAAACACTCAATGAAACAACAAACCGAATATTCAGGTAACAGTATAACATCAATCACAACACAACACAAAAAAACGCCACACTGTCAAACTCGCCAGCCGTAGAAAAGGTGTAATTAAGATAATATATTATGAATATTTCATATATATATATATATATATATATATATATATATATATATATATATATATATATATATATATATATATATATATATATATATATATATATATATATATATATATATATATATATATATATATGTAAATAGGTATATATATATATATATATATATATATATATATATATATATATATATATATATATATATATATATATATATATATATATATATATATATATAGGTATATTTATTTTTTTTAATGCAGATTTCTTGTAAATGTAAATTATTGATTGACGTTTCGATCATTTTATTCCCTCTTTCAAAATCTATAAATAATAAAAAGACCTCTATCACATTAATTTTAACAATTTTATTATATAAGTATACTTCACCTTTAAACGTAGATTGTCAAAACATAAAAATAAATAATAATAAAATATTTCTACTACACAAATCACAGACAACAAGACACCGAGCTGGTATTATATGAACTAATTCTGCATGTATATCAAAGAAGATACAATTCAGTGTTATTATTTACATCTTCCTTGTCATTTATTGCATATTCGATGTTTTTTAGGATTTCAAGTGATTCACGAAATTCCCTTTTTTGTGTTGGATTCCGTTTTGATAATCTTGTTTGCATTGAAATTAAAGGAGTGTTTTTTGTAATTTCATGTTTTGTCAGGACGGTTGAGATTTTTTATCGTATTTATGACTCATCAATCGGTTTTCTGAATACTGGCTTGTTTGATTAATATATACTCCATCTCAGTCATATATATATATATATATATATATATATATATATATATATATATATATATATATACCTATATATATATATATATATATATATATATATATATATATATATATATATATAAATATATATATATATATATATATATATATATATATATATATTATATATATATATATATATATATATATATATATATATATATATATATATATATTATATATATATATATATATAAATATGTATATACATATATATATATATATATATATATATATATATATATATTATATATATATATATATATATATATATATATATATATTATATATATATATACTATATATATATATTATATATATATATATATATATATATATATATATATATATATATATATATATATATATTTCAAAGGTTATCTTGTATAATTGCATTTTGTTCAATTATAAGTCTGTTTCATTCCCACAATTAATTTATGGAATAAAGTGTCTCTTGAGAGCATACTAATGTATATATATATATATATATATATATATATATATATATATATATATATATATATATATTATATATATATATATATATATATATATATATATATATATATTTTATATATATATATATATATATATATATATATATAATATATATATATATATAAATATATTATATATATATATATATATATATATATATATATATATATATATATATATATATATATATATATATATATATATATATATTTCAAAGGTTATCTTGTGTAATTGCATTTTGTTCAATTATAAGTCTGTTCGATTCCCACCATTAATATTTGGAATAAAGTGTCTCTTAAGAGCATACTAATGTAGGTTATCAACCATCAAACTATCTCAGGAAATTGGTTTCCCCATGAATATATCAAAATCATTTGTTGACAGAAATATTTTATGATGATCCTCAAACACCCGTCACAGCTGGCTATTTCCTCTTTAAGACGGATGAAGAAAGGGGAAAACCTAAATTATAGTTAATAAAATACTACCTGCGTGAATTTGAGCAATCTCCATGAAAATGAACGAAATTTAGTACCTATATATCTTATACTAATATTATTAATGAAATGTTCATGATGGGGGTTTCAATTATATAACGACTATAATAATTGTATGTTGAGAAATTTACGTCAGCAAATATGACATACAATATGAGGTTAATAGGAAGAATGTAATTGAAAGCTCATTTTGAATAGGTATATATATATATATATATATATATATATACATATATATATATATATATATATATATAATATATATATATATATATATATATATATATATATATATATATATATATATATATATATATATATATATATTGGTGATTTTCCTGGAAATTATGATATGATTCGACGTTAGTTTTGCTGGCCAGCTTTCGGATGACATAAAGACCTATTTTTCAAAACTCGATCCTAAGTTTACAACGAATCCAAATTAAGCAATTTACTTTTCAAAGCAAAACAGGAAGTAGATCTAATGAAATTGGAATGAGATAAATTTATTGAAAATGAAATAATACTTATTATCAATGAATTATGGAATCTCCTTTATTGGGTGAAATATTTATATCCCACTTAGAAAGTAGTATATTTTCGTCTACTGATTACAAAAAATGTTTTTCTGTTGGAATAAGAAGTTAATAATGTTTTCTATATTTGGCATATTCTGTATATATATATATATATATATATATATATATATATATATATATAAATATATATATATATATATATAAATATTTATATATTTATATATATATATATATATATATATATATATATTTTAGCCTCGGACTTTTGTTACAGTGAATGAATTTATACGATCGAAGTATCATTTTGTTTCTTATGATATAAATTGCAAAGTTTACCAAAAATTTTTTTGTGCTTTTAATTTTATCATTATCAAAACAAAAAAATATAAAAAATTAATACTTGAGCGCATAAGTTTCCTTTATATAATATTTTTTTATGTATATATATGTTAGATTTCACCAATATAGATATAGAAGACCATCTTTCAAATATACCTGAGAGTATTAAGGCCGTAGGGATCTTGAAAAGGTAGCAAAACGTGGAGGGAGGAGACAGGAGAACGGTAGCGGCAGCTGCAATGTACAACTGAACGGAATTTCTCTGGACTATGGGAAAATTATGTAATTATACAAATTCTGTATGTTTAAAAGTGAAAATTGTTTAATTTTACAAATAGTAAAATCTAGAAACGATATTTTCCTATTGAACTACTTTATAATAATGAATAAAAAGCAATAAATTATTTAATTATTTTCCACAACCGCTTTCAAACAATGGATAAACCAGGGACTAATAATATGACTGATGAGCATAGTTGTATAATATGCGAAAAATTGGGTTCATCTTCCAAAATCAATTCAGATTTGGATGATATTATAAAAATAAGTAGAGGAGTAGCTACGTTAAGAATTGCTTCAAGCCAACGACAAGATGGATTGATACCTCACTTGCAAACTGAATTTGTTCATGCTCATACAAGTTGTCGGCATAAGTATATTAATGAAAAATATATTGAAATATATAAGAAGCCAAATGAAAATTCATTTTCGCTTCCGAAAAAGAAGCTCTGAAGTAGCATTGGTTTACCTCACTTTGATTGGAAAAAAACTGCTTTCTTTGTGGTCAAGTAAATGATGAAGAAAAAGAAGCAAAATTAAATAAAAATCGGCGAAGAAAAATTTCATACCTACATAAATAGTAGGACTCGGATGATTATTATTGAGAAATTCATAACAGAGTTAATGGAGTAGTAGATTTACTGACACTTGAAGCAAAATATCATGCAGATTGTTATCACTTGCTCAAAAATTCTATTCGCCTGAGTAATGTTGAAAAGAAAGTTGCTCCGAGAACTTTGATCATTGACAAAGCAATGGGCCAAATATACAATTACATAGAGGAAAATGATGACTGCCAATTTACTACGCAAGAATTGAAAAATGCTATCACTATACTGAGTATATCCCGGATGAAAAAACTATTAGAAAACGACTGATGGACCTCTATCATGATGATATTGTTATATCAAGTAAATTTGGATCCAATACCATTATATGTTTCAGAAAAATTAACCAAAATATATTAACAGAAAATTAGTATAATCAAAAACATCACAGTTAAGAAGAAGAGGAGCTTCATATATTGAAAGCAGCTAGCGAAATTTTTAGGAGGGACATAAGAGCTCAAGTGCGCGATGATGAACATTATACACCAAGTGACAAAATACTTGGAAATATTGATGACACCAAAATCTTCAAATTTTTTACTATTGGAGATGATATTAAAAGATAAAAAAATAAAATCTAAACAATTCCTGCTTATGAAAAGAAATGCAAATCTATCGCACATGCTATATCAGCTGTGCGAACAAAATCATTAGTATCAACTCTGCATACTACTTTGGCTGTAATGTTTCATAGGATATTTGGCTCCAAAAAAGTAATTAATATATGGAACTCGTTAGGCTTCTGTGCTTCATGCAAAGAAGCTACGTGGTACGAAGCTTCAGCTACTTTTGCAACTCCACCAAAAATAAAGCCTGGCAGTTGTGTACACTTTGGGCATGATAATGCTGATTTTAATATCAACACTATTGATGTAAAGTAACGTTTCATTATATGGGAAGCATTGAAGTAGTTACACCATCGTATATATAGTATACAATCTCGACGATCTATCGAACGTTTGAAGACCCATCTGAATCTGAGTTCATTAAAAAAGGGAACATTCTTCTTCAAATATATCCTGCTTCTGGGGGTATAGGTTTTACAAAAATAATAATCGAGTTATCAGAAGTTGAACCGAATATTACGAAATTTACTAACATTGGACAATTAAATATTCTTCAAGTGGGTGTAGCATATATTTTGTGTTCATATGGAGCTCCGGCAAAAATTAAAGATTTAAATACGCTGAGGTTCAATAGTTTCATAAAGGCAACGACTGATGCAGCATTTGAACACCTAAAAAGAGTCTACCTAAAAATCCAGATGTGGCTAGGAAATGACCAAAATATTCAGAATTGGGGATGGATGCATTTCAAACACATGTTCATCTCAATAATCATGAATGAATTAGCAGCGCCGGATCATATATTGCGAATGTTATTTTGTAATTGCAGAAAGCAATGTGAGGCTGCTTGTGGTTGTCGGAAGAGTGGATTATACTGTAGTGTAGCATGTCTACAGTGCAGCGAAAATGGTTATTTCAATACTCATTCAATATGATTCAAATCAATAAAGTTGAAGAAAACATTGAATATTTATGATTATGAAAATGTAAATTATTTGAAGATCACAATTTTTTAATAGGTAAACTTTTTTATATATATGATTAACTAAACATTCCCATTTTTAGTTTTAAATTCCATTCACTATAACTGAAATCCCAGGTTTTCATATTTTGAGCGCCCCAGGCGTTGCACTAATATATATATATATATATATATATATATATATATATATATATATATATATATATATATATATATATATATATATATATATATATATATATATAAATATATATATATATATATATATATATATATATATATATATATATATATATATATATATATATAAATAACCAAAATATCTAAGTTCATATCGAAAAATAATGAGTCAACAGACTATAGGTAATTGATAATTTGGTCAAAGAACAATGACAATTATTTCTCAAGCATGGACATCCAAATAACATTCAATTAAGGATGTAGATGAACAAACATCATTTTCAATTACCTAACTTTGTCCACAAATTAAGCCACATGGTTTGCAATAGGTTGAATAAATACAATATAAGAACCATTACTACCACTGCAAAGAATCTGGTGTATATTTAAAATGTATTGATTGTGGTGCATTTTATATTGGTCGAACAGATAGAAACATCGGTACCAGATTGGATGAACATAAAAAATTCAATCATGTAAAGTAAGAACGATAGGAATTTCGGAACATTGCATAAAGAATAACCATTTTATAGGTTTAGATTATCCAGAGATACATATGCATTTACTGAACAAATAAAAAGAGAATAGATCTTTAAGAAGATTTGAAGATTGCAGTACCAAACTAGTTAGCCAAGTACTTAGGTACTCTGGCTAGCCAAGTACTTAGGTACTCTGGCTAGCATTTGGCAGGCCCCGGATTCGAATCCCGTGGTCGACTGGTCTAACATGAATTTTTTTTCAGAGGTTTTCTCATGGCTTTTAGTAAGTCACTATTTGAATATTTACAAGGCGAATGTTGGGACAGTATTATCTGTTCCGCCCATCCTTAATGCACTTGTACATACAAGTGTATCCTCTGATCTGACTGAAGGAGTTCCTCCCCATGAATCAAGCTTCCCGCTTCCCTGACACATTCTTCAGGGAGTAATGAAACACTTGGCCTGTGATGCTTTTTGAGATTACAGCTCCAGGAACTTACCTATCATTAATGGCCAAAAAGACCTTATGATATTCCCATTAAGACAGTAGAAAAAATTGATAGATTGTTGCATTTTCGAAAAAGTTGAAAATTCTTGATAATGGGCTGATAGCCCGAAATACATACATCAAGTTAATATAAAAATTTTAGTGGAATAAAGTTAAACAATAACTTGTTGAACAGGTTCATGTATAATCAGTATCATTCTTGTCGATCAGGTTCTACGTAATAAAAATATCTGGAAATTCTTCACACTTTAATATTCATTGCATATTTGATTTTCGACAGAATAGAATTTCACCTTATTTTATTAATCTTGAATGGCTTACAAAATAATGTATTGAGTGAGGAATTCATTTGGAATGATTCGCTGCAATGTAATGGTACAGTACCACTAATAGAAAAAGAGCTACTCCTAATCCATTGGAGAATATGATCAAGTGCACATCGGTAATCATTCTGAAACAATACAACAAAATTAGAAAATATCTCTTCAATTATGTTTGGCTCATGCAACTTCCTAATGCACACACACAAATATATATATATATATATATATATATATATATATATATATATATATATATATATATATATATATATATATATATATATATATATATATGTATATATATATATGTATATGTATATGTATATGCAGTGGCGCACCCAGGGGGGGAGCCATGGGGCTGCAGCCCCCCCCGAGATTTAAAAGAGTAATTCAAAAGAATTGAGATTACTAAGATAATAATTGTAAAATGAGCTCATCTACTACTATGAAATGAGCCCACTGGTCACTATCAGTCAACCATAAGATCTTTTGTGATTTACCGGATACGGGATGTGCGTTCTCTATTTAAATTTAAGGAGGTAAATTTTGATTCAGCCCCCCCCGAAACTCAATCCTGGGTGCGCCCTTGTGTATATGTATATGTATATGTATATGTATATGTATATGTATATGTATATGTATATGTATATGTATATGTATATGTATATGTATATGTATATGTATATGTATATGTATATGTATATGTATATGTATATGTATATGTATATGTATATGTATATGTATATATATATATATAATATATATATATATATATATATATATATATATATATATATATATATTTTATATATATATATATATATATATATATATATATATATATATATATATATATATATATATTATATATAGTGTCGGATTTTAGGCGCTCGCTGCCGTGATAGGTTCCGTTTGATACGCGGCCATTTTTGATGAAAGGAATTTAATTCATTTTGATCCAATAGTTTTGATTTGAAACAAGTTTATTTTTATTAAAACAATGGTTAATAAAAACAAATTACAATTCACATAAAGTACGTGCGTGATGCGTATTTTAACAATAAACGTGAATATTTTTCTTAATAACGATTGCTTCAATATTTTTATTAATTTACATCATGTATCGTCGCAATCCATAACTTTATTTTATGACAATATAATTTTCACATATAACTGATAAACATCACAGTTGAAAAAGTAATAAACTTTATACAGATAAAAAATATATTTTTTTTTATATTGATCAATTTGAAAATTTTTCTTTCCGCGCAAAAACATAAATATGTACTTAAATTTAATAAAATTTCGAAATTCTTACTCTCACAGTTTTGGAAAATATTGACATTTGTTAGTAGATATAATTGAAGATTTTTCCAAATATGAGGAATATGGAATGATTTGTTTTCGATTTTAGATGAAAATGTTAATTTTTTTCTAATATTTTGATGATTCAAAAATGGAATAAATAGGTACTTATGGAAAAAGTTGGAATTTATTTTCAATTTAAAATTATTTTTATAAACAAAAAAATTTTAAATGAATACTAAAATGAATAAACTAATATAAGTATGCATTTATTTCACACTGAAAACAAATTGAGAAGTTAGATTAAGTAATTTCAAGAAGTTTTTGCACGTGAGATTAATCTCGCTAAATTTGAATAATAATATATTCTATAGAAATTTTTTTATAAAAACTAATCTGAACAAATTTTTAAAACAGATTGTCGATACTTTTTTCGACTCTGAAATGTTGGCATTTCCAAAATTTTGCCGCCCTAGACCCGGGCCTCACGGACCTAGGCGTAAATTCATCGCTGTATATATACATGGCTGAAATTTCCTACTTGGATTGATTTGATGTAGGTAAGGAAAGTGGCTTTTGGTGGTATAATAGCTATTTATGCCATCAGTTACGAAATACCTAATTTTGTGTAACGCGTGAGATTTTTGCGGAACGAACGCGGAGTGAGTTCCGCAAAAACTCACAAGTTACACAAAATTTCATTTCGTAACGTATTGCATACAAGATTTTTTCTAATTTTGAAGAAAGTAATAAAAAAATAAAATTTAATATAATTGATAAAAATTTAACAGATTTTTTGAAAATATGCGAATGGAAAATGTACCAGAAATCCTGTGGAAATTAACACATTTAGCAGTCTGCCAAAAGTTATTGCACAATTTCTTGGTCTTTCAAATCCTGTTCTATATACTGGCCACTGCTTCAGAAGAAGCTCTGCCACTTTCCTAGCAGACAGTGGCGCTGATATTTTAAAATTAAAGAGGCATGGAGGTTGGAAATCTACCTCTGTTTCGGAGGGATATGTTGAAAATTCCATGAATAATAAAAAACTTATAGCGCAAGAAATATTTGGTGAAACATCTAATGCAATGTGCGCCGCTTCCCAAATAACAGCAAGTTCCAGCAATGAAAAAAATATGTCGTCGGGAATTAATTTGAATAATTGCAAAAATTGTGTTATCAATATTTATAATAATTAATTAATTTACAATTTATGTTTTTAACTTCTTTTTGTCACTAATTTTGAAATACATTTTTCGTCACCAATTGCATAAAATTTTACTTTATGCAACTAGTTACAAAAAGTAAGACGTTTCATAATGTCAATCAGTTTTAAAAAGTGTCACTTTATATGTCAAAATTAGAAAATAGTTATTTGTGCAACCAGTTGGGAAAAGCATTATTTTTCGTAATGAGCGTATTTCTGCGCAACGAGCGAAGCGAGTTGCGCAAAAGAACGCGAGTTACGAAAAATAGTGTTTCCCAACGTGTTTCACACAATATTTTTTCTAATTTTGAATAGGATGTGACTATTTGAATTTAAATTGAAAGTATCAAAACGTCCCTACAAGCGTACCTCGTCTAGTGAATTCGGAGATATTTATTTTTCACTTCGTTGCTATGGAAGTATCGTTAGTGTCAAATTTCGTAATTTCGATAGTGTTTGTCTATGGATTTCATTGTCAAAAAAGTGAAAATAATAATCGCCTTTCTTTTGGTAAATAATTCCTTGAATTTGTTTTGAAGTAGAAGAATATATTACTGCAATGTCCGATTCAGAGAACGACGTACCGAGCGACATCGAGGAAGCGCTCAATCTGCGTTATCTACAATTATTATTCCTAAGAAGTTCGAGGAGCAAGTATGATTTGTCCTATGCCAAATTTTGTTTATGGTGTAAACAAAAAAGGATTACTAATTTGAACGAAAAAGTTTTGCTAGCTTATTTTCAAGAAAAAAAGGGATTGAAGAATTCAACCTTGTCGAGCTTATATTCGATGTTAAGAACCGAATTGTGCTTGAAGAGAAATATTGACATCAAGAAGTATACAAATTCACGTGTTAAAGTTACCTAAATAATAAATTTATATATATAAAGGTAAAGAAGTACACAGTTCAAGTAGTTTAGTTTTACAATGATACTGTATTTTTCACAATTAATGGTGAAATTTACTTTTCATCAACAGTTGCGAAATATTTTACTTTTCGTAACCAGTTGCGAAAAGTAAAACGTTTCAAAACGTCGATGAGTTTTGAAAAGTGTCACTTTATATGTCAAAATTAGAAAAATAGCTTTTTTCTAATTTTGACATATAAAGTGACACTTTTTAAAACTCATCGGCGTTTTGAAACGTTTTACTTTTTCGCAACTGGTTACGAAAAGTAAAATATTTCGCAACTGTTGATGAAAAGTATATTTCGCCATTAATTGTGAAAATACAGTATCATTGTAAGAATAAACTACATGAACTGTGTACTTCTTTACCTTTATATATATAATTTATTATTTAGGTAACTTTAACACGTGAATTTGTATACTTCTTGATGTCAATATTTCTCTTCAAGCACAATTCGGTTCTTAACATCGAATATAAGCTCCACAAGGTTGAATTCTTCATTCCCTTTTTTTCTTGGAAAATACGCTAGCAAAACTTTTTCGTTCAAATTAGTAATCCTTTTTTGTTCACACCATAAAACAAAATTTTGGCATAGGACAAATCATACTTGCTCCTCGACTTCTTAGGAATAATAATTGTAGATAACGCAGATTGAGCCGCTTCCTCGATGTCGCTCGGTACGTCGTTCTCTGAATCGGACATTGCAGTATATATTCTTTTACTTTAAAACAAATTCAAGGAATTATGTACGAAAAGAAAAGCGATTATTATTTTCACTCTTTTGACAATGAAATTCATAGACAAACACTATCGACATTACGAAATATGACACTAACGATACTTCCATAGCAACGAAGTGAAAAATAAATATCTCCGAATTCACTAGACGAGGTACGCTTGTAGGGACGTTTTGATACTTTTAATTTAAATTCAAATAGTCACATCCTATTCAAAATTAGAAAAAATATTGTGTGAAACACGTTGGGAAACACTATTTTTCGTAACTCGCGTTCTTTTGCGCAACTCGCTTCGCTCGTTGCGCAGAAATACGCTCATTACGAAAAATAATGCTTTTCCCAACTGGTTGCACAAATAACTATTTCATAACCATTTAAATAGGTATAAAGATTTCTTCTTTTTGCGTGATTATTGAGGTTTTTCGCATGTGTATAGTTGTCATGAATTGAGTTAGAGGGTTGAAACTTCGAACATGAATTGAATTGATGTGAGTGTAAATAATTACATTAACCGTCGTCATTCTAATTTAAAAAGTATGATAATGAAAACATTTCAAGCTTTTTAGTGGGTTTTAAAGTTTTAATTACCTCCACAGCCTCTTAAAACTGAATTAAAAGGTTAAGAATTTGTATGTAAAGAAAAAACTTAATGGGAGAATACAACCTCAGTAACCAAATTTATTTATATCAACTCTATGAGAATAAAATATTTTCAGTCATTTAAGTATGTAATTTGAAAATAATTGAGAATTAATTTCGCACACCAAACTACATCAATATCATATCTTTTATATATTCGTTATTTCCATTCCCAAATAATAGCTATTTGAAATTACTTAGTATTCAGTAGCTATCAATTTTTTTACATATAACGCTAAATCAGTTGATATTGATTAGAAGCATCAGTAACAATTTTAATTTTTCTCGCAAATTATGCAATTCATGATTTTCTGTTGTTACAAGAACGATTAACAAATATATGAATAATAATTTGTAATGAAATCGATCCATTTCATTCCCTATCTCTGAACCCTTTGAAAATGAAGAAAAAAATTTTTTGTTAGGAAGAATCTTGAGTTTATTTTATGATATGAGCTTATAGGTTAATTTATATTACCTCCATATCCTGTTGATTTAAGTTGTTTTTTAAGAGTACCTTTAATTTCCAAGTTCCATGGCAATTAATTATGGTTAATTCAATCAGAATATATCACACTCCTTTCAAAATTTTGTTTCATTTTATAGCATCAACGTTATCTTCATCATTAGTTTAGAGTTAAAAAAGAAATTGTGCATCAATTCAAGTACCTGGGAGTTGTATTGGATGAAAATTTAAGTTTCAGGGAACACTTTACAATGATTCATAAAAAAATATCAAAGAAGCTATTTTTCTTCTCAAGAATAGCTGCGCAGATATCAATGAAAGCAAGAATGACAGTCTATAATAGTATCATTCAACCACATTTTGATTACTGTTCTACAGTACTCTTTCTTCTGGACAATAACAGTAAAGCTTCTCTTCAAAAACTTCAAAACCGTGGAATGAGATTAATTCTGAAATGTAGTAGATACACACCTATACTTCACATGCAAGAGACATTGCAATGGCAATCAGTAACCAAAAGATTGACTTTTTTTGCAATGATCTTCATATTTAAAATAATCAAAGGAATTATGCCAGACTATTTCAATCGGTTTATCAGGTGCAATCATGAAGTTCACGAATATTATACTAGAGGAGCAAACAACTTCCATATAGACAGATCCAATACCAGAAAGGGTATGAACTCATTATTTGTCAGATGAAGTTAAAGACTGCAATACACTTATAACCTTCAAAAGAAAACTTTCAAAATACCTGTGATATAGTTGTGAATGTGTTTATATTTTATTTTGAATGTGTACTGTTGGATTTGGTGGTTGTGATGTAGTTTTTGGTTGCGTATTGCATTTTGTCAATTTTTTTTATATTTGTCAATCTTATATTGTTTATTTAAGAAATGTATTGTGAATATTAGGATTTTCCTATTTAATAAACAAACTAACTAACTAACATTAAATAACGTTTGGTTTATATTTTACTTCGAGTTAGATTTATATTGAGTAATGTATATCTGGTTTGAAAATTAAAGAATTCATTGTGGGAATGGAATATTACCTGATCATTTTTTAATCGACAGATATTTATATAATTATCCGTCTTTGAATTATTAGCCATCCCAAACATGTGAGAAGAGTATCAGTAATACAGAAAAGCTACTACTATTTATAATATAATCTCCTATCCGTAGATGGCGCGACAGCGACATTTCAAAATTAACATTACAGTTTTACTTTCCGACACTTGAATATTATGAAAAAAACGTTGACAAATTAATCTTATGTGTTGTTTCTAATTTTTCAAAGCTGTGATTTTTTATAAGTGCAGTGATTACATAGCAGCGCAGAATCTTACAGTGAAAGGTATTCAAAATAAATTATTTGCTCTCAATGTGAATTTAGGTTAAGTTTATTCAGTAGATATACCTATACAATTCTACTTGTTTCTTACAGCTGAAAACTTTAGTGAATTCAATTTAAAACAATGAAAACATTGACACAATATGCACAAAGAAGTATACAACCGCGATAACCAGAGTACTGAATTAAAATAACCAATTTCACTATATCAAAAACGTTATTATTGTAGGAAGTCTTCAAAAACATACTCAGCCTATTGAAGTTTAATAATCAAATGCTTAACTTCCCATATCTGCCAAAAATTCTAACTGAAAATTTCAGTTTACAGATTATAAACGTGATACATGATTACATTTAGAAAATAATTCAACATTAAATCGATGTATTTTCATTGCATTTGAATATAATTACATTTTATGCTGTTGATATTATTAATGGAATGTTGCTGGTACTTACTTTTATATAGAATTGGGTTTTCACTTCTTGTCTAGATTCCAGAAACTAGGAAATCAGAAATACAAGTTTTGATTAAAATGACGACAAACAAAACAGGTTAGAATTTTCTTTTTCGTTGTGATACGTCATCTGATTAGCAATACAATGGCTTTAGTAATATTCAGAATGTATCCAACTTAAAGTGATTAAACTTGAGGAAGTATATGAATTCTCCAATCGTCAGCTTTTTTCTGTACATATATTATATGATAATGTAAGTACAATGATGAATTAATCTTTTCAATTGAAATTTAGTATTATTGAAATAATTATTGAATAAGAATCTCGTAATGGACGGCCAACTTTCCTAGTTTTTATTTTCCGCGGAAGTTATCTGTGAAAAGTTGTAAGTAATATACTGTAGTTCAGCTCCTTTCCAATAGATGGCACGCCGTCTTGCGCTAGTTTCTCAATTTGTGTTAAAATAGTAATAAAGCAGAATTCTGAATTGGTTTCTAAGGTGGCACTGCAGTTACCTATTTTTTTACATGAATTTCAAAATAATCTTGTAGATAGTATCCAGGCTTAAGTATTCCATGTATTACACATAGGATTCGTGTTTGGTGGTAATTGGCATATCCGTGAGTTTTTCAAATCAAAGTTTATTTATAATGAATGCTCTTCGTTCAAGAGCTTCCTAATCGAATACTCGAAATAATTAAGATCACTTATCATTAAGTATCGATGCCAATGTTGAAATTTCTTTCTTTACGTTTGCTTTATATATATATATACAGGGTGTCCCAAGTTCGAGTGCCTATTAGACGTTTCTGGAGAACTGGACATATTTGAAATCTGAAAATTGGGATTATGATATTGCTCGAGATTCTCTACAGAGCTAAAATATTTTCGGAGCTCAAGCATTTCCGGTTATACAGGGAGTGAAAATAAATTTTATGAAAAATTTTTTTTTCAAGTTTTTCGTTCCTGATATGATCAAGTATTCAATTCTGCGTACCTTTCTGTTGACACCATTGCATTTGTTCTAATAGTTTTCGAAATAACGGAAAAAAACCCCAAAAAAAGTCAAATATGTGTAGTCAGTATTATGTTCATTATTCTTATTTCCAACATCCTAAGCGTAAATCGTTTTTACAACATCGAAGAGGAAGAATGTGGAAAGGTCATGCATCTCATGAATTTTGGAAGTATCATCACAGGGTGTTTCAAATTTTGTGTCGAAAATTGTGATCAAAAATTGGCCATAACTTTTGTTTTTCAAATTAGAACCCAATTTTTTTATAATTGCGTTGGATTCTGCGAAGAGAAAAAATGATAGCTTTTCAACATGATTGTGCTCCTAAATTCAATAATTTCTGAGTTATATGAGATTTTCCGTATTTATGGACGTAGAGACAAATTCATCGAATCCAAAAAGATTTGATGAATATTATTATGAAACCATAGGAACATTCTGTAACCATCATAAAAGATAAATTATCCCATTAATTATTCACAAGTGACAGGTCAAATTATTTTTCGATTCTACAAAATGAACCGTCGCTATTTAATTAGTTGATTTTGGATTTATTTCTTATATTGTATTCTTTCAATTATACGCAATACACATTCAAATACAGTTTCAAATGATATTATTTATTTCAAATTCATGGTGAATGCCACAGAATGTCGAGTATCCATTGAGAAGTATCCCCATTTGTTTTACAATTTCTGAAAATATGTTTCAAACTTTTTAAGTTTTGAAATTATTAGAGCATCTAGATAATTCCAAATAAGGATAGTTGATGATGAGGATAATGAAATTAGTGTTTTGAATTATTTCGAAGCGACTGAAAATTCATCTCTTCAATGGAAAAAACACATTAAATGGATTTGGTACTTCAGTGCACCAAATTAGGATAAATAAATTATGATAATAAATAAATAAAAATACTTTTCAAAACTTAAATTAACAAAACAAAAGATCAGGTAAAAGTTTCAATATGATAGCCATTTTGTTCCACACACTTTCGAAGACGTCTTAAAACACCACGGTTAGTTGCTTTTCGATTTCCTCCCTCTTAAGTGAGAGGAAAGCATCCTCAACACGACGTATTAAATCTTATTTGCTTCCAATAGGACTTTATTCTTTATTGTACCCCATAAATAAAAATCCAAGGGAGTAAGATCAGGAGATCTTGGGGGCCAAGACAGTGAAGAAAGGCGTCCAATCCACCGATTACCAAACATTGCATTCAGTTCTTCCGAAACCTCGAGCGAACTATGTGCCAGAGCTCAATCCAATTGATAAAATGCGGTACTCGACTTACTCAACGGTAATTCATCCAAAAAATCAGAAACAAGAACTAAATTTTTTCTGGGGATTTCTCTGTCTTTTTTCATGTGGATTTTCACTTTTCCAAATGTGGCAATTTTTTCGATTAAATAGTCCTTCATTATTGAATTTAGCTTCGTCTGTCCAAATGATCTTTTTCAAAAAATTTTCATCATTTTCAAGTTTTTCTAATATTCTTCTACAAAAATTTAGCCTTTTCATGTAGTCACCTGGTTCTAATGTATGAACTTTCTGATATTTATAGTCATGCATTTTGTGTGTCTTCAAAATTCGGTTCACTGAATTTCTGCTTACATTGGTTTCATGAGCTGCACATCGAATAGATGCATTTTCATTCGCTTCGAAATAAGTCAAAACACTGATTTCATTCTCCTCATCATCAACTACACTTCTTTTATATTCTTTAAGAGCTCTTACACTTCCAAAACTTTGAAAGTTTGAAATATATTTTCGGAAGATCTCCTCCGTCATGGAAGGTAAATGGGGATACTTCTCGTTGAAAGCCCGGCAGGTTCTACTAATAATTCTGTCACATTCACCATGTATAAAAAATAGGTCTAGAATTTCATTATTAGACTAGCGATTCATTTTATTAAATCGAGAAATGAAGATAACGAATAACAATTAGACCTGACACTTGTGAATAATTAAAAGATAATTTATCTTCTATGGTTACAGAATGTTCCTATGGTTTCATAAGAATTTGACTCTACGTACACCATAAATCCGGAAAATCTCAAATAACCCATAAATTATTGAATTTAGGAGCACAGACATGTTAAAAAACTATCATTATTTTTCTTCGCAGAATCCAACGCAATCATAAAAAAATAGGGTTCTAATTTGAAAAACAGAAGTTATGATTTTTGATCACAATTTTCGACACAAAATTTGAAACACCCTGTGATGATATTTCCAAAATTCAGGAGATGCATGACCTTTTCACATTCCTCCTCTTCGATGTTGTAAAAACGTTTTACGCTTAGGATGTTGGAAATAAGAATAATGAACATAATACTGACTACACATATTTGACTTTTTTTGGGGTTTTTTTCCGTTATTTCGAAAATTATTCGAACAAATGTAATGGTGTCAACAAAAAAGTACGCAGAATTAAATACTTGATCATATCAGGAACAAAAAACTTGAAAAAAAAAATTTTTTATGAAATTTATTTTCACTCCCTGTAAAACCGGAAGTGCTTGAGCTCCGAAAATATTTTAGCTCTGTAGAGAATTTCGAGTAATATCATAATCCCAATTTTCAGATTTCAAATATGTCCAGTTCCCCAGAAACGTCTAATAGGCACTCGAACTTGGGACACCCTGTATATATATATATATATATATATATATATATATATGTATGTGTTGTATTGTTATTTATTTGTGTTTTTTCAGCAATAACAGGCCATTTGAGTTTTTCTCTAACTCTAATATTCTTAATTATCAATAATTGATATCGTCTGTTTGACATTTATGTAAATAATCGACATTCCAAATCAATTTTTAGTTTTATGAAATTCTTTTTGGATAATTTTGAAACACTAGAATCTATTTTGTCTGAGCGGACCAAATGACACCTTTGAAAATGGTAGTAATATTTCATGTAGTAAAATTTCACGTCACAGTCAATATTTCATGAGGAAATCTGTATTTGTGGAAAATAGGGAAAACTATGAAAAAAATGAATATATGTTATTATTTTTTTTAATGTTTTTAATTCTTTTATTTATGTTTTTAATTCTTATATTTGATATGTTTTTATTACAGCCGAGATGTTCATAGCCTCCTCCTCGACAACAGTGAAATTTCACTCGTTTCCCGACGGCGAGTTGGTCTACAATTATCAGCCAGGCTCCAAGGCTGATGGTCCAGTCAGAGACATTTCCTGGAGTAAAGATGGAATGTGGCTGTCGCTCGTTCCAAAGTCCGGACCGGCGGAAATCATAAGCGTCCGTAGTCAACTCAAACTACTCCACACGATACAAGACGTGGAAGAACCTTCGTGTACGGCGTTCCAAAATAATACAAAGAAGTTCATCGCCTATGGTACCAAGAACGGACTGGTTCTAGTCTACGACATCAAGTCGAAGAAAATAAAAAATCGGTAAGATGTATTCGGTAAAGTTTGATTTCCAGCGGCACCATCTGGCTAAATGAGCTGAAATTAAGTATCTGTAAATTCTCTTGATGCAGAACGAAATTATCAAAATATGGGTAAATTCAGTCGACATTCCGGAACTACCAAACGAAGAGAGTGGCGGATAGATTAATGAGCGGAAATTTTCCAAAACCATTGGTGAAAGATGCGGAAATCAATTATTAACAGCATATCCGAAATTCAGCCGTTTTTATGTGGATTTGCACCTTAAAGCTACTCCAAATTGAGTTAGAAGCTTGAAAATTTGTACGTAGAATAAGTTGATCCCATTTGACGGTATAACCTTCTTTCTCTAACTGCGGCAATTTTTATGCAGAGGTTCCTTGTGTTTCACTGATTTTGGAGATTTGCGTACCTCCACAGCTTCTTCAGATTAAGTTCTTCATCTTCGGTTAGCGCTACCCAACGTTGTTTGTCTTCTTTATGGTATTCATTTTCCAAGCTATCTATGAATGTGAGAAATGTAAAAATATTATCGATGAAATAATAACATACTAAGTTTTGCCGGCTTGCATGTTTTATCGCTGTGAAACGAGAGTTGCTATGGAAACTTCCTCACTAAAAATGGAATGAGTGAACTAGTCAGTGAGATACCTCTGTAGTTAACGCACTGCGACTTTTTATGGATTGGAACTGTAATACTTTCTTGCCATTTAGTCGGTATCTTTTCCTTTTTCCATATGCGCATTATTAGTTTATGTATTTCTCGGTGTAGGGCGTTCCATCCATATTTGAGTAGTTCTGATGGTATATTGTCGGAGCCAGGTGCTTTGCGGTTGTTTAGCTTATTTATGGCTCTTTGTACTTCAGCGTAGCTTGGCTCTTCTACTGGTAAGCTCGCAGTCAGGTATATGTTTTCTAGATTAAGTTAGAGGGTTGAAATTTTGTACGAAAAAATTGAGCTGAGTTAGTGAAGCATTATTTAGGGGTTTCAACTCTTGTCCTTAACCGCAACCAATGAAAAGATATCATGAATTTTCGTGGGTTCTTAGGTTTTTCTCACTCCACAGCGCTTCAGGAGTAACTGAGGCGGTTAAGAAATATATCTAAAAAAGGACAAAAATGACGAAAAAGTAAGACGTTGGTGGGAGAGCATCGCAAAATTATGTTTCTCAAAATTATGTGAAGTTGTAATTATAACTATCGCCATCTTTATGTAGACATTTCTTGATTTTTCCTGGTTTTTGGGAATTTGTGTACCTTGGTACCTTCACAGCTCCTGCAGCATTGAGTAACAGGATTTGTGGTATGTGGATTGGATAGATGTTATATGTAGAAAAGGTTGGCTTGTGCGAAAAATAAGGCTTACTAACTGGATATAGTAGATGAAATCTTTAATAATGAATTCATGCATTCCCAGCCCTATGCGTATCGCGTTATTTTGACAAATCATTTCCTTGAAAATGAAATATATTATAACAAAGTATCGCGCAAATCTATCCAATATTTGAAAATCTGTAGAGTTATTCAAGATGAAAATTTATCGTCTACTTTACACAATACTGGTGATCTGAACAAATGGTTATGATTAAGGTTTGATTGCTTACTATTAAGGTTCGATTGCTCATGAATAACGTTTGGTTGCTTATGATTAAGGCTTGATTGCTTATGATTAAGGTTTGATTGATTATGATTAAGGTTTGATTGCTTATGATTAAGGCATGATTGCTTATGATTAAGGCTTGATTGCTTATGATTAATGTTTGATTGGTTATGTTTAAGATTTTATTGCTTAAGAATAAGTTTTGATTGCTTATGATTAAGGTTTGATGGCTCTACTTGTTGGCTACTAGGTTACTAAATTGATATATTACAATACTTCTTCCAGTTATAATAAACACGATATTATCTCATTTTCAGTAGTATTACTGATTTTGATGAGTGTTATGGGATGTTATGCCATTTTCAGAGTATTATTACCTTTGAGGATGAGTAATACTCTTGAAGATGGAATAGCATGTGTACTAGAACCGAGCCAGTGTTTTATTTTAGTGTATCAGTTTTAAAGAGTATCAGCAACACAAATTCATTGTTGGTGAATACAAAAATGTTTCGAAGTTTTGTGAAAATAGAGTGAAGAAGTAGATAGAACTTTGAAGTACGCCATTCATTCTCGGTGATAGTTTCTAACGAAAACCTAAAAAAACTGAAAAGTTTAGATATTCAACTTTATTTATAAGCAGTTCAAATGACAGAATAATTATCTGTCTATCACAATTCTCTATAATTGATTCACTTAGCAGAGTAATTAACCAGACGAGTGCCCACTTCGTAGACCATAACTTTGATCTCTATTACACTCTTGTTTTTTATAAATTTAAAAGTTTATGTGTGGATAGCTTGTTCCATTACAAATAGTAAGGTAATTGGTCTATAGTTTCAGAGACCACAGTTTTACCTTTTACCAAGAATACGATGCGCTCGAGCAATCATCCATCATGATGAAGTCTTTGCGTAAAAAAATTTAATTAAATTTGTCGCTGTATTTTATACGCAATTTTTCAGGAATCAGGTGTATCCAATTTGGCGTTGAGTTCATTTGGCCATCTCCATTTCTTTTATTGAAGGTCGAAAATAAACAATTGTTGGCGAAAAAGTGAAAAAAAAGACTAGAGATGTCGTGGGATACACGGTTCGAACGAAGTTCTTTTCGCTATAAATTATGTATTATTGCAGGCACAATGAAATAATTTAACAATGTTTGAGAATAATTGAATGAAAAATAAATCAGAATATAAGGATTTACATATTACTTCGAGAACAAATGGAAACTATTCAAAAAAATAAGACAAAGAGGTCAATATAACATATTTTCGTAGAACAATATTAATATGAAAACCTTTAATGGGAAAAATAACTAGGCGATCACAACTATCCGACAGATATGTATTATTATGCACAACTACGAAAGATTTTAGTTACGTTGTCAACAAATATATAAGTATATATATATATATATATATATATATATATATATATATATATATATATATATATATATATATATATATATATATATATATATATACAACGCCGCAGCAACATTCCAACGGGACCGTTTTCGAGGCTATACCCTCGGTCGTTTGTTTTTTGTTTATTATGTTACTCGTGTTCGATTAATTTCAATAAATAAATATTGAATATTAGGAGGCCTCGGTAGCCCAGCGATAGGGTGTATCGCTTGTAAACCTCTGATTATGGGTTCGAGTCCCACCTAGCTCTTGGGTGCTGTGTATGTCCCATGAAATTTAGAGGTTCTGAATATGATAAACTGTTGGGTAATGACGTAGTTTCAAGCCTATTGGCCGTTCGGAACAGGTGTAAAACTGTAGGTCCCTTGAGATAAAAAAAAATTGATTATTATTTAAAATCCAAATCCACTGTTTATTTATTATCCCATAAATTACCTATAAATTTAAAAAATATTGGAGAATTTGCTTTACCTTTTTGTTGGTCTAGCCGCAGCCCCCTTGAGGTCGCGGGACTAGTTCCCCCAACGCACAGAACCATTGTAGCTGCGGCGCTGTATATATATATATATATATATATATATATATATATATACATATATATATATATATATATATATATATACATATACTAGCTGACCCAGCAGACGTTGTTCTGCCATATAAATTATTTTTATCTATCTATCTAACTATCTATCTAGATAGTTATTTATCTTTCTATCTATCGTTCTATCTATCTAGATAGTTATCTATCTTTCTATCTATCGTTCTATCTATCTATCTACATATATATATCTATCAATCTATCTGACCCGGCAAACGTTGTTCTGCCATATAAATTATTTTTATCTATCTATCTTTTTATCTATTCATCTATCTGCCGATGTATCATTATCTATCTAACAATCTATCTATCAATCTATGTGACCCGGCAAACGTTGTTTAAATTATAAAAATGGCTATTAAAAAATATGGGTTAATGATAGAAGGGTGAAAATTTAGAGTTTTTTGTATTTTTTAATGCAACATCATAAAAAAATAAAAATGAAAATTTTGTCCAAAAAATTTATAAAAATGTTTGTGGTGAACTACTTTAATCACCTAGGGGTATGAAAAATATATTACGACCTATTCTCAGACAGACTATTGTTATTTTCGATTTCCAACTTGCAACCCTATTGCGGATCTGTGGATAAAATTTAAAAGAATGAAAATCGCGACGGAAAAATAGGGGTTGATCGTAGAAGGTAAAAAATTGATAGTTATATGAATTTTTTTATTCTTGACAAAATTAAAATAAAAAAATTGAAGTTTATAATCAACAAATAAAAAATAGGGATTGATCGTAGAGGAGTGAAAATTTAGGGTTGTATGTATTTTAGAATGCTGTATCATAAAAAAAAATTAACATCAAGTTTTGTCTAAAAAAAAATCATGGGGTGGACTACCTTTAATATTTAGGGCGATGAAAAATAGATGTTGGCCGATTCTCAGACCTACCCGATATGCACACAAAATTTCATGAGAATCGGTCGAGCCATTTCGGAGGAGTTTAACAAATGAAAAATAGGGGTTGATCGTAGAGGTGTGCAAATTTAGGGTTGTGTGTATTTTTGAATGCTGTATCATAAAAATATAGAACAGAAATTTGTGTCTGAAAAATAAAAAAATTAAATTAGGGGATGGACCACCCTCAACATTTAGGGGGATGAAAAATAGATGTTGGCCGATTCTCAGATCTACTCGATATGCACACAAAATTTCATTAAGAATCGGTCGGGCCATTTCGGAGGAGTTTAACAAATGAAAAATAGGGGTTGATCGTAGAAGGGTGAAAATTGAAGGTTGTATGTATTTTTGAATGTTGTATCATAAAAAAAATAGAACAGAAAATTTCGTCTGAAAAATAAAAAAATTAAATTGAGGGGTGGACCACCCTTAACATTTAGGGGGATGAAAAATAGATGTTAGCCGATTCTCAAACCTACCCGATATGCACACAAAATTTCATGAGATTTGGTCGAGCCATTTCGGAGAAGTTCAACTTCTAACACCGCGACACGAGAATTTTATATATTAGATATATGTTTATATATATTTGAAAACTAGCTTGTACGCAATCTCAATTTCAAAAAAATAAGCCTAAGAAACTTCATTCAAATTCATAATTCAACGATAATGAAAGATTTCGGAGCTTCTAACTCCAATTATAAACCGGCGAAGATGAAGCAAGTTATTCAGTATTATTTCATTTGGTTTTTTTTGTATTGATGAGGCCGATACATGGTGTAAATTACTAAACATATTAAAACAATGGTTAATAATAACAATTTACACATTTATTTGAAGAAATAACACATGACGCACATTTCGGTGGAACTTCACCTTCTTCAAATGCTAATGGCAAGGGAGTTTGCCATTACCATCTGAAGAAGGTGAAGTTCCACCGAAATGTGCGTCATGTGTTATTTCTTCAAATAAATGTCAAAATTGTTATTATTAACTATTATTTTAATATGATTTGGTTTTACAGGATATAATTCAAACAAAGAATGCCAATTCAACTGCGTTTTGCTAATATTGCTTAAACCTAAACTGAACTTCCAATTAAATTAGCTGAGGAACCTTTCATATAATTCAAAAATAATAAACGATTTTGGACATTTCAACTGCAATTATAATCATGTACAGATAATGCAAGGTATTCAAACTAGATTCATTCAAGTTCGTCTAAGTTGTATATTTCAATAAAATAATTATATTTAAATAGTTGATGGAATCCGTCTTTACTACGTGATAAAGAGATGAAGTTGCTGCCATACCTAAATGTAATATTCAAAATGCTTTCAAACCTAAGACAAAACTCTCAGGATTTTTATTCAATGCCAAAGATATCACTTCAAAATTTGAAAGTTGATTTGTCCTGTATTGAAAGGAGTATAGGTCAGACTGGTCGATCGTTCACGACAAGATTTAAAGAACACCAACAATCTTTTTCGAAAAATAAAACGGGTTCAACGTTTTCAAATCATTGCCGTGAAAACCACTACCCGTTTCCACAAATAGATAACTTTCAAATTATGCACAAATTACCGAAAGGAACGAAACTAACATATTCAGAATCATTAGAAATTTTTAAACTCAATCATAATGCGAAAACTATCTTGCTGAACGACCAGATTGACTTGATATATTTTCCTATATTTAGTGTATTCAAACAATAATGATTCTTCTAAGAACATTTTATTGTACTAATTTTGGAAATCCACTTCGATTAGCCCTTCTTGAAATGTTTTCCTCTTGTCTATTCAGGTACCTGCAATAATTCTTTCCCACCCTTAAGCGCAAATCTATAATTATGTAGGTATTAAGTTCTTAACTCAATCTGCCCGATGATGGTCTAGTGACCGAAACTGCAATCGCAGTGTTATATTTCTCAAAGTATTTTTGTGATAATAAACGTAGTAAATTCAAGTTTTGTTTTTGTTCATAATTATATTTACTTGAATTAACTGATATTTTTGTATATCTGTTTCAGATTTCCACGGGCTTCTTCCCTAATATCTCATATTGCATACACTGCAAGAGATACTCATCTGGTAGCAGGATGTTTGAATGGAGAAGTTTTATTATACAGCAACCTCACTTATGCACTGTCGTCTACATACAAAATTCCTAGGTCAGAGAGCGTGAGTGCTCTACGAACCAACCCGTCCAAACGAAACTATATTATTGGAGGTAGTAACGAAGGAGTAGTGGTAGTGTGGGACACGAATGTCAACAAACACAGGTTTTTCGTCGAATCTCATAAAGCTCCTGTCACTGGCGTTGCATTTTCGCCGATCAATTCCGATTTGGTTATTTCAACTGGTGCTGACCGTCAATTTTGTTGTTACGACATTGTTTCTAATAAGTGCATAGCCAGCGTTCCCGTGAACAACAATATGACTGCCGTAGATTTTTCTCATGACGGTACACATTTCATTATGTCGTCTCAAGAAGGTAACATTTGCCTGTACGACTCTAGGAGAATTTTAGAGCCAGTCTTCATTTTTGAGGCTCATAAGAGTTCCATAAAAAATATCGCCCTCCAGAAACAAGAAGTATCTAACACATTTTGTAACGTATCTGAAGATAAAGTCATGCTAGAGCAGAATAAATCTGATCAGGATGAAGTATTAGAAAGGAATAATGAATCGTTTAGGGTTCTTCTTCAAGGTTATCCCGAAGCTGGAGATTTGCCAGATTGTGATGTACACTCGTCGCCAAAACCAGCAGATTCCTTCATGGTTGCTATGGGATTGGGCAATGCATCACAAAATGGGAACAGCATATATGAACCATCAAGAACTAATGGAGAAGGTCAGTAATCATTTCGTATCTGAATTTAAAAATGCGCAGACTGGTCTTATAAATTTGATTTATATGGCAATTTTTGGGATTTTTGCTGGAAACAATTCACTGAAGAGAAGATTAATTATACTATATTCTTCACGAAATTCTCAATATATCTTTCACTTAATGAAGATTTGGTTAATATGTCATTCTCTAATGGGTATTGATATTAACACGTTGAGCGCCGCGTGCCCACAGCTGGACATTATTGTGATTGACTCACGGACCATGTGCCCACCGGTGGGCACTATCGAGGTTTGGTTTCAGTTACCAGTGTTCACTGGTGGCTACGATATCTATTGGTTTTCATATACGCATCTAAAGTACTGTCCTAGATTCAAGTTTAATTGATGGCGGATTGGGCGGATTGTGACGATAAAGGGAAAAAACTCGTAGTCAATTTTTTTTTAATACTTGAAAATGGAAAATAAATGTATTCATTCATAACACTTATCATATAAATTTATGATGCACTTGAAAATTTGAAATACAGATGGGTGTGTTATTGCAACCTAGACACATAGTGTTCACCTTCTTTATGTATTTTCTGGCATATGAAGCACGTTGCTCGAAAAAAAAACTTGTTATAACAAGAGGATTTTTTCTTGTTCGTCACTCTCCTCTGGCCCACGACTTATTTTGTTTCATGGACTTCTTTATTTAACACGAAAGTGTTGTTTCTTGGTGTTGTAAGCTTCAGCAGGAGAACTAACAGTTTTACTCAGTATAGGTCTATTTGTTGATGTAGATGTAGATTTCTGAATACATATGTTGAATTCTCCAGGCTGAGTTTCTGTCTTCTCCAATACATTCACTTCTTCCAGTAATTCTTTTTCCGTTAGGAGTCTTCTACCAAAATTCATTTTTCACTAACTCGGCCAACTAGCAAGTAACATATAATTACTTAAATTTTTGAGGTCACTCTATATAGTTTCTCGTTCACTTTACTACTTTTAAATGTCTTATTATGTCTAGTTTAGGCATATACTACAAGTTTATTTTTGTTTCAGGGAATTTTTACCACAACTTTAGCATAAACTGTAATAATAACACGTATCTACTGGTGGACACGCGGTCCCAGAATGTAAATTTACTGAAAAGAACCGCTTGTCCATCGGTGGTCATCGTCATAAATAAAGAAAAAAATTTTGAAACTTATCAAAAACACACGCAACAAGAAGTTCTACATATGTTGTGGTCCCAGTTGCACTTTTACCGTTGACAGCGCGGCGTGTTAAAATATGCAGACTTCTTTTATGAATTTTTTTCATATCCCATTTTCAAGATTTTTGCAAGAAACAATGCAATATTTATTGAAGAGAAATTCAATTAGACAACCTTAGCATAATATATTGTTGGCAAGGTTCTTCCAGTCGTAATCTTCACGATATTCTCCCCCCCGAATCATTCACTTCATGAAGGTTTTTGTATTATTGAAACATCCGTAATGATATCATTGAAATACGCAGACCGCTTTAAAAAATTTTGTTTCTATCCATATTTCCAGATATTCGCAAGAAATAGTGTAATATTTCGCTAAAGCGGAATTCATCAAAATAACTTTCGCTCCTGTTTTGATGATTGGACTAGATGTGTTGATTCTGGCACTCCGGTAGATGTTGTGTACCTCGATTTTGCTCGAGCGTTTGATCGTGTTCCCCACCGCCGACTCCTGTGGAAACTTGAGTTCCTGGGAGTGAGAGGTCATCTGCTTTCTTGGATTAAATCATTTTTGTCATTCCGTACGTTTCGAGTTAGGGTCGGTGACTGTTTCTTCTCTTCCGATATAAGCGTCCGTAGTGGTGTTCCCCAGGGCTCGGTACTGGGTCCCATCTTGTTTTTGTTGTACACTTCTGAGCTCCCGCGTATTTTTAAATAGAGCTGTGCAATGTTCGCGGATGACACGAAACTCAGTAACTGTCCACTGGTCAATACAGGACACCTCCAAAATGACCTTGATAATTGGTGGTGCGAGGAGTGGTTGTTGCCTCTCAATATCGATAAGTGTTGTATGCTTCATATTGGTAAGGGAAATCCTAAGATTGCTTACTTCATCGACCAGCAGAGGCTGGCTAGTGTCTCGCAACATTGTGACCTGGGTGTTACAATCACTGAGAACTTAAATTGGTCTACCCACATTTCAATGGCTGTATCCAGGGCAATAAAATTTACTTATCTACTATCCAAAACTTTCGCTGGATGTGATATTGCCACGTGCAGGACCCTCTACACAACTTACGTGCGACCTATTCTTGAGTATGCGGGCCCAGTATGGTGGGCAAATCTGAACAGAGATCAGGAACTCCTAGAATCCGTGCAGCGGTGGAGCACACGTATTCCGTTTGGCAGAATTCGCCCGGACTATCAGACTAGGCTGCGGTTGTTTCAGTTGCCTTCTTTTTCGGAACGCAGATTGAGAGGTGACTTGATAATCACATATAGAGCGCTTCACTCTCTCTTCGGTGCAGACATGGCGTACCTCTTTCCACTCAATCAGAACCGGGCATTGAGAGGACACTGCTACAAGCTGGCCAAAGAGAACTTCAGGACAACAGTGAGGAGCAACTTTCTCCCCAACAGAGTCTTCGAAATCTGGAATCGGCTTCCCTCTGACATTGTGTTGTCGCAAACGGTGAATTCCTTCAAGAACTCTCTGGATAGATGGTCTGAACTTCATCATTAATAAATTTAAATAAAGCTAATTTAATTTCATTTCAGCTCATTTGATTTGTTACTCAGTTTATATGTTTGTAACACTTCTCGAATTCTTTCTAAGTTTTAATTTTATGTTTATATTTTTGAGTTTATAGGTTTACCTTAACTCTCAACTTTTTTGTAATAATAATAATAATAATAATAATAATAATAATAATAATAATAATAATAATAATAATAATAATAATAATAATAATAATAATAATAATAATTTCTTGTCGGAAATGTTCTTCAAATCGTCATCTTCACTAGAACCGTCCATTTCATGAACATTTTTATATTTTTTTATTGTTGAAGCACCCGTAATGATATTATTTAAATATACAGATCGATATATAAATTTTGTTTATTTGCCATTTTGCAGATTTTATACTGTATTTCACTAAAGAAAATTCAGTTAGACAATGTTGACATAATTTCTTGTCGGAAATGTTCTTCAAATCGTAATTTGTATGAGATTTTCCCTATGAGTCGTTTACTATATAAAGGTATTAGCTGTGCACGCGTGGAATTTAATTCTTGTAACTATTCACACCAAAGAATTTTGGCAAAATCACGATGTTAAAAACTAAACTATTTGTCCAAAAAATGTTATATCCTAAACTACTCATCCGATTTAAAAAATTGCCCACCAATAATTAGAATGGACTCAGTTATATTTGATCTTTTTTTTTTTTTGAATGAGATGACGAAGCCACACCAGAGGTGTGGCTTCGTCATCTATGGACATTAGCCATCAAATTACTAAATGAGGGGAACCACTGAAAACTCAGAACGCACACAAACACCCAGGAATACGGTGGGAATCGAACCCACCAACTCCGTCAACGAAGACGGCATAGCGCTACCTATATTTTTTTGTTCACAATCGCTTCCTTCACGATAAGAGATATTTGAGTGCATTCTATTCAACAGGTTCAGAACTCAAAAAATTATATAAAAAAGTCTACAATGAGATAGGTCCATATGCTAAGGTTAATACAAAATATTGTCAATTTGTGTATTAACCTCAACTTTTTTATAGACCCTTCGGAGTTCCACAACTTCTCTATGAAATCATTTAAATATCTTTTACCGTTAAAAATCGTTCGTATAAACGCATTCGCTCGACGGTGTTTTCTTCGACTTAGTTGCAAAAGTGGTCGCCACGAAGAGATCTTTTATTCTAACTGGATAATATATAGCTTATGTCCAAATAAGCACCGACAAAGTCAATTCTAAACGGTGAATGAATTTTCGAAATCCAATGAGATTACTTCCTCGACCAAACTTACAAACATTTCCTCCATGTTAGTATTCGCAGTATCGAAACTTATATCAGCAAAATATTCACAATGAAATATTAATCATTTCAGGCGATCAAAAATGGAACGAATTATGTCCGCCCGTCCTATGGCTCTTTTCAGGACGATGTTAAACATCAGGGGTGACAAGGCATCTCCCTGTTTAAGCCCGTTTTGTATTTCGAACTGTTCAGATAGTTCACTGCCTACTCGTACCTTGGATCTACCCCCGTCTATACACAGTTTTGTCATATGGATGAGTTTTTTTGGAATTGAGAATTCTACCATTGCGTTCCACACTTGACTTCTTTCCACAATGTCATATGCTTGTCTGAAATCTATAAAGAGGTTATGTATTGTTCTATTCGATTCCCATCCTTTCTCTACAAGTTTTCTTAAGGCAAAAAGCTGATCGATAGTTGATCTTTATCTTCTAAAACCCACTTGATATTCCCCCAGATTGTTTTCTGCGAATGGTGTTAATTTATCCAACAGGATATTTCCCAAGACCTTATATTCAGTAATTATCAGTGAGATACCTCTGTAGTTAACGCACTGAGACTTGTCTCCCTTTTATGGATTGGAACTTTCTTGCCATTTAGTCGGTATCTTTTCCTCTCTCCATATGCGCATTATTAGTTTATGTATTTCTCGGTGTGGTGCGTTCCATCCATATTTGAGTAGTTCTGATGTAGGCCAAGCTACAGAGATTTAGAGTGAGCATTTTGTGCAAAAAGTGTTAGAAGAAAACCAGCTCCGCCATTGTTTGTCAAATAGTTCCACATGATATAGTGATATGTTTTTCACTCGACTTTATTATTTATATCTATGTTATTAACAATTTTATGCAAAACATTTTTTAGTGTTTTGCTTATAAAATTGAAACTATCAGAGCAATCGTGATGGTGTCAATACACTTATTGTAGAAAATGAAAAGACGAAAAAAATGAGAGGTCGGACGACTCGATCAGACCCTTAGTCTAAGGGAAAATTGGAAAAAACCGGCCAAAATGCAGTTTTTTCAAAAGTTCATAACTCGGTTGTTTTTTGAGTTGTAGCGTAGATCCTCCGGTTAGTATTATTTATCAATATAAACTTCATTTGTGCGAAGAGCAGGAACTGTCCGATGCATAGTTTTTGATCTGTGGCCATTTGAATATTTTACTATGCAATTTTCCAGCAGACCTGAATGCGACAGGTATAGTCCGATTTCAATTTACAAAAAAGATTTTGAAAGTAGAATTCTCATAGTCCAAAATGTTCATCTTGGTTTTACATGAAAACGCTGGAAAATATGTTGAAAATAAAGCTGAACATGACGAAAAACGGCCGAGCGCGTGAGAATAGTTGAAGAGTGGGGGTAAAGCAGCAGGCAAGGATAAGCACGACATTAGAAAGCGTCGGCATTTTGAACATGACGCTTATTTCTCGGCCGTTTTTCGTCATGTTCAGCTTTATTTTTAACATATTTCTCAGCGTTTTCATGAAAAACCAAGATGAACGTTTTGAACTATGAGAATTCTAATTTCAAAATTTTTTTTGTAAATTGAAATCCGACCATACCTGTCGCATTCAGGTCTGCTGGAAAATTGCATAGTAAAATATTCAAATGGCCACAGATCAGAAACTATGCATCGGATAGTTCCTGCTCTTCGCACAAATAAAGTTTATATTGATAAATAATACTAACCGGAGGATCTACGCTACAACTCAAAAAATAACCGAGTTATGAACTTCTGAAAAAACTGCATTTTGGCCGGTTTTTTTCCAATTTTCCCTTAGACTAAGGGTCTGATCGAGTCGTCCGACCTCTCATTTTTTTCGTCTTTTCATTTTCTACAATAATTATATTGACACCATCACGATTACTCTGATAGTTTCAATTTTATAAGCAAAAAACTAAAAAATTTTTTTGCATAAAATTGTTAATAACAAAGACATAAATAATAAAGACGAGTGAAAAACATATCACTATATCATGTGGAACTATTTTACACACAATGGCGGAGCTGGTTTTCTTCTAACACTTTTTACATGAAAAAATCTCTGTAGCTTGGCCTAATGGTATATTGTCGCAGCCAGGTGCTTTGCAGTTTTTTAGCTCATTTATGGCTCGTTTTAGCGTAGCTTGGCTCTTCTACTGGCCAACCCGCAATCAGGTAAATGTTTTCTAGACTAAGTTAGAGGGCTGAAATTTTGTACAAAACAATTGAGCTGACGTTAGTGAAGCATTATTTAGGGAGTTCAACTCTTTTGCTTAACCGCAGCCAATGGAAATATATCATGATTTTTCGTGGGTTTTTAGGTTTCGCTCACTCCACAGCGACTCAAGAACGACGTTAGTGCGTGGGCATCCCAAAATTATGTTTTTCAAGATTATGTGAAATTTTAATTATAGCCATTGCCATCTTCATATAAAACTCTCTTGTTTTTTCCTGGTTTTTGGAGGATTTGTGCACCTTCACAGCTTCTGCAGCATTGAGTAAGAGGATTTGTGGTATGTGGATTGGATAGATGTTAGGAAAGTATCCTTTGGAGTCTTTTGCTTTACCACCGCCATATGTATAGATTTCATGTAATTTGTAGGTTTTAAGGTTTTGCTCACCTGTAAGCCCCTCCAGATGGACTTTGGCGGTTGAGACCTTATATGATGTTTGGCAAGTGCGAAAAATAAGGCTAACTAACTGGATGTTGTACATGGCATCTTTAATAATGAATGTATGCATTCCTAGCTCTATTCGTATCGCGTTATTTTGACAAATAATTTCCTTGAAAATGAAACTGCAGGCTCAAACATTTTAATGAAAATTTTATATTTATTAGTTTATATTAGTTATAAAAAATAAATTATATTGTTTTCCATTTATAGTTAAAGTATATTATAACAAAGTATCGCGCAAATCTATCCAATATTTGAAAATCTGTAGAGTTATTCAAGATGAAAATTTATCGTCCACTTTACAAAGTACGGGTGATCTGAAGAGAAGGTTATGATTAAGGTTTGATTGCTTACTACTAAGGTTTGATTGCTCATGAAAAGCGTTTTCAACGTTTCAACGTGGTCGACACGAAGAGATTTTTTATTCTAACTGGATAATATATAGCCTATGTCCAAATGTGCACCGACAAAGTCTATTCTAAACAGTGAATGAATTTTCGAAATCCGATGAGATTACTTCCTCAACCAAGCTTACAAACATTCCCTCCTTATATTATGTTAGTATTCGCAGTATCGAAACTTATATCAGCAAAATATTCACAATGAAATATTAATCATTTCAGGCGATCAAAAATGGAACGAATTGAAGGCAGACGATGCTCATCTTTATCAAACCAGGAGGGATGTCCCAGAGAAGGAAAAACAGAGTTTACACGACGTACACGGTTTTACTCAAAAACAGGTTTCTACATCTACACCAAATTATCCAGTTGGTGCGGTCTCAAAATTGGAAGCCGCTTTATCGCCAATTGCAATTCCGAATGTCGATAATGAAGCAACAAAATCTATTTTAGTCCCAGTAGAACAAATTACAAAAATTACTGAAGATATCGTTAGAAAAGAAATGTCAGATATGTTCAATTCATTCAGTTATGAGATAAAGTATCAATTCATGAATAGCAGTAGTCAGATCAGGAGGATGTATCTTGATATGCAGATGTCAATGGTTAAAGAATTCATTAAAATGGAAAATAACATGAATTCTCTGAGAGAAGACATCGCTTCTAATTCTCCCCTATCCGAGAACTATTTATTAGAGGAAAATTTGAGACTTAAAAAACAAATAGCAGTACTGGAAGAGCAGTTGGCTAGCAGGTCAGAATACACGAATGGGAACTAGGTCAGAATGCACGAATTAACTTCATTAAAGTGATATAAAAATAATTTCCAAGTGAATCTTTTTTAACACATATGTATATTTTTCTATTATATTTTTCATTGAAATAAAAGTACTTTTATTATAAAAAATTTAAATCTAATTAATTTCTGTAAGTAAGTAAGTAAGTAAGTAAGTAGATTTATTGGTGCCAGATATACATATTGTATTTACACAGGTCAGGTCTTTAAAAATTCACAGATAAAAATAAAACAATAAAAGGTACAAAATCACAGATTTGACATATCTAGTTTAAAATAGTCATCTACACTATAGACTACACATTTAATAAGGAACTTTTTCATCACATTGTTGAATTTGTTAGTTGAGTAATTTCTCACCACTAGTGGTAGCTTATTATAAAGTTTAAAAGACAGGTATCCAGAACCTCTCTGTGACCTACATAACCTGTGAACGGGCAGTCAGATATCAAATCTGCCTCTGGTTTCATACGGGTGAAAATCACCACTCAATTTTGACTCTGTAACATGTTTATGAGCATACTTAAGTGATTCAAATATAAACAAACCATAAAATGTTGAAAAACCCAGATTGGCAAAAGCATCAGCACATGATTCTCGATATTTTAACCCCGCACATATCCTGACAGCCCTCCGCTGAAGTCCAAAAATCCTGTCACTCCCGCCACAACCTCCCCATACCACAACGCCATACCTCATGTGAGACTCGCATAGCGCGAAATAAGCCACCCTGATAACGTGCCCAGATACAGATTGGGAGAGGCAATGCAAAACATATATGTTTCTAGCAAGAATACTAGACAGATGGTCCACGTGAGAAGCCCACGTGAGCCGTGAATCCAGGTACAATCCCAAGAACTTCACACTTGAGCATTCAATATCACGCATACTGAAAAAGACCCTCTGAGTCTTACCCTTATTCAAGCAAAGGCCATTCTCAGCAAACCAGCCCGATGCCCTCGACAGGGCCTCCCCACACCGAGCCTCCGCACAAGCCAACCCCGACGAGGATACCGCAAGAGTGGAATCATCTGCATACAGTAATGAAAAGAATTTGTCCATGTAGCCTGAGAAATCGTTAATGAAAATAATAAAGAGTAGAGGTCCAATAATGGACCCTTGCGGTACCCCAATCGATATTGGGACACTGTCAGACCATTCATTTCTGAAGAAAACTCGTTGGAACCTAGTTTTTAAGAAGGATTCAATCAATTTCACACTGCTATCACAAAAACCATACACCACTAGCTTGCCAAGAAGCCCCCCGTGAGGAACGCAATCGAAAGCCTTAGTCAAGTCAAGAAACAGGGCCACCGAGTACAAACCCTGTTCAAACATTTCCAACGTATATGAAACAAATTTAATAATCGCATCCGTGGTGCTGCGTCCCCTCCTGAAACCAAACTGGTTGTCATCCAAAAGATGTTGCTCCTCAAAATGAGTCATAATTTGACCAACCAGCAACCTCTCGAACACTTTGGACAGCACCGGAACCAAAGATATGGGTCTATAACTTCCAGCATCGTCAATATCGCCCTTTTTAAAGAGTGGAATAGTTTTTGAAATCTTTAAGCAGTCTGGATATATACCCAAATTAATGCATCTATTCAATAAAAAAGTGAGTGGTTCAACTAGACAATTTATATTCCTTTTCAAAATGCTGGAAGTTAAACCATAGTAGTCACGTGAGGAGCTATCCCCAAGCTGGGATATTGCTTCCCGAACCTCCATGAAAGACACCTCCCTGAAAGAGAAAACCTCCACCGTGGGAGTCCTTGAAGTGAAAGTATTTCCTAGTGCACCAGCCTGTGAATCCATGCCCCTGACAGTTTCATGAGGTGCAGCCTCAAAAAATTTACTTAAAGTGTCCGAATTAAGTTCAGTAGAACAGGCAGTGTTCGATTTTTTTCGCTGGGCATTTATAATTGACCACATGCATTTGGAGCGATTTGATGATTTCATGATTAAATTGTCATGAGCTCTCTTCTTAGCCGCATCAATTGCAAGTCTATACTTGAGTCTAAGAGAATTTTTCAGTTGCTTAAATTCATTCGTCCTATATCTGTCAAAGAGGGAACTCACCATCACGAGAAGTTGTCTCATCTGACGTAGTTCATCCGTATACCAGTGAACAGCCCGCTTCTCACAACCATGATCAGCATAAGTTTTTAGCGGAAAAGCAATCTCTACGGCACTCACCAGGTTGTTCAGAAAGACCTCAAAAACCTTGACCACAGGAAGGCTCCCATCCCTTGTAAAACTCCAGTCCAAGTTAGTCAGCATGCCATACAGACTGTTGAAACCCTTCTCAGTTAATGGACGACAGGACTTCCATACCTTTTTCCCCGGCTCACACGGAACTCTCACACTCACCCTCTGCGCTTTGTGATCGGAAATATTGCATTCAATTACATCAGCATTTCTCCCACCACATTCAAAATTTACAAAGATATTATCCAGTCAATTATCACCCCGGGTTGGTTCATCAATTGTAGGAAAGAAACCAAAAGAATTCATAAGGTCACAGAGAGACTCAGCATACCTATCAACAGAATTAAAACGAACATTAAAATCACCACACAGAAAGACCTTACACTCCAATCTAAGTACATCTAAAATTTTCTCAACAATCTCCGTGAATATATTAAAATTTCCTTTTGGAGACCTATAAAAACTGACAACAGTAAAATTCAAATGAACTAACTTAATTGCAGAAACTTCACAATGAAACTCAGTAGACAGAGCATTGATGTTTTCTAGAGAAATAAAACTATTACTTTTACAGTGTATCGAAACTCCACCATTCTTCATACTCACTCTTCCAAACGTACTGGCAGTATACCAACCCTCAATATGTAATTGTTTACACAGTGAGTTCTTCAAAAAGTGCTCAGTGAGGCAGACAACATCTGGATTATGTTCCTTCAACAGGGAGCTCAATACATTGATCTTGGAACTCACACCCTGTATATTAAGATGAAATACAGAAAATATACTCCTATTGTCTGATATCGGCACTTTGTTCATATCATTTTCAGTCAGACAGATTCCTGTACCGTCACTCGTTTGTGAAAAAACTTTTTTACAAGTGCCCCATCCGGCCATACATTTTCGTCTTTAGCTATATCAAAACTGGAGTCGTTCATAGTTACCTTAAAAGAAAGGTATACGTCCGGGAATTTAGAAGGCAACGTTTCACAAATTGCCTCTGGTATACTCTTCCGAACCATACTAGCAAACATATTTAGCTGTGTGTCAGGAGCTATACGTGATACAAAAAGATAAGCTTTCTGATTTGGATGTATAACTGATTATTTTTTGACGTTTCTTAAAACCAATGAAATGCTTCTTTATTTGTCACAAAAGTAAGTTTTAACCAATGCTGTCATTATTATAGTGGGAATAAATCTTTTGTGATTATTCTCGGGAATAATCACTGTAGCTTTTATTTGCTTAGCAAGTGTCAGATAGTTGTCAAAATAATTACCTAATTGTGTCAACGCAATATATAAAATGGATGAAAATCATCGGTTTAGTACCTTTTCTGATGCAGAAATAACAAAAAATATTTTAGAAACTACTTCGAAATACACTCTAATAAGTAATCAGTCTATATGGAGACAATTTAAGACCTTCACCAAAGAAAGAATAGTATATTCTGTAATAAGGTTAGAATGAAAATTCGATGCGAGTGGAAAAGTTCCGAGCGCGAGCCGAAGGCGAGCGTGAGGAACCACGAGCATCACGAATTTTCATTCTAACCGAGTAGCAGACTATACTTTCTCCACGATCTCAATTATTCGGGTAGATGAAAATTAAACATGGTTCACGCTAGCGTTAATTTAAAACTTACTTTTGTTGCTGAATACATATTGTCTGGAGCATTCTGTAAAAACTGCTGAACATTTTCAGCTGTGAAGACCTTCGATTTTTTGGCTGAGTATGCATCAGAACAACGTTTTAAGAATGCCTTAAGTTTTTTATATCTTGAAATGTCTATATCATGTTTAACGTTTATCGTAAAAATATATATATATAAAAAAAAATCACTCTCTGTAATTTCAGGTGGTGTATTTTCACACTCTGATTCTGAATGACTGAATAAATTCATGCTACTTATTATATTATCGAATGAAAACGTGACAGCAATAATTTTGACACTTACTTAAATTTGCCACTACGATGACAGTCAACTGCGTCAAGGCTAATGTTATTATTGCTAGGCAGTGTGAGAATATTATTCTATAACAAGGGAGAGAATGTAAATACATTTAAATTGCATGGGGGCAGAGGTGTTGCAGAATATTTCTTCAATCTCAAGAGATAGAATTCCAGCATTCTGTAATCAAATTTGATATCAGAATTGGCGAATTCTGTGATGATCGTGGAGAAATTATATTCTGGATCAATCTACTACAACAGCTACTCTGGCATTGATTTTGAAAGATTGGGCTTATAACATGAAAAGAAAGGACGGAAATGATTATAAAGAAGCAGTAATAAAGACAATGTGGAATAAAACGGCAAAATTAGTTCAAGAACTTTACTTTACTAAGTATAACAGGTCCTTTGATCCTTTCCATGATATAGAATTCAAAAATGCTCGAGATGCAAGAGATGCAAAAAGAAAAATTTTACAAAAACATCCTGAAAAGCACAAACAAAGTTGGGTGGCACTTTCTAATACAGAATTGTTGCAAATTTTTAACTATTGGGACGAAGATACACCTTGTGGATTACAAAGAAAGTTTTTTCACGTTGCATCGTATGAACTAGCTTGGAGGGGAGGAGAAGCTACAAAATGTTTAGTTCATTATTTTAAAAAAGAAACCACATTATGTGATTAAATACTGGCCGCATTGAATACAATCCCATCTTTACAAAAACTGCACAGGGCACAAAGGTGCGCTAATAGTAAATGGTTGACTCCAAACATAAATAACCCAGATATTTGCCCTGTTCGTCTTTTTGAAAAACTATTGGGTAAACGTGAAGAAAATATTAAAACCGAACGCTTGTTTCTTACTCCAAATCCGGCTTGACAAACTCATGGTTCTTGGTATAAAAACGTTCCTGTGGGAATAAATTCCATTTCAAAATGGATGAAAGAATCGGCCGAAAAAGTAGGTCTAGACACAGTTACTAAAAAATAACTAACCATTCTGCCAGATCAAGTGCAGTAAGTAACCTTTCAAAAGCTGGTGTAGGAGAACAAGAACTAATCAAGGTCACTGGTCATAATTCTGCAAGTTCGATTAAACCATACTTACAATTGAACCAAGAACATCATTCAAATGTAATAAATAATCTTAGAGAAAATACGCAGGAGGAAACACTTAATATAACAAGCAATTCCAAATCCTCAATAAATAATGAGTCTCGAAATATTTTTAATAATTGCGTTTTTCATTCTACTAATTTAAATTGTTAAGTCTTTTAATATATTCACAATGTGCCAACGATATTTACTTATATTGTAATAATTAATTAAATTAAATTTTTCAATAGTTTTATCATAGTTTTATTGATCTTTTTTATTGTAAAAATTTTTGAATCAAAAAATAATCTAGTCAAATATAACTCGCGAGTTCGATAAATTATAGAAAATAATTTGACAGATTTTGCCATTTGGAAATAGCCACTCGAGCCCTCCGGGCTCTCGTGACTATTGCCTGGCAACAAGTTTTGAAAAAATCTGTCAAATTATTTTCAATTTATTCTCACTCTCTTGTTATATTATTCCTGAAAATTTTCTTTAAAGTTTGTAGAAATTTTACAATTCTTTTTAGGAAATGTTCGCGAAATAGCACGAGTATTGTAAAAAATCTCATGATGTATATATTTCATTTTGGGATGCCTTCAACCCCGTTTAAATTTTCATCATAAATGACGACATCGTGGAAATTTTTTTCTCTTACTACATAATGGTTTTCTATTGCCCAATAATGACTATTATGCCTGTTGAATATCCCATGTTTCATGATTTTTGCCTAATCGCTCCATATAATATTTGGCAAACAGTTAGAAATTTGATCAGCATAAACTTACAGAACTCACTTGGGGATTTAAATGTTGAACAAGTTGAAAACAAGAAGCTTTATACTTATGCTTTTTCAAAATACTATTAATTGATGAACACGATATTTCGAAATGTTTTTCAGCACTGTTTATGGATGTTGTTGGATAAGCTTCAAACAATTCCAAAACATTGATAACCGTATCTTCATCTTCTTTTACGGTATTCTTTCTGACTCTTTTAGTAGTATCTAAAGTGCGACTTACAATCTTATGGCATTCTCCATGTTATATATTTATTAATTTGTAGGTTCTTAATTAGTTAATATTAGTGAAATGAAACGACTACATTGAAGTGTGTAGATAGACTGATTTATTAATATTAATACGATCGCCAGGTCAGTTTTTACATAGAACATATGGCATAGCGATAACAGCAATAAACTCACAACATCTTCCTTTTTTGAAAACTAAAGAATCCTTAAACTAAATTGACAGAAGCAAACTAAAAAATTACAGAATTGTTCTAATAGTTTGCACTATAAATCTAGACAAACCGAAAATTATTCTAAAAGATTTAACACCCAAAATCATATAAATGACAACCATGAACAGTCGCATATTTATAATAGCTAAACATAGAAATTGGGTGCTTTTATTACTCTACCATATCTTGTTACATTACGATTTTCATTTAACATAGGTTCTCCTGCTGATGTGCTAACATTTTCACTTTCAGCATCAGACATATTTTTTGTACAATGTTCATTTCCTTCCTCGTTTAAGAAGGAGGTGTTCGAATTATTATAATTACTATTACCCTCTTCCAATAGTTTATCTATAAGAGTTTTATCGAAAATATCACCACTAACAGATTCTGAATGTTTGCCCATTGGCTGAATGGAAGTAGGTTTTAAATGTACTCGATTTCTAATTAGAGTTGATCCGTCTTCTTTTTGTATTCTATAAGTCCTATTTCTTAATTTTTCGATTACTTTGGCAAATTTCCACGTTGACTTAGGATATTGTTGATATTTTACATTTTCGAACAGTCTCAATTCGCGTAAATTCATTGATTTTTTATCATAATAACTTTTTGATTTAAATTGATCTGTTTTAATTTTATTATTTATAATGTTTCTATTCACGATTTTAGGCTGTAAAATATTTTCATTAATAGGCAGGTTATCGCGTAAACGCCTTGACATCAATATCTCAGAGGGAGAAATGTCATAATAGATTGGGGTATTTTTCAACACAAGCAATGCCAAATCTAGATCATCTCCATTTTCAATTGATTTTTTAATGGTTTTTTTAACGGTCTGTATCATGCGTTCTGCCATTCCATTTGATTGTTGATGATGCGGTGCAACTATAACGTGATTTATATTCCAATCAAATACAAATTTTGAAAAAACTGAACCAGTGAACTGAGTATACAATGGTAAATGGGATTCCGTGTGTTCTAAATACTGGCTTCAACTTACTTACTACTGTATCGGCGGTCATACTTTTATTGAGATATTCAATTTCGAAAAATTTTGAGTAATAATCTACTATAGCTAAATATCTTATTCCATTTATTTCAAAAATATCAATACTCAATTTTGACCATGGTCGTCTCGGTATTTCTTGTGAAATTAAAGGTTCTCTAGTATTTGAATTATCATTTTTTTGACATACTCGACATTTATTTATCATTAATTCAATTTCTGCATTCATTTTTGGCCAATAAATTACTGAATTAGCTCTCTTCTGACATTTAATTATTCCCAAGTGGCCAACATGTATTTTCTCAAGTATAATATTTCTCATTTTTTTCGGAATGATTAATTTTTGACTTTTATAAATTAAACCATTTGCTTCAGTTATTTCATTTCTGAAGTTATAGTAGTTTTTAACTAAAGGATGAACACGGTTTCGTGAATTCGGCCATCCATTGCAAATATAATTTGAAATCAACTTCAATTCATCATCAATATGTGTCTCTACAATTAATTGTTTTTTTCTATCATCAGTTATATTAATTTGACTTTCAACTAAGCAAATTTGTTCCTCGAGGTCTAGTTCATTAGCATACGGTTTACTTACATATGCTCTTGACAATGCATCAGCAATAACTAAATCTTTTCCAGGTTTATACAATAATTCGAAATCATATTTTTGCAAATCCAAAAGCATACGTTGCAAACGGATAGGACATGAGTTTAAATGTTTTTTGAAAATAGGTAATAACGGCTTGTGATCCGTTTCCGCGATAAATTTTTGATCATACACATACTGATGAAATTTTTCTATTCCAAAACATATTCCTAACAGCTCTTTTTCAATTTGAGCATATCGTTTTTGAGTTTCAGTTAATGACCTTGACGCGTATGCGCACGGTTTACCTTCCTGCATCAATACAGCCCCTAAACCAGATTGACTTGCATCAACTGAAACCGTTACAGGCAATTTTGGATTAAAATACTGTAATGTTGTACCTCTAATTATTTCATTTTTCAATTTTTCAAAAGCTTTATCTTGCTCCGAATTCCATGCCTTGGGAAGGCCCTGGCAGTTGATATATGAGCAATAAACTCACAACACTCCATAATATATTATTAGGTTCAAATAATTCGTTAGAAAAATTAAGAATGCTAACGCTTGGTTCGACAGCTATCATTACTTATTTGTAATTTCCATGACAATCATGATTTATATCCAAATATAACTTTATTGAGAAAAAAATATCTTGAAAACTATCAATTTTAGTTATAGGACAATGCCATATCAATCGAAATGAAATTTTGCCTACAATTAATATCTGAAATGAAAAGAGGGGCATTCCATTTGAAAGAACCGAGTTTTTTTGAAAAAACAAAAAAAACATATCTTTAATATGTGAAGACCCTGTAAACTATTATAGGAAATGATTATAACCCTTAAAATAACCAGCATTTTTTATAGGTTTCCTCAAAATTTCATTGTTTTATATCTAATAGTAACTGAGTTGAAAAGCGTCAAAGTGCCACCCTTAATTGTCAAAAAAAAATTCTAAATGCAAATATCTCCAAAACGGTCAAAGAGGACCATAGATATTGCTCCATAAACTGACATAAATTTTCAAAAAGGAATCTAAATGTGGAATGAAAAATGGGGGTTGCCATTTAAAATAAGGAAGTTGGTTGCTACTTTCTGTATAACCGGATGTGGTAGAAAATTGCCACTATTTTAAAAAAGTAGCTCATGATTGAGAAATTTTTATAAGCGTATCATTTGTACTTTCCCATATAAGGCTCATTGTTCCTTCAAAAGAAAGACCCTGTATAAATATATATATATATATATATATATATATATATATATATATATTATATATATATATATATATATATATATATACATATATATATAATATATATATATATATATATATATTATATATATATATATATATATATATATATATATATATATATATATATATATATAAATATATAAATATATATTTATATATATATATATATATATATATATATATATATATATGTATATATATACACACATGCATGAACACTAACAGGAGTAACACATGGAATCTACTATCAACCGAAAGTCATGCATAAATTTAATGTAATTAAATCAAAGGACTCTATCTGTTTTAGTAAAACACTCCCAGTATATGTTGACTGAGTGAGCCGATAATAAAAAAATGTATTGTAACTCTCCTTCGAGCACTTTTTAATTGCTGCAGCTGATAGCATAAAAATATGGGTACCAGCGTGGTTACCTCCTTGTTTAATCTTGGCTGAAAGGTAAGAAGAGAAGGTCATCCAAAACGCGGTAGGATCTCATGGCAGATATTTGATACCTGTTGCTGCAGGCAGTGTCTTGTCTGTATAAGGGTACCTTCATGTCTGACCAAGTCTCTGAGATATAATAATTATAAGGATATACCAATCATTTTTTATAGAACTAGATTTTTTACATATTCAAGATACGAAAATAATATCTTGAATTTGAAATTCAAATAAGCTCGAGAACATGCAATTTTAATTCCGTAGGAGTTATTAGATCTTCGAATAATGAGTAAGAAAAAGACAAACCACTCCAAATGCAAGATCTATATATATATATATATATATATATATATATATATATATATATATATATATATATATATATATATATATATATATATATATATATATATATATATATATCTGAAATGTTTTTGCCTATGCTGGAGTATCGAGATGAATACAAATTTTATTGAAAAAATGATATCGTTGCGTATTTAAATTTGTGACTTCAAATAATTTCAGGGAGTAAAATTATTATTTAAAATACCCTCTCTGGCGTAGAGATATCTTATGCCGTTTTTGAGCGGAATGGAGGGAGGGTTCGATTCGCATGTCGGTGAATAATGGGTAAGAAAATGAAAAACTATTCTAAATATGAGATCTTTTAATTGTTAATGCTCGAAAGGACGCATCTCCTTAAGTTGTAGACCATTTCAAAACCAGTACCGTTTTCGGGCTTAAAACGTGCATGGAAGCATTTAGTGAATCATTTATATGGAAAAATGTATTTGTTGAAATATGCGAGATGTGCCATTTTCGAAATTCAATTTTCAATTGAACAACGTTATTTAAATACAAGAAATAATCAGTGAAATTTTTGACAAATATTGATGATTACTTTTATATAAGTATACAACTTCTAACATATTTTCATATTTATTTTATATCTATCAGAAAGGCTGTGTGTACTGACAATAAATATTGCTGCATTTTTTCAAACAATATTATACTAAATGCTGTAGAAAATATTGATTAATAAACAGTACGTTGATATTTCATAAAATAACCATAAAATTACTAATTAATAGATTAATATACAGCTTAATAGGATACACGTTGACTACATAAATGATGAGTTCTTTTTAACGCACAATTAGTTTAACTATTATGTTTTACCGAAAACATCTTTTAAGTATGGACGAACCTATTAATTGAATGGATGTTCGTGGGTTTCTTGAAACGTGAAGGTACAATTTTTATATCATTGCTTCTACCATTCGAAACGGTTATAAACCACTCTGCACAGCAAAAGTATCCCTATTTCATAATGGCAGGCACTAAATTAAGCAAATTTGTCCCATTAAAACGTCACGCTGAAATGGACAATAATAATAACTCAGTTAGCTGCTCTGAGAAAAGAACCCGCCAAAACTGTATATTACATATATGGATTCCTATACAAACAAAAACGTCACTGAGTTTGTATTTTTCTTCATTTCTGCTCTTCTTTAAATACAAATTCTTAAATCTCTATGTTAATATGAAAGGGTTGTGAGGTGAGCTAAACCTTAATAATCACAAAAAACAAGAAATCTCTACGTTGAAATGGCGGTTAAGTAAAAGTGTTGAAGTCAAATTTTAACCTACTAGCTGAATCTGCAGAAGCTAAAACAAGAAGTTTAGGTACATAAAAATGGCTGCTGTTCGAGAAAAAGTTTATACAGCCAAAAGATACTTTTGTAACATCAAGTCACTCCACGCATGAATATTTAACTCTCTGGCCCTATTGTCGGGGGGTGGAGGGGGGTTCTGATTTGCGTTTGGTAGTGGGTACCCTTCAGAATGCTAAAGAAGGCTGAATTGCAATTGGTTAGAAAAATTTTCGATTATGAACCTCCTCACATCTGCAATCACAAAGTTTGGAGATGCCAAAATGTACCGGGAAAAAAATATATTCGTATCCGATTAACTTTTATCTATCTTTGTATATATATATATATATATATATATATATATATATATAATATATATATATATATATATATATATATGAGTAAGAATTCGCCCGTGTTAACGAAACACGTATTCGTGGTTATTAAGTGAAACTAGGACATTCATTTGAAACTAATCAAACAAACTCCTAGCAGAGCTGGTTATAAGAGTTCACGAAACATCGAAATATCTATATCTACCTTAGAATCTAACAAGTACCGTCTAAGGTAAATATAGATATTTCGATGTTTCGTGAACTCTTATAACCAGCTCCGCTAAGAGGTTTGTTTGATTTGTTTCAAATGAATGTCCTAGTTTCACTTATATATATATATATATATATATATATATATATATATATATATATATATATATATATATATATATATATATATATATATATATATATATATCAAAAATTGCGGTCCAGGAGCAGTGGCGAATTTACACATTTCCAAAGTATAGGCTGTTCAAGTTTTGCCCTCCTTACAGCTATATTATTACAGAGTATATTTATCAGCTAATCAAAGCTTAAAGCAATACGGAGGAATCAAAGCTTAAAGAAATAAGGAGAAGTAATGTAAAAGTAAAAGTCGTGAAAGTTTCCTACAATACCTTTTTGTGCGATTTTTTGTTGGCAAAATCATCAATGATATCGTCGTAAGCAATCTGTATACTCTATGCATAAAAGACGTAGAATTTTTTCTGAGTCAGATAAGTTGGGATAAACGTACCTACTGCAAACTCTGATTTTTTAGGAACGAAGATAGACATGATCATGAATCTTTCCGAAGAAATGTGGCTTCATTTTCCATAAGTGCATGCAATATGGGATAGATTTCACGTTGAGTCATATTGTATACATTGACTAATTAAAATAATAATTTTGTTGAACAAGTTCAAGTTAATCATTTAAAAGAGGAAATTTAATTGTGTGGTGTGCTCGAGTTGCTCTGGGGAACATAGCGGGAATTGTAACAGTGAAGATATCTGTTGTAAAAATTGCTTGGATTCTAATCAGAAATATAAAACTACTTATGATACCAAACATAAAGCTGACTATAGAGAATGTCCCACTTACATGTATCATTTGAGGTTATTGAAAAAGCGAATCTGCTACTTTGAGGAGGGGGGAAATTGATAAGGAAGAAAGAAAAAAATTTTTTGTTATTGTTTTAAAATTTCTAATGGCTATATTAAAAATTGTTCATTTGAATATAAGATCGCTTTTACCATGTATTGCGCAGTTGAGGCAGTGGATATCCGAAAATAACGTTGATATAGTAGCAATTTCGGAAACGTGGTTAACCGAGGATGTTGAGGATGACGATATTTTTGTGGATGGTTACCAATTATTCAGAAGAGATAGGATATTGCGTACGGGGGGTGGAGTTTGCTTGTATTGCAGGGTTAGTCTGCGTGTTACAAGTACTGCTCGTTTGGATTGCACTCATTCCGAGCAGCTCTGGGTATCTATCACATTAGGTGGAGAAAAATATGCTTTTGGTGTTTTGTATAGGCCAGGTGGTTCATATCTGGATTTTTTCGGAGAGCTGGAGGAGTGTCTTGGTGCTGTTATCATGGATCATGATTATGTTGTTTGCTCGGGAGATTTTAATGTTGACCCGGTTACAGATGAAAATCAGGGGCGATATTTAAATAATATTCTGAACTCGTTTGGTTTGCTACAAACTGTTAGTGAGCCGACTCGTGTCACTGCTTCTTCTGCACGAATGATTGATCTGTTTTTGTGTTCTGAGGAACTTACTGTAGCTGATTGCAGGGTGACGGACCAGACGATGAGAACTGATCATTTAATGACTCATCTTGATATTTGTTTGGATACAGATATTTTAAGACCGAATTATTTCAGTTATCGGAACTTCAACAATTTTAATAAAGACTTATTCTATCGTGATTTGTTAAGGACGGATTTCATGCCTATGATTATGGAAGCCAATATAGATTTGAAGCTTGATATATTTGAAAAAACACTATTGTCTTTATTTGATAGGTTTGCGCCCATCAAAACTATCCTCGTGAAAAAGGAAAAGCCTCCATGGCTCACAGATAATGTTAGACTGTTGATTCATTTAAGAGATAAAGCTTTAAAAAAGTACAAACGCTCGGCACTATCCGCGGATTTTACTTATTACAAACAATTGCGTAACTTTACGAGTACAGCAGTTCGGAATGAAAAACGTGCCTATCTCCAACATAAGACGGATGTTAATATAAACAGTATGTGGAAACAATTGAGAAAGTTATCGATACATAGAAAGAAACGTAGAGTGTGTATTCCGGAAGAATTAAACTATGTGAATGAGATTAACGATTACTTTGCGCAGGTCTTGTCAAACAACGTACCACCTAACCAGGACATTTTGGACAAGTATAAGAGTACACTGCTCCAGGAAGCTTTGACTTTTCAAATTTCTATGGTATCGGAGGAGCAGGTTTTGGAGGCGCTGAATTCTATTCGATCAGCTGCTGTCGGCTCTGACGGTATCAGCGTAAGGATGCTTCTGCTTTCGTCACCGTATATTCTCAGGTAGCTGTGTCACATTTTCAACGTCTGTATTGAGGAGTCTGTGTACCCCGAATCCTGGAAGCTGGCATATGTGATTCCGTTACCTAAGACTAACCAGGTCAGACATTATAAGGATTTGAGGCCTATCAGTCTTCTCAATGTTCTCTCGAGGGTCTTCGAGAAACTGGTCGCTCAGCAGCTCAGAGACTATCTCGAAGTAAATAATATTTTACCAGATATTCAATCTGGCTTCAGAAGGGGCCAAGGGTGTACGACTGCCTTGATCAGAGTTGTGGATGAAATAATAACAGCTGTTGACAATAATGAATTGCTAATACTCGTGCTGCTTGATTATTCCAAGGCCTTTGACAGAATAAATCATGAGTTACTGTTGGCGATATTTCATTTTGTGGGCTTTACTGACCCCACCATAGATCTCTTTCGTAATTATCTGAAGAGCAGATCGCAATGTGTCATTTATAACAATCAAAAGTCAGATATAAAACATTTTTTCTTGTGGAGTACCACAAGGGGTCTGTCCTCGGGCCATTGTTCTATATTATTTATACCTTTCAGCTAACAAGTTGTTTAAATGATTGCCAGGGGCATCTGTATGCTGACGATTACACAAGTATTTTTTGGCGTGTCGTAGGGATGAAATTCTTCAAAGTGTGGATATCATTAAATTCGGATTTGGATCGGCTCTCTGCTCTCTCGAGGTCAATGTGCCTAACAATAAATCCGAAAAATCGGTTGCGATGGTATTTCGGAAGAAGAACGGGTAGACTGATATGTGAGGAGAGCACTCGCATCATTATGGGGGACAAAATTATTCCATGGTCATCGGGGTCCAAAAAACCTGGACTGATGTTAGATGTAAATTTGAGGTTTACGGGACACATAAATATGCTTCTGAAAAGAACTTTTGTAAACCTTAAGTTAATATATGGATGTAGGGAACTCTTGAACCAAAGGCAATTGAAATTACTTTGTGACGCCTTGGTGTTGTCACACTTCAACTTTGCTGATATTGTATATGGCCCTTGCCTCTTGAAGACTGACGAAATGAGAGTACAAAGGATTCAGATTAGTTGTATCCGAGTGATATATGGTCTCAAGAGAAAAGATCACGGGTCTCAAAAACTCGCTGAATTGAGGTGGCTGAATATGAAAAATTGGAGGCGTTTACATGTGTCATGTTTTACATTCAAACTTTTAACTGAAAAAAACCGGTGCACCTCCATAGGAAAATTAGATTCAGATCTGATATTCACAATTTAAATATAAGATTTAAGAACAGACTTGCCATTCCTCGTTTCAACACTTCTCTTTTTAAGCGTTCCTTCTCATACATTTCAGTAGCTACAATGAATAGTATACCAGAGAACTTTTTTTGTTGTAAATTCGTTTCTTTTAAGAAAATAATGGAACAGTTACTTTTAGACCAGCAGTAGCAATTGCCTATATTCTGTATTTTTACATTATTAACTATTATATCAGCATCCAGTTCTTTGTGACTAGTATGTTTTGTATGTTTCCTTCATTCTGTATGGTTCTGGAGTTTTTTTTCTGCTGTTTTTTTTTTAGTTTTGTTTTTTCTCTCATTGTTTTGTTTTTCTTCAATTGGTGGTTCTATAGCAAAATCAAGTATGCTTCTCGGTAGGATTAATCAGCAATGCTGTATCCCACCTTTTGATGCCTAAGATTACAGATGACAGGTTATAGTGATATTGATAAGATTGTATTATGTATGTATATCCAATAATTGTAACTATGTTTATCGCAGTCTGTATGAAAGGGTATCAATAAAGTCTATTATTATTATTATTATTATTATTGTTGATACTGTAGTGTCTTACAGAAATAATATCATATAAAATAAATTCACTGTGTTGGTAGAGTTTATAGTTCACATAAAAAAATATCCGACATTTAGAGTTGTAGGATTTCTTGGAGGGTGTATGTTAGCACCTCAAACCCCCTGCAAATTGAGTTGAAGTGTTAAAAATGTGGGGGGAGGATTGAGTTGATATCAGAGAAGTTCTTGCTTTCTTATTTTATTTTCAATTTTATGAGAAGATTTCTGATTTTTTCGTAGTTACAGATGACTTGCGCACTTCCACAGCTTCTGCCGAATGAGTTAGGTTAGAGCATTGAGTCTCAAAGTGGTCCAGGTGGACCCCCAGGGGTCCACGGGAGACTTGACGGGGGTCTACGTTGGCGTGACAAAAAAAATGGGGGTTCACAATTCGTAAGCGGGGGTCCACGAAAATTAATCTGGTTTCGATATTGAAGAACTAAAATGTTGGCTTGACTTCACCTATCAATGTAGGCAGATAATATTTTAAGAAGTTCATCGACTGTTACTTGTCCATACCAGCATATTCCATATTCAGTACAACGTGTCGAGAATTGCAAAGCACCACTGTCCGTCGTCCGCAACTCTTGTTCAGACTTGTAAAGGAACGAAATAAGACTTGTGTTGTGTGTGCTTGCAATCTTGCATGAACTTGTTTGATTTTTTACCAATATAAATACGAATGCCAAGTTTAAACGTTACTCATTTGCCCTGCATGATGACTTCAAAATCAGTTTTGAAGATATTCTGACGATGCGAATATCACCATGCATCATAAATCCATTAAAAAAATTTTTTTGTGTTGTTACCAACAATTTAACAAAAAAAGGAGCAGATTTGCGGTTTCTTTTTTTTTTTAAACTCGAGGGACCTACAGTTTAACGCCGGTTCCGAACGGCCAATGGGCTTGTAATCTGTGTACATTACCCAACATTTTTAAATTTTAATAACCACTGAATTCCGGACATATACAACACCCAAGAGCGAGGTGGGACTCGAACCCACAATCCTCGGTTTACAAACGGTATAAGGCAGTTCACCTTACCGCTGGTCTACCGAGGCCTCCTTCTAACAAAACTGAAGCCAAATATTGATTATTTGCTGTCAATCTATCAAATACATCCCCTCCGTTAAATTAATTTGGCCGGCAAACTTTACTTTTTTGACATCTACTCACATCCCAATCAATTAATTAATTAACCAACAAATTCTGACTTTTCTTTCGAAGACTGTTAATTCGTTGTTGGAACTCGCCGCAACACAAATCTCCATAGTTAGATCTAATCTTCAAATTTTTTGTCGAGTTTTGGGAATATGGTAGAAATGTAGCTGCAGGGGGTCCACCGGAACCAGCAAAAAGTGGTCTATGAGAATAAAAAGTTTGGAAACCTCTGGGTTATAGGGTTGAACTTTGGTACGTAGAGTGAGTTGATTTCAGGAAAATTTCCTTTGTGGGTGTCAACTTCTTTCCTTAACCGCCACCTAAGTGTAGATTTTCATGTTTTTATTAGTTTTAAAGTTTTTTTTACCCTCCACTTTCCTCCAGATTGAGTTAGGGGACGGGAAATTTGTAGCTGGATTGAGTTCAAGAACAGAATTGAGGAAAAAGTATGGCCTTAGTGACTTTTCAGCTCTGGTAATTATTTTCAAATGCTTTATATTATCTTCACTTGGATGCTTGTAATAAAGTATTGATGATAATACAATAATTTTGTCACTTTGTCCTAATGTCCTTACCAGGAAAAGGATTAAGAAAATATGATAATTTTAGGACTATCACATATGGTATACTAGAAATCAAGTCTCACCATTACTATAACTTTGGAGTCCATTTTGAAACTGAAAAATAAGAAATAAATTAAAGTTTAAAAAGTATAAAAAATTATTTTTTGATAGTACCATACAAAAAGTGGAAAATATTTTTTTTATTGAAAAAAGTCGAGGGACGTTGATATTGAATATTACAAATATCATATCATTGGTAGATATTTATAAATGAAGTGTTATCAATAAAATTTACAATAAAATAAATAATTTTCATCTTCTTATGTATTTATATAAACGTTCAATACCTGGGGAAAACATTCATATGTTTAAGTTACAATTCACAAAATATACTGCAAAAATATTATTCTTTATTCAAAATTTTAATAGCATTCACCCAAGTATTAGACAAGGATGCTTATATTTTGAAATTAATCCAGAACTCAAATCATATGGTCCCAATTAATGTTTGTCTTCCATTTCTGATTGCATTTCAACTGTTTAATGGATAATAACTTAAAATATTAATGATACTTCCAGAATTTAAAATGTCAAAATAGCATAGTTCACTATTCACCTTCCAATTATTCTAATCTTCAGTTCAATGAAAAATGAAAACATCGTTTTGAAGAGATGACGCATGTCCCGCATATAATTATCACTTTTTTATTAGCCGCAAGAGTTGGTTAAAAAAATGAAGCATAACTAATATTTGTTGAACTGGGCACCGACCTGGGTAGACCGGAAATGCTTCAAGAGGTGAATCAGACTTCACAGGTCACTTGATCGCAGCTCGCTCTTGTGTAATAAATGACTCATCCTACATAATTAATTAAAATTGAAGTGCGACGTTCATGGAATACTAATAACGGCGATTTGTTCATTTTATTAGAGCGATAATTGATGTTCGCGAAAAATTAGCTAAAAAATGTTTAATTGCATATTATATGCAACGTTGGATGACTCAAAGTTTATTTGTGAGATTAGAATGGAGTTCAGTACTGAACAGTAATATGGACTGCTTATTTAATTCTTCAGTGACATTTGTGCAGTAGGTACGAGATTTTACGCCTTCTAACTGTATTTGGTTTGTCTATAGAGATGCAAATAATATGACTTTATAAAGAAATAAAAGATTTTCACATGTTGAAATGAAAAACATATTGAGTAAAAGCGTTTTCTCATAACTTTGACTTCATCTGGTACTAAATAATGGTATGGCAAAACAATCTATTTATATGAAACATTGCATTTTTTTAAATAAAATCTTTATCAAATGAATTTTCTTATATTATGTAGCACAGAAAACTTATACAGAATTTTTTGACTTAATCTACGCATGAACATGTTCATATGTGTAATTTACACTATAAACATTCAATTTACGAGAATATAACTAGTCTGTTGTTACGTGTAGTGACTGGGGATTTCCATTGAGCATAGAAGATGTTCAGATGGTGACAAAATCATTTTTAGATCGTCAAGGGCGACAAATAACTAGATTCAAGAACAATACACCAGGACGAGATTGGGTTTACTCTCTTTTGAAAAGGCATAATAATATACTGACTCAGCGTCTAGCTTCGAACATCAAACGTTCACGTGCAAGGGTATCGAAGGAAGATATCGATTAATATTTGAGGAACCTGAATCTAAGCATCGAAGATGTACCACAATCGAATATATTTCATTAAGATGAAACTAACATGTCCGATGATCCTGGAAGAAAGCGTTGGTTGTATCGGAGAAGTAAAGAGTATCCAGAAAACATCATAAATCATTCTAAATCAGCAGTATCTGTCATGTTTTGTGGCTCTGCTTCAGGGGTATTAGTACCTCCTTACATTATATATAAATCAGAATACATGTGGGATAGATAGACAGAAAATGGCCCTAAAGGTATTCCATGTTGTGCTGAAAGATGCTGCAGTTCCGGCTCAAGATACAATAGAACAAAAAATGGATGGATAGAAGCAAGCTGTTTCACTGATTGGTTCAAGAGCTCTTTCTCACCTCATGCTATAAGGTTGCCAGGAAAAAAGGGACTCATTGGAGATAACCTTTCATCACACTTCATAGACGAAGTGTAACAACTTTTCCAAGAAAATAATATTGCATTTATTTGCCTACCTCCTAATTCTACGCACTTGACACAACCTCTAGATGTTGCGTTTCTTCGGCCATTAAAATCAGCATGGAGGTCGGTATTGTTGAAATGAAAAATAGAAAACTCAAAATTATCTTCCCAGAAGAAGGAGGAGTTTCCAATGTTGTTGAAAAATACTTTAGCTAAAATGAATTAATCGGGCAACCATGCACGTGATGCAATAGGACACAATTTGAGAAGCGGCTTCGAAGCGACTGGTGTGCATCCATGCAATCCAGAAAAGGTATTGAATAAAATTACAAACGAGAATAAAGAAAATCAGCCATTTTCAGCCGATTACGAAAATAATTTGGTTGCATTTCTGAGGGAGAAACGATACATAAACACTCCTGTCCGTGGCCCATCGCAAAAAAAGAAGAGATTGAATATCGGTGCTGGAAGAAGCGTTTCTTGTCCGGATTCTGAAAATGATGATGATTTGATGAATTACAGAGAGGATACGTAAGGTGAAATTTCAGTCAATAGTGCACATGATGAAGAGGTTGAATACATCTCTGTTGAACCAAATAATATTGAAGAAGGGACGTTTCTCCTTGTACGAGTTATCTCTGGAAATTGTTGGCTATTGTTGAGAAGGAACTGGAATATGATAATACGATGTTGTGGGTTTGATGTCCTCTGATCCAGAAAAATCAACTTAGTGAACCAAAAATAGAACATCCTGGAACTCGTCTCAAAAGATATATTTTCACAAAACCAGTTGATGTTTTCGAGCGTTGAACATCAGCTCAAAATTTCACTGACGTTACTTTCACAGCAATCTACCTGATTAGTTAAGTTCGCGATTTGTTTTATTTGTTTATTCTAAAAAAAATTTTAAGACAGTTTGTCAAGTTGAATTTATGTTGAATATATTTTTGATAAGACATTCAAGTAATATGGATTATGAATTTCATCCCAATGCAGTGCAGATTTGATAAAAAAAACGTCTGCACCAAAATGGTGAAGTATGAAATTGATAACTTATTTTGATAATCCTGTACAGAGGACGCGAAAAAATTCGCCCTATCAAAGTCACCCCAATATAGGTGTTGGTTTGATAATGTGCTTATGATTTTTTTTTTGATTGATTTTGATAAAAAAAGATTGGTTGATCGTGAGATTCTATTCTATATAAATATACAAATCATGTAGAATTTTTATTCTGCTGGAAATCTGTAAAGCTTCAATTATATTATTAGGATACTTGAAAAAACTATCAATTTAACCCCATTTTACGGTATTCCTTCAGAACGATGGAAATCGTTTGTTTTGGCTTTTCCAGGACTAACTGGGCTGAAATTTGGTTTCTGAGATTATTTTTGATGCAGAACAAAACTATCGAAATTTACATAAATTCTGTCTAAATTTTGGTATCTCAAACTTCGTAAAAGAAGAAGAGAAGGGGAGTTTCATGAGTAGAAAATAAATTATGAAAACATTATCAAAATTTAGCCATGTTGAGATTTTTGGAGAGTGTATGGAGCTGAAAACACGATTTTTCAATAGATTTGAAGGGTTGATACATTGTGTGTGGATTAAATTGATGTTGAAAAAATATTTTAGGTGTATACATTTTTCTCTAATGAAGATTAGGATTTTTTATTGTAATTCTTAAATGGTGATTAATAAATATACATTCAACTTTTCATTGAATTTTTGTTAAGAAAGATATAGATGTATTCAGATTTTTTGAGAATTTTAGTTCATGCGACAAACAGCACCCGCCTAGTTTTCTATAATGATTTCGCCGCTGAACTGACAGATAATTCTGAAATAAAAACACCTCTTTCGTCATAAATTTGAAATTCAAACAAGGATAATATTCAGCAGATATTTTTTTTGTTAATCTTCACAACGAAGTCAATGAACGGTTTGAATTGTAACGGCATTCGAACCTGACAACGCTACAGAATTGAAAGAATATTAAGAAAAATACAGGAAAACATAATTTAAGTGTCCAGACATGCAGAAGTGGTGATCGCGGTTCGCGATTAATTCAGGCTTTATTGTGTTTTAAGCGTAATTTAGCAAGACCTCCTTGCATGAAATTGCACCAAAAAAATCCTCGATGCAGACGACAATGGCCGATAATGAAGGGAACTGCAGACCGTGACATACCCTCCCTTGAAAATGGAAGGCCTTGACTTATTTAACGTCAATTTAATCACAGTTGAAATAATATGGTTTGATGACGATTCAGTTCTTTATGCAGTTCTCTTTATTTTTGCTAACGATATGAACAATTATCTTAACATCAATAATTTAAATTCTTCTGGGAATTCTAGATAACGATCATTATACGCCAACTGTTATGTAGAAAATGAATCAAAATTTGAAATAAATACAATTCCGGATGACTCATTTGAAATAGTTCACCTGGAATGTTTTTAACACATAATTTCTAGACTATTTCAATTCTCTAAAAAAATATATTAGAAAACATTTTTCTGAATTTTCTCTGAAATTAATGTGAGGAACATGTTGGAAATGTTGTCAGTATAATAGAAGTTTTTTCAAGCGATTTTTTATTATTTAGATCTTTAAATTGCAAGCTACTTTTTTTCAAACAATTATAAAATTTGTGTTCAATATTATTTCGAATATTGTACCATTTGAATGATTATTTCATCACATTCTAGTACTGTCAATGATAAGTACCTGGCCGACCGAGTTTTGCTCGGTATTTTTGTTCAAAAATCGTGTAATTTTGGAAAATATATTTAGATACTAACGTAAATTAAAGTTAAATGTTTTCTTCGAAGATTTTCTAGGTATTCAGATGTGCCACATATTAACTATAAATTAAACATGATCCGTCTTCTTGGTATAACCAAAATAAAAGCATCCAAGATTTGGATATTGTCATATAGCGTTGGACAGTTGACTGTCATACATCGGAAGGAATATAAGTTAGAAAAATTTACGAGGTGGCGTTATATGAATTTGACTGCATGAGAATGGACAGGCGGCTATCATAAATAGTTTCTTGTGAATGTAAAATTGAGTTTACAAAAAATATAACTATATATGTAAATCTAAAAAAGGAAACCCTATATAAATATAAAGGAATTGCTCTTTTAATTATATAAGATAAGATAATGAACTCATCTGTGAATTGAATAACAAAAAGTGATGATAGTTGACACTTTCACAGGTGAATCTTACCTTAAGTTGCTTCGAAAAGTCATCTTCCTTCGCACTAGGGAAATTTGGAGTACGATTATTAGATTAAAGAGAAATATGGAGAATCAACAAAATTTAAATTCGATGAACTCCAGGAAAGACAATCCAGATAGAGCGCTATGTATAAATATTTGATAGAAGTGAGCCAAAAGTAATCTCCCTATTAGAAGATGCTCCTATTTTTGCAAATGGCGGCCAATGTCAAATCTGTTTTGACATTTGTGAACTAGACAGATGTAGAATACAAGTGAACAAGCCATGGAGCGATACACGCCCCAAGAACGCGGAATAATCGTGTCTATTTTTTTGCGTAACAATTCGTCTGTGGTGTTGGCGCAGCGCGAATTCCGTCGCCGATTCCCCGGTCGTCCGGCACCGACTGCGCAAACACTGCGCCGTTTGGCCACCAACCTTGAAGAGTATGGGACCACACGACACGCTGCCAAGAGTGGCCGGCCCCGGAGCGCCCGTTCTGCCGAGAATATCGCCGCTGTTGCCGAGGATGTCGAGCTATCGCCAGAAACATCGACCAGACGACGTTCCTCGCAATTAGGCATCAGCCGGTCGTCCCTAAGGCGAATTTTAGTCAAAGACCTGCGCATGTTCCCGTACAAAGTCCAGTCCATGCATCTGCTGCTGCCTGTCGACCGCCAAAAGCGTGTAACCTACGCCCAAGCCATCCTCAATCTCGAGGACGAAGTGGACGATTTTTCGACCAAAATCATAATGAGCGATGAGGCTCATTTCCACCTCAGCGGGTACGTGAACAAGCAAAACTATCGCTTCTGGGGCACCGAAAATCCACGAACGATGCACGAGGAGCCATTACACCCGCTCAAAGTGACTGCATGGTGCGCTGTTCACGCTGGAGGAGTCATCGGGCCATTTTTTTTCGAGGACGCCGCTGGTCAAACGACAACAGTGGACGGTGCGCGCTATAGGGCCATGTTAACCGAGTTTTTTCTGTCGCAATTGAACGAATTAGGACTGGAGGACATGTGGTTCCAACAGGACGGAGCAACGGCACACACTGCGCGAGCCACAACCGATATTCTGAAGACGGCGTTCCCGGGTCGCCTCATCTCTCCTTTCGGCGATTTGCACTGGCCCGCAAGATCACCCGATTTAACCGTTCCAGACTTTTTTTTGTGGGGTTTTTTAAAGTCCCGTGTTTACGTGAACAAGCCCGAGACCCTGGAAGCCCTCAAGGACAACATTCGGCACGAGTGCGAGAATCTGTCGCCCGAAGTTCTCGCCGAAGTGATGAAAAATGCCATTAAACGAGCCTGTATAGCAATCAATTGTGACGGCGCCCATTTGGCCGATATCATCTTCTCGACTTGACCAATAAAATTCTAAAGGTTCAAATAAACATAATCAGAAAACAGAATCGAAGTTTTTCATTTAGAAAAAAAATGAGAGCCAAACAACATCGGATGACTCCTTTTGGCCCACCTTGTAGATTCAATCAAATACAAACCACCAGATCAGAGTGTGCCAAGAGACCTATCACATAACACAGGATCATAGAAGAGAAAAAGAAGAACTTATTACGTCAATCGCTCTATGGTAACGAAAACCACAACTGACTGATTTTTTTTTAACTCGTGGGACCGCCGGTTCCGAAAGGCCAATGGGCTTGTAAACGATGTTCATTACCCAACTATTTAATCATATATATAGAAACACTAGACATACACAACACCCAAGAGCAAGGTGGGACTCGAACCCAAAATCCTCGGTTTACAAACAGTACAAGCGTTACGTAAACCTTACCGCTGATCTACCGAGGCCTCGATCTGACTGATTTGAATGAAAAGAGAAAAGAAAAGTAAACTGTTAGCTTTTTGAGTTGCGATTTTGTTGGATTAAATTGACCGACTATGTGTGTCGTGTTTTGTTGTAGATTGTTACTGGCATGAATTGCATTGGAAATCTTAGTTAACATCCTCAACTTCGTAAGTTTTTTACAACCATTCATCATTTTTATTATGTATTGTAATTAATTGTAGTGGTTCTCCTGATAAAGAGAAAATAAAATTATCGAAACCAAAGAAAAGGGAGTACAACTGTTCTGCTGCAACTGCCGAAAGAGAATTATTATTTTCCTTATTTTATGTAAAATGAATGTATTTTTCTCCTTATTGTTATCTAATTTGCAGTATTTTTTTACCAATACGTTGATTTTCGTTATATTGTTGTAATTATACCTATTACCAGCATAAATATTTCTCTCAGTTAAATATAAAGTTAATTGGATGACCATGTTGCATCCTGTTTGGATATATTTTAAAATGTTCACGTTTCGCAGATCGCCGCTTGAAGTTTTGCCGGCAGTAAATTACAACCATATCTCTAATTTCTGCATAAGAATAATCATTATGCGTCGGCATTATCTCAATTTCATTAATTGATCAAAAAACATTCAGTAAAAACTATTTAAACGTCATAGATTATGAAAATAAGAATGTCAACCTGCCAAAACCAATCGTGACGCCCGCCTACTAAGGTAATAATTCACTCAGTTAATTAAATGAGAATTATTATGCAGTCGATTCCAAAAATGCGGTTTACTCGAAAACCGTTAGTCTTAGAGCTCCTTGACAGATATACTTTTTCTCTTAAAATATAGCGCCTTTGATATTTTATCAGAAAAAAAGCGCTAATTGAAAAATAAGAAAGTTTATATATGCCACGAATGTGGCGCCCTCTAGGAAATAATAATAGAATGGATACGAAATTATGAATTATCATACTCAAATAGAGTCAAGTACAAATTTTCATGCATAAAGATCTTAAAACTTTTGAGTTATTTTGAAAAATAAATTTCGAAATTTGTCTGTCCCCTTATTATCAACATTTAATTAGGGTAGATTGGTTAAAATCGTAATAGTTTAACTTCAAGAATCTATAATGCTTCTATGTACATTTACTTAGGTATAAAATTATTTATTTATGTTGAATTCTACTCACAAAAATGCAATTTTCATGTTATTTTTGTTTATAAAAGATTTCATCTATATGTGGATGATATATTTTTCTATCACAAACTTCTCTTAGGTTATCGTCAGTTGAATTCAATTATTCCGTGAAAAATACTAATATGTATTCTTAAAATAAATAAATAAATAAATAAACTTTCAAGAGACTATCTACCTGTATTCGACTCATGAAATTTTATTTTTGAAGGTCGGTGAATTAAATTAATAAATCCTCTTGAATTTTTGGCTTTAATGTACCATCGAAGGAGGCCGGCACAGCCAATATGATAAAGATGATTTGCTATTACAGCATGTTATCTGGGATGCACTTTGCATGCTGGTCACTTAATAATATACTATTACGATTAACGTTCATGTCGAAAGTATACTTTGTTGTTTGAAATTAAGGAATTTTCAGAGTTATTGAGAAGAGTAATTTCCATTGGGACGTTAAAAAACGCGTGAGCAGAATAGCTACGCCACTAAGGTCGTATAATAAAAATTTGAAAATAATTTATTTTTTCGAAAAACAATTCGCGAAGTACATCTCGTACTGAAGAACCTCGCTTTGATAGCAATCCGTAATAAAAATAATTCATTTTATTCGAACAAAAAAACATAATTCGCGAAGTGCATCGTGTACTGATTGCGAAGCAGGTTAAGATGCGATTTGAACGGAATATACTCCGCGAAGTGAAGCGCGGTTGAGAAAAAGGATTGAAAACCATAAAGGATCACATTTCAATATGAACTCAATCTACGTACCAAATAATTTTAACCCTCTAAGGGTATCCGCACAACGCGCCTGGATGGTAGATGGTAGCCTAGCTGGTCGCCTGGCTGCAAGCATTATCTTCGTAGTTTCTTACGGGGTACAATACGTGCGCGAAGGTCCGGTCGATTGTATGCTAGCGGGCTATCTCGTTGGTCGCTGGAAGAACAACATTCTACCAGCTACCAGCGACCAACGTGCGGAATGGATGTCAAAAAATTGATATGTCTTGTTCAGAAGTAGAAATTTTAGAATATTTTCGTATTCAGAAATGAAATACTAAATATTGGATGGATTTGTCCGTTAGGTACCTTGTGATAATACATTTTTTCAAATATAAATGAGAAACACTTTACTTTGTTTTTTATATCACTATTTTTATTATATTTTTTGCGACAGCAGTTTCGTAGTACTACTACATTTGCAAACGAATGAACATTTTTGCATAGTACATTATCGGTATTAGTAGGCATACAAAGGAAGGAGTTGGAAGATTATAACTGCTGGGAATTTCGAATTTCAATCTATACAAATGAAGGGCATGCTAAGAACATAAACTTTTTCAGCTTTATGTTTTAAGAACCACTTTGTAGTATTGTTTTCTAATAAATAGAAATCATCACTGTCACTACTTGAATCATCTATTTTAACCACGTATCTACACACTTCACGGGATGATTGCCATATGACCAGCTACAATCTACCGGCGCGACGTGCAAGTATCTAGCGGTTTTTAACTCTACCATCTAGGCTACCAGCGACCATCCAGGCTACCATCCAGGCGCGTTGTGCGGATACCCTAACTCAGAGTTTCCCAAACTGTGAGCAGCGACGCCCCAGGGTGCAGTGGACACTACACATTTGGCATAACCCTACAAAAAATAAGGTAAAAACCTATTCATATCAGAATTTTTACTCGATTCTGTATAAAATTAGCTCATGAATGCAGAATACTCTTGTAAGTTCTCAAGCCTTCCGGATCGTAAGGTATGATCGGGCTAGACATGTCGATATGCCTTTCGCGATAGATCTGGAGTTTTCTGGAAGATCTTTCAGAAAGCATTAAGCAAAAGCTTATTTTCCTTGAATTTTCTTCTGAAGGAAGAGTACAGTCACCCTTTGAAACAAACGGACAAAATATCAGCTTTCATGATAAGCTCAAGTTATGGAGAAGATGATATCAAAGATTCTTTCTCAATATTTGACGTCAAATGCTTTTTTTAAAACTTCTTGAAGATATGAAAACCATATAACACAGGCATATATCACAATTGATTATGTGATTTGAGAATTACTCTAGAAATGAAAATATAGATGTGCACGGATTCAAGATCCATACAACAGTTAGTAGTGCTTCATCGGAATTTACTTCTGCTGAAGAAGAGACTCTCATCGAGTTATCTGGCGACAAAAGTTAGAAGGCCAAATTTGACTGCATGGGGATTGACAGAATTTTATATTTTAGTGCAAGATGAATACCCCCGTTGAAGTGATAAAACCCAGGATTTGTATTAAATTTTCGACGACGTATCTGTGAAAACTGGATTTTCGGTGGTCCCTGTAATGAAAAGGAAGTACCTACATAGTGAAAATCAACTTGAGAAGGAAAATGAGGCGGCCTGTCCATCAGTTTAATTCCACGTTCTGAGAAAATACGTAACGGTGTTCAGGCTCATCCATCATATTAATTAATGATTAGTTTCATATTATTAATGTATAAATAAGAATAATGAATGATGAAAATATACAAGGTTTAGTTTCTTCAGTATCTCTCATGATAAGTATACTTCTACACTTCCACCTATTTATATCAGGGTAGAGCGACGTGGAGCCTGTTTGCTCTAGCTTGATCTGCCGACGCTGTGGAGTTGCGCAAATTTTCAAAAACCACTAAAAACTGGAAATATCTACATTAAAATAGCGGCGGCAGGATAGATCTACCCAAATTTTGATATTTTCATTCTTCCTCAAAAAAAATCCCATACACCCAATCACAGTTCATTTTGTTTGATTGGAGTCGCTGGAGATGACAATATCTACCCGGTAAAATTAAAATTAATAAATGAAAACAACAAATATCTACGTAAAAATGGCACCAGTAGAAATGTATCCAAATTTGTATGGGAGTCGCTGGAGATGCCAACATTTACCTGAAAAATACGCATATATATATATATATATATATATATATATATATATATATATATATATATATATATATATATATATATATATACAGGGTGACCCAGAGCTACGTAATGGGTCCATAACTTTATTGTCATTGAAGATATCGATATGAAATTTTCAGAGCAAATATGATCTGACTAAGTCTTTTTTTCAAAATTATTTTGAAGAAAATTGCACTTCCGGTTATGCCGGAAGTAATATTAACTTTGTTATTTCAAATGGAATACCCTGTATATTTTTTGAATTTCGAATTTCTTATGTAATTTATAATGAAATTGTCATAACATTCTTTATACCTAAAATGAACAGTTTTCGAGTTATTAATTTTTTTCGTAAAATTTTGACAGTTGCGTCTTCAACAAAAATAGGCTATAACTTCTTTGTTAGTAGGTCTATTGGTATGCGGTTTGGATTTTTGTAACCTTGAAACAGTGTTTTATTCATTCCTTGTCAAAAATTTTTAACTTATTACTTGATAAAATCTAGGGTGAAGTTGGCAAATTTCAAACTTCCGGCAAAACCGGAAGTGCAATTTTCTTCAAAATAATTTTGAAAAATAGACTTAGTAAGACCATATTTGCTCTGAAAAGAAAAAAAGTTATGGACCGATTACGTAGCTCTGGGTCACCCTATATATATATATATATATATATATATATATATATATATATATATATATATATATATATATATATATATATATATATATATATATATATATATATATAGCGTAAATCCGGGATAGTTGGCCATAGGGTAGAGATGGCCATAGCAACGAATTTCCTGTCTCGGATATTAGATGATGTTGGCGCGTCAGTCAACTAATTTAGTTGATATGTGCTTGTTTTATGTTCTTGACGTAGTAAAAAATTGCATATAAGGTGAGTGAAAAATGTTCTGTTTTTCTGCTGTAAATATTATACGTGAAGTAAGTTTGAATTTCAATTTTATAATTTGCTATAGTGTTTTCATGAATTTTCGTGTGGAATTAGTTTTTGGGATGTTGGTTGTCTTTCTGGCTCTGTCAACTCATAAGTATGTTTTCATTTGCAGATGCCAAACAAATATATAAGAAAATCGTTACAGACACGCGGTACATGGTCATAAGATGATTTGTCAGAGGCAATCAAGAGTGTTGTTAATGGAAATATCTCGGTTCGCAGAGCTTCTATTGAATTCAACATACCACGTAAAATCTTGGAGCGTCGAGTTAAAACTATCAAAAGGGAAACATGGGCCCTAGCAGCGTCTTTGGAAAGAAAATGAAGAATACTGGAATCATCTAGCAGCGAAGAAGATGTAGAAATTATTCTGGAAAGTGATGAAATTGAAAATGAGGATTGTAGTGAAAATTTCTGCGCAGAGTGTGGGGAAAACTATAAACAGACTAAAAAAAAATTGACTGAATTAAATGCGTACATTACCAGTTGTGGCTACATGAAACCTGTACGTCTACTGGCTACTTCTGCCAAAAAGGTGGAAAACTTGATGTAAAGGGCAAAAAAATCCGGAACATTAGAAATACCTAATTAATTTTTTTAACCATAGAAGAGCGAATGCAAATAGAGCTAAATCTTCAAACATGAATTTGTAGGCTGCATTTTTAGAATCTATAATCTTTCTCCAAAAAGTGACTCTATGATATAAACGTCTATAGATATATTTTATTTCTTTATATTTAATGATGAAAGTACATTTTCATTTTTTTTTAAATATTTTTTATTTCTATTAGTTTTATGTATTTAAAGTTTTCTAGGAGAGATTTTTCATTTATTATTTTTATAAGAATAAATTTTTTCATTTTTCCAAAATATTTTTCAATTAATATTTGTTTTTCAGTATACACTTCTAGGTAAAAAGACAGAAAAAGCTGTATATTCCTATCTTTTTGCAAGTATATTTATTTTAGTACTATGTAAAAAACAAGCCCCCTCAAGAATTTGTTCAGCCCCCTCTAGAAACCAGAGCTGGTTACGGCCCTGTATATATATATATATATATATATATATATATATATATATATATATATATATATATATATATATATATATATATATGTATATATATATTTGTATCAGATATTGAAAAAATTTCGAAAAAAAATCGTTGTCCTACACCTGACTTATTTTTCGATATGCTGCAATTATTTTCGGGGAAAATTCGACTAAAAATATCGCTCTTCGTTAACCCAAAAAAGTATTACCTGATATTGAAACATAAAGCGGAGTCGTGGTTCCAGATGACTCGTCATGGTCACAGTCTGGAGAGATAATGGCCCGTCGTGGATTTCGGCGTATTGTGGTAACTCTGCGTATCCCAGCTCGCCTCCAACGACGCGTCACAGTGCGTGCTTCCTCTGACCTGTACTTAATTTCGAAACAATAAAAAACTCCCAAGCGTGATCTACTTCAAACGTGTTTGCGATGAGTAACACTTTCTACGTGGCGAATCCTCGAATATTTGCTGATTCCTTAGTTCTGTTTAACGACGAGTTGGATATTTGCAGTACCGACAATATAAGGAGAAAATGATTCAAATATTTATTTATTTTCAAACGTCAGATAATGGACATTTTGCTGATTGTTTGGAGCAGGTATAAGTGTCATTTTTATGACTTTTAGCTTAAGTGGCGTATAAGTGTTACACTCCGGCGGAGTATGACACTTATACACCGTTCAACTTTAATTTAATTTATTGGCTTATTTTCGAAATGCAACAATGCAGGTATCTTATACAGAGTGTTCCAGAATAACGTCAGAAAAATTCAAGAGGTTATTCCTGAGGACATTCAAAGAAAAAAAGTTGAATGTAGGTCCGCAAATGCTTCCTTACCGAAATACAGAATGTTGAAGTTTGAAAAAAAATGTAATTTTTTTAAACATCTTCGAAACCACGAAAGCTATCAGAATGAACTTTGGAACATTGTTATAGATTCCCAAGCTCTATACACTAGTGTTTTTAGTGTTTCAATTTTTTCCAAAACTGTTCAAGGGCAGAGAATACAGTGGTACCGTGAGTTTCATTAGCCCATATTTTTGAGGGAGGGTATTATTGGCAAATAGAAAAGAGATAAGCAATGAATTTGAAGTCATTTGAATAAATTTTGTCTCTTGATTCAATTTGATATTCTCAAGGGTTTTTTTTTAGAAGAAATAGAAAGAAGCGAACACTTATACTGTTACTCAAAATACTAAATCTAATTTTGACATAAGTTCGGCATTGCGATAGCGAGTAGTCAAGGCAACCACATTTTTAATTTTCAAATACCTTTTCCAGGAAAATGTTTTAAAGGAATTATGGTTAATTATCTTGAAAACGCTTGAGAATATCGAATTGAAGCAAGAGACAAAATTAATTTTAAAAATTCCAAATATATTATTTAGCCTATTTTTATTTACCAATAATGACCTGCCTCCAAAATATGGTTAAATGAAAACCACGGTACCCTCCTATTGTCCGTTCCTTAACAGTTTTGGAAAAACTTCCAACAGCAGTTTATAGAGTTTGAGGAGATATAACAATATTTTAAAGTTCATTTTGATAGCTTTCGTAGTTTAGAAGATATAAAAAAAAATTACATTTTCTTTTCAAACTTCAACACCCTGTGTTTCGACGAGGAAGCATTTACGGACCTACATTCATAGGAACTTTTTTTCTTAAAATATCTCAAAGAATAATCCCCTCAAATTTTCTGACGTTATTTTGGAACACCCTGTATAATGTCACATATCCTTTTTATCATATTTATATATCTAAAATAAAACATAAAGTAACCCATTTTTTATGAACCAATAAAGCATTTTCGGAATACTTCTTTATATTTTCTCGCTGGCAATAATTCAGAAATCTTCGATGCGACGCTTCGTAAACGGCCGCGGATTTTGTTGGTAATAGCTGCTGCACTGCTAATTTTGCTGCTGCTGCAACTTTTGGTGGCGTGGATGGTGTACTAGATTCATCAGCCATACTACAGTATCTTCGCACAATTGAATACGGCTCTATATTTCTCGAGAAATGAAATTATCGATGTCATTTAATTTAATTCACTAACATTATTTACAGTTGCCATGGATTCAAGCCAAACTATTTGTCGATCATTAATTTGTTATACAGGAGCTATGATTAGATTAAACATCCCTACTCAGTCACATAATGTATACCTTATACTCCTAATCAAATAAATATCTATAATTTTTCACTTGTATATTATATGTTTATTCCACATTGGATACGGTTGCTATAAACACACTCATTATGCCCTAGGGCGTAATGAGCGGGCGTTATGGATCATAACGCCCGCTAATTGTACGAGGAGAAATTTAGCAACTTCCATTGATTCAATACCTACTTCATAATCCTTGTCGTATACGACTCTGGATTTCTCCGGCAATGAATTATTTGCAGCTTTGGCTGCATTTTCTATGATATTCTTAGGTAAATTCATTTTCATTTCCATTATTTCTATAAGACTACACAAAGAAAGCAGCAATGACATTCACTAAATATGATGACAAAAATATTCACAAACGTCAAAATATCAACAAATGACATCCCTACTATGAGAAGGAAAATGGATAGGAGCAATGAACCGATTTTAAAATCGATTTTTCATTATAATAAAATAATTTTTTCGTGAAAAATAAAATCCTGTTTGCACCACGTGCGTCACTAGATCCTAACATCCCTCGGGCCAAAGGCCCTCGGGCCGAATGTTTCCCTCCGGGCGTTAGGATCTATATAATGCACTTGGTACATAAACAACTATTTAGTGAAATAAGTGTGTAATAGTTTTTTGGTGTAGCTTTTTCGGCAATAATCCTATTAAATAATAATAAATATGAACAATGATAATTGTGGATCAGATTCATCAAAAATCATTTCTACTGAATAATATTGTTCTGTGAAAAAACTAATGGGAGAGTCAATGACGTATATATCACGTGAAAATTTATAGGTTGAATCTTCTCCGAAAATAATAGACTATTCCAGCATATCGGAAGTCAACAAGCAGGCGTGGGAGTTTTTTTCTTTATCCGTTTTGGACCCTCTAGAGTCTAGACAACAATTTTCGAAATTTTTTTGATGTCCGATATACAGGGTGTCCCAAAATGGTCAAGACAATGAATATCTCGGAACCCCAGAGTAATAAAATAAAGCAATTGGTGCAGCTGCTTTTGATATTATGCTACCCTATGTGCTTTTTGTTGTCGGTCACATGAGAACAGATGCCTTCCGAGAAAACGATTCGAATAAACTATCAGACTTGTGGTATAAAATGATTAATTTAAGAGCTACAGGTACTTCACTATCCTTTGTCCTACGACGATTATAAAAAACGTCTGAAACGAGCAATTGCTAAATTATTTAAGTTTAGGATCATCCTGTATACTTATTTGGGCAGTCCTATATTTCGCGTGATGTGTAAAACAAAAAAAATTTCAATAATCATTCAGATTTTAAATTATTTGGCAAATTCCCGTTCCAGAAGTTTGTCATAATTGTCGTGGGACAAAGGATAGTGAAGTACATGTAATTCTTAAATTTATCGTTTTAGACCTCAAGTGTGATAGTTTATTGGAATCATTTTCTCGGAAGAAATATGGAAATGCTAAAATACAGATTTTCCTTTAATGATTTTGAATCTGATGTCACGTGATAGGCAACAAGAAACTTATTCGGTACCCACCATAATATCAAAAACAGCTGCAATTCCTAAAATAACAATTCTCTACTACTCTAGGGTTCCGAGGTATTCCATGTCTTAATCGTCGTGGGACACCGTATATATATATATATATATATATATATATATATATATATATATATATATATATATATATATATATATATATATATATATATGTATATATGTATATATAGGGTGTCCCACGACGATTAAGACATGGAATATATATATACAGGGTGTCCCACCGGGAAAGAACGCGATCTGTTTATGGAAAACTACACATTACACATTATTTATACAACTTTTGAAAATTTGACAGTATACTAATGTTGATAGGGGCACCTCGACTAAAATATTCTCAAGATGGTGGCATTTCCGGTTATACCGGAAGTAGATACCAACTTGCTTATTTCAAATTGGATAACCTATATATTAATACATTTTTAGATTCTACGCAAGATTCTAGGCAGATTTTATGTATTATGTCCTATACCTAAGTCTAAGCGTTTTTGACATATTTAGGTTTTTATGTCAAAAATGACGATTGCAAGCCCTAATATAATTATCAATTGTTCCTATAAGGATTCCCGTATTACTTACTTTGGGGTGGATTCCTTATTGAAAAAGACTTGCTTTAATAGATTTTGTATAGTATTTGGATAACTAATCATACAGGGTGTTCGAAAAAAAAGATCTAAAATGAGATTGAGAAAACTGACAAAAATCAATTTTTTCAAATGGAAACCCCCCATTTTTCTTATTTTGTAGTATTTAGCATTTAAAAAGAAGGTAACTTTGTATAAAGTTATCTATACCTAAAATTTGAAGTTTTCGAAATATTGCCAATTTAATATTTTTATATGGCGATTTTGCATTTAATCGTTAAACAATTAGATCTAGGATAGCCACGATCGTATTTGACATTTCAAATCATCGTAATGGCACCCCGGTTAAATTATACAAACGAAGATTATTTAAACTTATTTATTATTTATGGACAATGTGATAAATTATTTCAAGAACATGTGATACATGTGCGACCCGATATCCTCATAAACAAAAACCATCACCAAATACTGTTAAACGAATTATAGAAAACTTCAAGAATTTTGGATCCGTAAAAGCATAAGTGTACAAAAAGAAACCAGTTGTTAACAATGAAAATATTGAAATAGCAATTTTGGGATATTTTGAAGCATATCCAACAAAATCTTCAAGGCAGATAGCATTATAATCAGGCTTATCTAAATCGTCAGTTCTAAGAATTTTACGGAAACACAAATATCATCCCTATGCTATCCATATTTTCATTAGTGCAGCATTTAAATGAAAATGATTTAGATAAGCCTTAAAATTTTGAATAATTTTCGTTTGTATAATTCAACCGGGGTGCCATTACGATGATTTGAAATGTCAAATACGATCGTGGCTATCCTAGATCTAATTATTTAAGGATTAAATGCAAAATCGCCATATAAAAATATTAAATTGGCAATATTTCGAAAACTTCAAATTTTAGGTATAGATAACTTCATACAAAGTTACCTTCTTTCTAAATGCTAAATACTACAAAATAAGAAAAATGGGGGGTTTCTATTTGAAAAAATTGATTTTTGTCAGTTTTCTCAATCTCATTTTAGATCTTTTTTTTCGAACACTCTGTATGATTAGTTATCCAAATACTATACAAAATCTATTAAAGCAAGTCTCTTTCAATAAGGAATCCACCCCAAAGTAAGTAATACCGGAATCCTTATAGGAACAATTGATAATTATATTAGGGCTTGCAATCGTCATTTTTGACATAAAAACCTAAATATGTCAAAAACGCTTGGACTTAGGTATAGGACATAATACATAAAATCGGCCTAGAATCTTGCGCAGAATCTAAAAAGGTATTAATATATAGGTTATCCAATTTGAAATAAGCAAGTTGGCATCTACTTCCGGTATAACCGCAAGTGCCACCATCTTGAAGATATTTTAGTCGAGTTGCCCCTATCAACATTAGTATACTGTCAAATTTTCAAGAGTTTCCTATGTGTAGTTTTCCATATACAGATCGCGTTCTCTCCCGGTGGGACACCCTGTATATATATATATATATATATATATATATATATATATATATATATATATATATATATATATTATATTTTTTTTTTTTTTTTTTTTCCGTATCGTATTGGCATCTACAGCGACTTTCATCGAACCAAATGAGCTAAAATTTAGTAACTGGGATTTTTTCGAGGCAGAACGAAACATTCAACTTGGGTGAAATTCTTCAACCGCCTCCATTGTTCAGTAGATATTTGTGTTTTCATTTATATATTTTCCAGGTAGATTTTGGCGTCCAGCCAACAAAATAAATGAGCTGAAACTTTGTATATGGGGTTGTATTCGGCAGAACTAAATTATCAAAATTTGTGTAAATTTTTCCAGCTTCCGTCATTTTTCTTGTTTTTTCGTGCATTTTGAAAATTTGCTCAACTCTTCAGCTTCTGCAGATTGAGTTCAAGGGTTATTTGTGCTGACTCTTGTTTGTCTTTACATATATGAGGCCATCATATTTGCTCATAGAAACAGATACTCATTTGAGAAATATACGAAAGATCACATATATAATCTTCGTCTCACAGATGATCTAATATGTAAAAAATATAATTTCAGGTACTTACAGAAAAATGATCATTTCAACATCATAAAATTGTACAAACCATACCTGTGTATATAAGGAACTCACTTTTGGGGGTCATCCAGGATAAAATAAAAAAAAGTCTTCTAGAAAAAGCATACTACTCAGTAGACGAATATATAGCAGAAATGTTTTTTTTCTGTGACGGGAAAAAAGTTTGACATTTTATCTCTGATGACAGGTAAAGAAATATCACTTTTTGAAATTACTTTTTTCCCCGGGAAAAAAGTGAGTACTTTTTTCCCGGATATATATACACATAAGTAAAGGTAGATATTTAATTTTAGAATATTTTACTATACAAAAGTTACATTTCCTTTATATGAAAAGTACAAATCTCCTGCTTACTTCATTCTTTGTTTGCTTGAGTTTCACAATTAATAACGTTTCCAAATCTTCAATATCATCTAATGTTACCTGGCTGATTTCACAAATTCGACAAGCTCCTGCAATTCCAAATACAACAACAACCTTGGCCATTAAATAAACTTCATCGGGAGCATTATTTGAAAAATCACTAATTTATGTAATCGTAAAAATCGCAGCTTTCTTGGGCGTGTAACCTTTCCCATTTTGTTTCAGAAATGTTAGTTTGATGACGGTGCAGTCAGAGATAACTCGGAATCAGACATTTTTTTCACTTTATATTATTCAAAATAAGTACTAAACAACTACTAACTTCGCAATTTTTAAATCAAATCAATAGAATTAAATTGACAGATATTTGTTTACTTCAAAGGATTCCTTAGCAACGCAGGTCTAATTGTCGCTGAAAGTACAACAGTCTACCATTTTAAAAATTCAAATTTCGCATCTATAATTTTCTGACTTTAATATATTATAACAATATGTATTGTCAATATTTAATCGTCGTTTTCCTCGTCACAGAAAAAAATGATGTATTATACTCGGGAAAAAATATTAGATTTTAGCTCTCGCTTCTCGAGCTAAAATCTAATACTTTTTTCCCTTGTATAATAAATAACTATTTCTAATTTAGACATATAAAGTGACACTTTTTAAAACTGATTGACATTATGAAACGTCTTACTTTTTGTAACTAGTTGCATAGAGTAAAATTTTATGCAATTGGCGACGAAAAATCTATTTCAAAATTAGTGACAAAAAGAATTATTCTATTTATTAAACTGTTATAATACAAGTTAAAAATATAAATTATAAATTAATTAATTATTATAAATATTGATAACACAATTATTGCAATTATTCAAATTAATTTCCGACGACATATTTTTTTCATAGCTCGAACTTGCTGTTATTTGGGAAGCGGCGCACATTGCATTAGATGTTTCACCAAATATTTCTTGCGCTATAAGTTTTTTATTATTCATGGAATTTTCAACATATCCCTCCGCAACAAAGGTAAATTTCCAACCTCCATGCCTCTTTAATTTTAAAATATCAGCGCCACTTTCTGCTAGGAAAGTGGCAGAGCTTCTTCTGAAGCAGTGGCCAGTATATAGAACAGGATTTGAAAGAAATTGTGCAATAACTTTTGGCAGACTGCTAAATGTGTTAATTCCCACAGGATTTCTGGTACATTTTCCATTCGCATATTTTACAAAAAATCTGTTGTGTTTAAGAACCTGGGGACGCAACTTAATATATTTTCTTAATATTTCAACAAGATTCGTATTTTCAATGTCTCCAGTGGTAATTGCAAAGTGCCGTATAACTTTTGTTTTTGGAGGTGGGATATCAACACGAAAATGGCTTCCTTCCTCTATAACATTTTCAACTGGAAGAAATGTTAATTCTGCTTTTCTGCATGCTCCTGCCATTCCAATTATCATTGCAACCTTAGCCATTAAGTATTCTTTGTCATCAGCTTCCATTAAAAATTTGGCAAAATCTCACGCGTTACAAAATTAGGCATTTCGTAACTGATGGCATAAATAGCTATTATACACTTGGATTTATTTTGCTCTTGCTTTTGTTGGTCTGTCATACTGGTTTATTCTGTATACTTTTTATACAGAATATTGTGATGTTATAAATGTACAGCTCGAGCTGATTTCAGATTTGTATTGTGTAATACGTAGTACTATTTCTGTATATTTTATTGTAATTTATTTTTACTTTATATATTTTGACTTGTTCCCCCATTTTTGTAACAAATGAATGATTATTATTATTATTATTATTCATTAGCTGCCTTACTTTCAGTCACATATAGAATTATAAGAAAATTGATACAGTTAAGATTGCTACACCACTTCTATATTTATGAAGATACATCTATTTTGCAAAGTTGTATTAGAAGTACAATTGCGTGTGGCATTTCCCCAATATTACAAACACGAAAATGTGGTGAGTTGTTTGACTGCGCCCGTGCTCTTGAAATAATATTATTGAATTTTCCTAAACCATTGAGTTTTCATTAAAATTATTGGTTAGGTTAGGGTTAAGGTTGGTTAGTAGAAGCTTTCATTTGGTTAGAACTAATAGTTATTGTTATGTATAGGCAATTATTGCTCTGCTTGGTATAGGGATGAGTTTCATCAAATTTTAATGTTGATATTATTTTCAGTGTGTTTACACACTCTTTTGCTTAAAATCCAAAATATTTATATTTTTTAAGAATGAATAAAGTATATTCTTATCCTATTGATTTTTCAAATTTGTTTAGCATAAACAACTTTCTTCGAGTACAATTCATAAAATCGTCACATATTCCCACTTTTTGAATTCTATTATTCAAAAAGAGTGTGCAATCTTTAAATCGCTCGTCACGTAACAATTAACAATCTGACTACGGATAACGGAGATCTCAGATGTAATTTGTCATATAAGTCAACGTGTGTCTTACTTTACCATATTTTACGATCGTTATCGGATTACCACAGCGACTTTTTTCGCAAGAAATATAATATTACGAAATAATTCATTACAATTAGTACATAATAATGTTCTTATAATAACACATCCGTTATTCTTGGCAAAATAGCGTAATTAGCTATTAAAATCTCTGATATCCAAAGGAAATGGTACCTACGTTATGTTGTTTCCAGCCTGCATGAAAGTATTCAATTTTATTGTTTCACTCAAATATGATTCAAATATAAATGAAAAAAAAATTATTTTTCATACGCGAAGTGCATCACTGTGGGGGAAAGGTGTTGAAACCCACAAAAGAACTTATTTCAACATGAAATCAATCTACATACCATATTTCAACTGTCTAACTCAATCTGCTGAAGCTGTGAAGTTGGGTGAATTTTCAAAAACTTCGAAAACACATTAATTGTGTACGTAAAAATGACGCCGGTTGGAAAAATTTACCTAATTTTTTTAGTTCTGCCTCAAACACTACTCAAACTGATTTGGATGGATGAAAACACGACTCCAGGAATATATATATATATATATATATATATATATATATATATATATATATATATATATATATATATATATATATATATATATATATATATATATATATATATATATTATATATATATATATATATATATATATATATATATATATATATATATATATATATATATATATACACCTATATCATATCTCAAAACAATTTCGAAAATCGTTGTCTAGATAGACTGGAAGGTATAAAACGAATTAAAAAAATTACTTCCGTACCTGATAGGTACAATTATCTATTATTTCCGGGAATAGGTATGTTCCGGGAAAATATGACTTAAAATCATGAGATACTGAAAATGGACTATTTGGAGTGCTTATCTGTCCCAGGAAATCGTCAGAAATTGATAGTAGCTCCTAGAGGCTAGGATTTTGCTGTTTTTCGGAAGCAAAGAACTTCTCACTATACTTGAAAGTTCAAGATCGACCAGTCTGACCTATATACACTCCTTTACATACAGGACAAATCAACATATAATTTATTCAATGCCAAAGATATCACTTCAAAATTTGAAAATTCAGGAGTTTAAAGGTTGATTTGTCCTGTATGTAAAGCAGTGTATATAGGTCAGACTGGTCGATCGTTCAAGACAAGATTTAAATAATACCAACAATTTTTTTTGAAAAATAAAACGGATTCAACGTTTTCAAATAATTGCCGTGAAAACCACCACCCATTTCTACAAATAGATAATTTTCAAATTATGCATAAATTACCGAAAGGAACCAAACTTACTTACTCAGAATCATTAGAAATTTTTAAACTCAATCAAAATGCAAATGATATCTTGCTGAACGACCAGATTGATTTGATATATTCTCTTATGTTTAGTGTATTCAAAGGATAACGACTTTTCTAAGAACATTTTATTGTACCAATTTGGGAAATCACTTCTATTAGCCCTTCTCTTCTTGTAATGTGTTCCTCTTGTCTATTCAGGTACCTGTAATATTCTTTCCCACCCGTAAGCGCAAATCTGTAATAATGTATTCAGTTCCTAACTCAATCTGCTCGATGATGGTCTAATGACCGAAATTGCAATCGCAGTGTTATATTTTTCAAAGTATTTTTGTGATAACAAACGTAGTAAATTCAAATTTAGTTTTCGTTGAGCTGACCTGACTTTTTCTAACCTTACTAACCTCTGTCGCTAGGTCATCTTTTTTTTTTCAAAAACTTGAGCTGACCTGACTTTTTCTAACCTTACTAACCTAACCTCCGAGTTCATAAAAGTATAAAATTCATGAAATAGATGAATTTTATTATCAGAAAGACAATGTTTTTGATAATAAAATTAAAACAATACGCGAGCATAATAAATAAACAAACTGATTTCGTCCACTAGTCACTACGACTACGATCAATGCTTTCCAACGAGTTCACTCGATTTTACCCGAAGGTCTATAGTTGTGATTGGTCGACATTGTGTGAGACTTAGGTTCCATCGGTGTTGCCATTTACATTTGTTTTCCTTTTCTATCGCAATGAAGTATTCCTTCGCAGTATTCGCACCGTTGTTTGCTTTTCTGTGGCAGGCATAATGAACGTTGAAAATATACCTTTTTAAGCCTCTGCAGCGTTGCCACAAATCTTGAAATGAATGAAATGCAGTGAATGTAAATACCTTTTATCGTAATTAATAAATTATATTATATAATGTGGGTTGAAAGGAAGGTAGGTGCATAAAATTATATGATTTTGGTTAATATGAATATGCTGAATGCTGACTATTCAATATAATAGTGATACACGGAATATTATTGAGGAGGAGGCTTAGCCTCCTTAGCCGCCTTCGAATAGCCGCCAATGATATATGGATATATATATATATATATATATATATATATATATATATATATATATATATATATATTTATTCGAATAGTTGTTGCCTGTGATCTATTTTTAAACTCTTGATAATTATTAGCAATAACAGGCTGGTTGAATCTTGAAAAACTCGATTTTAATAAAAAAATTTTTTGACGTTCCACTATGATATTCGTAATTGAAATTTCTTTGACATTTATTGATTTAAAAAAATTGAAAAAAAACAGGGCTGATTAGTATATTGCTATTCAGTTCAATATTAACATTCAAAATTGTTATCACCAGATGGTAAGGGAAACCAAAGAAACCCTCACCTACGCAATGTTTGAAAATAATAATAAAAGGGTACTATTTATCTAACAACAAAGAAATGAGTCATGGGAAAACATTAAAGAAGTGGAGTAGAATTATCGGTATAGACGCTTATATGGAAGCAGCCGTTGACACGTGTTTCGGACTCTTTGGTCCTCATCAGAACGGCGTAGCCAAGTATTGGATTGAAAATTTGAAGATGAAAAAAGTACAACAAACAAAATCCTTAGATACGGAAGATAATCACACAATTGTGGTTTATTGTCTGAACTCTCCGGTATGGGAGATTTGGTCAAACTTTGCCACGGAGGCGATTAATGCTATCCGCGAGATCTAAGAACGAGTAAATAAACAATAACAATGAAATTAGTTGCTGGAAAATATTAAATAGGTAGAGCAAAAATTATCGGTATAGTTCGTTTATATGAAAGTAGCCGTTTTCAATGAATTTTTTATTTATTTTAGAATTTCAAATCTTTTAAAAAGGGGTACTTACAGTTATAACAAAGTTTAAAACCCCTCAGCTTAAGTTTAGGATCATTGCCATATTTTCAGCTTGCAATATTTAATTATTTATTCGAATAGTTGTTGCCTGTGATCTATTTTTAAACTCTTGATAATTATTAGCAATAACAGGCTGATTGAATCTTGAAAAACTCGATTTTATTATAAAATTTGACGTTCCCCTATGATATTCGTAATTGAAATTTCTTTGACATTTATTGATTTAAAAAATTGAAAAAAACAGGGCTGCTTAGTATATGCTATTCAGTTCAATATTAACATTCAAAATTGTTATCACCAGATGGTAAGGGAAACCAAAGAAACCCTCACCTACGCAATGTTTGAAAATAATAATAAAAGGGTACTATATATCTAACAACAAAGAAATGAGTCATGGGAAAACATTAAAGAAGTGGAGTAGAATTATCGGTATAGACGCTTATATGGAAGCAGCCGTTGACACGTGTTTCGGACTCTTTGGTCCTCATCAGAACTGCGTAGCCAAGTAATGGAGTGAAAGTTGGAAGATGAATAATGTACATCAATCAAAATACTTAGATACGGAAGATAATCACACAATTGTGGTTTATTGTCTGAAACTCTCCGGTATGGGAGATTTGGTCAAACTTTGCCACGGAGGCGATTAATGCTATCCGCGAGATCTAAGAACGAGTAAATAAACAATAACAATGAAATTAGTTGCTGGAAATATTAAATAGGTAGAGCAAAATTATCGGAATAAGTTTGTTTATATGATAATAGACGTGTTCAATGTAAATTTTTATTTATTTAGATGTTCAAATCTATTAAAAAGGGGTACTTACAGTTATAACAAAGTTTAAAACCCTCAGCTTAAGTTTAGGATCATTGCCATATTTTCAGCTTGCAATATTTAATTATTTATTCGAATAGTTGTTGCCTGTGATCTATTTTTAAACTCTTGATAATTATTAGCAATAACAGGCTGGTTGAATCTTGAAAAACTCGATTTTAATAAAAAATTTTTTGACGTTCCACTATGATATTCGTAATTGAAATTTCTTTGACATTTATTGATTTAAAAAATTGAAAAAAACAGGGCTGATTAGTATATGCTATTCAGTTCAATATTAACATTCAAAATTGTTATCACCAGATGGTAAGGGAAACCAAAGAAACCCTCACCTACGCAATGTTTGAAAATAATAATAAAAGGGTACTATTTATCTAACAACAAAGAAATGAGTCATGGGAAAACATTAAAGAAGTGGAGTAGAATTATCGGTATAGACGCTTATATGGAAGCAGCCGTTGACACGTGTTTCGGACTCTTTGGTCCTCATCAGAACGGCGTAGCCAAGTATTGGATTGAAAATTTGAAGATGAAAAAAGTACAACAAACAAAATCCTTAGATACGGAAGATAATCACACAATTGTGGTTTATTGTCTGAACTCTCCGGTATGGGAGATTTGGTCAAACTTTGCCACGGAGGCGATTAATGTCAAAGAAATTTCAATTACGAATATCATAGTGGAACGTCAAATTTTTTATTAAAATCGAGTTTTTCAAGATTCAACCAGCCTGTTATTGCTAATAATTATCAAGAGTTTATATATATATATATATATATATATGGATATGGATATATATATATATATGGATATGGATATATATATATATATATATATATATATATATATATAATATATATATATGGATATGGATATATATATATATATATATATAAATGGATATGGATATATATATATATATATATATATATATATATATATATATATATATATATATATATATATATATATATATATATATATGGATATGGATATATATATATATATATAATATATATATATATATATATATATATATATATTATATATATATATATATATATATATAGATATTATATATATATATATATATATATATATATAAATATATTTTTTTTTTAATTTGAATTGTTTTTGCCTGTGATTAAACTTTTGATAATTATTAGAAATAACCGGATTTTTGAATCTCAAAAACTTTTATTAAAAAGTTGACGTTTCGCCACAAACTTAGTTTTGAATAGGCCACGAATGTCGTGGCGAAACGTCAACTTTTTAATAAAATCGAGTTTTTTTTGAGATTCAACAAGCCTGTTATCGCTAATAATCATCAAAAAGTTATACATATATATATATATATATATATATATATAAATATATATATAATATATATACATATATATAAATATATATATATTATATATATGTATATATATATATATATATATATATATATATATATCTAATATATAAAATTCTCGTGTCACAATGTTAGTTACCATACTCCTCCGAAACGGCTTGACCGATTCTCATGAAATTTTTTGCCCATATCGGGTAGGTCTGAGAATCGGCCAACATCTATTATTCAATTCCCCTTATTATTAAGGGTGGTCCACCCCTTGAATTTGTTTTATATTTTTCAGACAAAATTTTTTGTTCTATTTTTTTATGATACAGCATTCAAAAATACATACAACCCTGAATTTTCACCACTCTACGATCAACCCCTATTTTTTATTTGTTCTCCTTCGAAATGACTCGACTGATTCTCATGAAATTTTATGTGTATATCGATTAGGTCTGAGAATCCGACAAAATCTATTTTTCATCCCCCTAAATGTTGTGGGAGGTCTACACCTCAATTTTTCATTTTTATTTTTCAGACAAAATTTTTTGTTCTATTTTTTTATGATACAACATTAAAAAATACATACAACCTTTCCGATCAACCCCTATTGTTTATTTGTTAGGTAATTGTAAACTTCAATTTTTTTGGCAAGATTGTCATTTTTATTTTGTCATGACTAAGAATAGAAAAATTCATATTACCCTCAATTGTTTAACCTTCTACGATCAACCCCTATATTTGCATCGCGATTTTCATCTTTTTTATTTTATCCGCAGATCCGCAATAGGGCTGCATGTGGCAATCGAAAATAACAATAGTCGGTTTGAGAATAGGTCGTAATATATTTTTCATACTCCCAATGATTAACATTTTTATGAATTTTTTGAACAAAGTTTTTTATTTTAATTATTTTATGATGTTGCTTCAAAAAATACATACAACTCTAAATTTTCACCCTTCTATCAACAACCCATATTTTTTAATAGCCATTTTTATAATTTAAACAACGTTTGCCGGGTCAGATAGATTGATAGATAGATAGAAAGATAGATAACTAGATAGATAGATAGATAGATAGATAGGTAGCAGTGGCGGCTCGTGAGGTTTTGGTTTGAGGAGGCTACAAGAGGTGTTAAAAAATACACCATAGGTGAAAATTTTTAGGATTTCAAGGTCAAATTCATCTATTCATCAAATTTTTTTTTCTTTCACAAAATAGGTACCTACCTACCTACTTAACAGCTGGTGAGAGCAAATAAAAAGTTATTATATATTTTTGAAGATTAGCGGGATTCTGCGATCTTTAACGTTAGCAAAATGATCTATAATAACCTCATAAAATTTTTTGTCTTTCGCCAAAAGTTTTACCAATTCCTTTTCAATAGACAACAAACTGATATTTATCAAACGGTCCTGGCTCATTGAATTTCGTAAATAAGTTTTAATTCTCTTAAGAGTGGAAAACGAGCACTCTACGGAAGCCGATGTCACCGGGATAGAAACAATTAAACATAAGAGTTTTATAAAACTTGGGTAAATCTTGATTCAAATCATTATCAAAAAGGTATTTAATAGTCCTCACATGATTTTCATTTGCCCAAATTTCATTGTCATTATAAACAACACACAGTTCACTTTTTATGGCCACCTTATCAAAAAAAGTGTATTTTTGACATAAATTTTCCAAGAAGTTTATCTGGAAAATTAGCCGAAAATCCGGTAAACAAATTTTTATTGAGTAAGTCGAAGAAATGCAGTTCTTTCAAATCAGAGAACCTTATTTCTATTTGACCCCTAATAGTATCCAATAATTTCATGAAATATTTGCTTATAGTGAAGCTCCATATCTGCGTAACTGAATGTCTTTCGTTTTGGGCTAAATTGAGTCGTATCATCAGTAGTTTGAAATACAGAAAATAGTTTTTTAAAATAAACTTCTGCACGAAATTCTGAAATTTTTTTCCAAATGAAACTTGAGCCGATTTCGTGAGTAATTACATCTGAAAACTTGTGCTGTTAAGATTTGAAAAAACTATTTCTGTTTGTTCAGAAATTAATCTAAAGATGTTTAAAAAATATATAAATTCCTTATCTTATAAGTAAGATATTAATCCGCGTGCTGTATTTAAAGTTACTTTATCGGTGAAATATTCCTAACTTTCAACTAGGTATAGACTTAAATCCTCAAATCCTAAGCGGCCCCAAACAGAGACATTTGCACTAGTAAACAGTAAACACTGCCAACAAAATAATTTATTTTTTACCTGTGATACGGTTAGTCAAGGTTGTCTATCATAATTCGTTGTATTAAAACCGCGGTTTTGTTGTCTGTTACGCTGCACCAAATTGTTTAATTCAGGGGTAGGTCGCAATGTTTTTATCAAAACTTTATCCTCATTAACTTAGTGCACTAAAGTAATGGGATAACAAATATTCCACTAAGTAGCCATTGAAATTTTTGAAATTAAGTTCAGTAACCAAACTCATTTTAAAACAATGCGCGAGCAATATAAGTAAATGAGCTGTTGTCGGCCATTAGACACTACGATCACACTACAATTCAATTAATGCTTTCCAACGAATTCACTCGATGTCACGCGAAATTCTATAGTTGTGATTGGTCGACATTGTATGAGCCTGGGCTCTATCGGTGTTGCCATTTACATGTGTTTTGCTTCTCTATTGCAATGAAGTATTCATTCGGAGTATTTGCACCGTTGTTTGCTTTTCTGTGGCAGGCATAATGAACGTTGAGAATATACCTTTCCATGCCTCCGCAGCGTTGCCACAAATCTTGAAATGAATGAAATGCAGTAAATGTAAATATCTTCTATCGTAATTAATAAATTATAATATATAATGTAGGTTGAGAGGAAGGTAGGTGCATAAAATAATATGATTTTGATTAATATAAATATGCTGAATGCTGACTATTCAATATAATATATTAGTGATACACGGAATATTATTGAGGAGGCTTAGCCTCCTTAGCCTCCTTTGACTAGCCGCCCCTGATAGGTAGGTAGGTAGATATACATCGGCAGATAGATGAATAAATAAAAATAATTTATATGGCAGAACAACGTTTGCCGGGTCAGCTAGTATATTTATATATATAAATATTATCACTTTTTTATTGCTATATATTTCTATAAACCATATACTCCCATTTGACAATCGAAAAAGGATTAGTTTCTACATGACACTTGCAAAAACTACACCACAAAAAATATAACTGCAATTCTGATCTTAAATAAAAGCAATTGTGAGTACACGCAACAAATAAATGCTGAGAATGATATCTTTTCACGTTACTCGTCTTATGATAAAAATTAATAATTTATTTCTGACATCGCATCATTTGTGAATAAACAGAATATTCTCAGATAACGTTCAGTGGAGCCGAAACTTCATGTTTATTTCTCCATATTTGACATGGCTTATATCTGAAAATGTCTCCTGCCAACAAAGACATCAAAAAGCGTTAGATGGTGTGTACATTCCTTCTACAATAATGGTGATGATATGGACTTTTATTACACCTGTCTGATATCGGATCTCCGTTCGACTGCCTAACAAATGGAACTCGGGACATCTTCAAATATCAGAGAACGAATCTTTTTCCAGGGTAGACTTAACCGAATTACTGTGCGATAGAACTTAACCGATCTAGTAGAAATTTCGGAAAGGCATGCGAGAATGCGAGAGTAGTTATTTTCAAGATACAAATCGTGAAACGCTGGATTTATTCCTTTGAGTTTGTTAACAATAATACCCCATAAACCTGTTTCTCCCCTCCAAAAATTCCTAGAGATATGAATTTTGGATATAATTTTCAAACTGAATCTCCATCCTTTGTTTAGGCAAATAAATGAGCAAAAGACACACTTGAAAAATTGTGCGTGTCAGCTGCGACTCACGTTTTTTTTATATCTTTCAATAATTTATAAACTTCAATTAATAATTTTGTTCATTGTGCACAAATATAAGTATAACTACATATAAATAAATAAACTACACTCTAAAATCAAAACATAAATTGAAGGTTAGGTTGCTGTCGTATGTATTGTATCATATATAGGCAGGGGGGGTAGGTAGGGGCAGCTGCCAATAGCACCCCCCCACTTGGAAATCTCGCGAACATGTATAAACTCGCCTAATTACGTCGTACGTACCCTATTTGGATTCATTATTATCCTCCTTAGAGGCAAGATTCGGTAAAGAACATTCACCAGCGTTTGCTCTTTCATTGTTACACCGTGCTCAAATAATGAAAATTACACTTCTAAAATTAAGAAAATGTATGGACAAAGTATCCAAATTTTATGAATTAGAAGGAATCACATCTGAAGCTGAACTATGGCGCACTTTTTGGGTTAACAAGCAGAAGGACTACGAAGATTTGGCGATAACGGAATTAATCTAACAAGCAGAATGTTTTTATCCAAAAGTGAAAACAGCCCTAGAAATTTTACTGTCAATGTCTTATTCCACTACTACAATTGAAAGATCATTCAGTACACTCAGACGCGTGAAAACGAGTATGAGATCAACAATGATTGAAGACAGGTTAAATGGACATTTTCGGCTGTTTGTCCTACACACTGCACTACTATGTTTCATGTAGGTGTGTTTGTGTAGTGAGTATGACAAAACAGCCGAGGACGATTTGACCTAAAAAATCTGACTTGCCCCCCCTAGGCCAGAAGCTGGGTACGCATGTATATAGGTACTTATACATGCATCAACAGTTAATACTCGATTTTACTCCTCATAAAATTTTCATACCGCGGGATAAATATAAAAAAAATTTCTTAAGGAGTGAACTCCAAAAACATTTGCAAATATAAGAATATTTTATATAAAAATTGTTTTGAGTAATACCGGGAATGACGAATCAGATATATAATTTCTAAGCAGAATATATATATATATATATATATATATATATATATATATATATATATATATATAATATATATATATATATATATATATAAAATTTACCATACCAAAAAAAAAATTCTAAAATCAATAAATCAGTGAATATTCACAAATAAAAGAACACCGTCCACACCTTCAACAGATTCATTAGCAACTATCGAAAAAAGACTCAGACATCGTAATAAGAAGATATGTAGTAAATTTCCCAATTTTCAAAATCTTAGATCGTAAAAGATGTATTATTCAGTAGGTACCTACAATGTTTATACTTCCTCAATTTGAATGATTCGGAAGTTCTCACATGTAATATTTGAAAATTGCCATATATTTTTAGTCATACTTCCCCCGAAAGTAATAGACTATTGCACTATAACGAAAGTTAATAGTGAAGTGCCACGAGTGGACTACATATCCGTTTTATACCACCTAGATCACGATTTCCGAAATTTTCTATGTCTTTTTGATAAAATCGAGTTTTTTGAGATTCACCTAGCCTGTTATTGCTAATAATTATAGAAAAGTTAAAAATAGTTCACAGGCAACAACAATTCAAATAAATAATTATATATATATATATATATAAATATAAATATAACATGTAGAGCAGAATTATCGGAATAGCCCGCTTATATGAAAGCAGCCGTTGACACGTGTATCGGACTCTTTAGTCCTCATCAGAACGGCGTAGCCAAGCATTGGATTGAAAACTTCGAACAATAAGCCACAAATGAGAGTCTGCTTTCATATAAGCAGGCTATACCGATAATTCTGCTCTACCTGTTTAATATTTCCCCGCGACTAATTTCTTTGTTGTTGTATATATATATATATATATTTATATATATATATATATATATATATATATATATATATATATATATATATATATATATATATATATATATATATATTATATATATCGGTTAGGTCCAAGAATCGGACAAAATCTATTTTTCATTCACCTACATGTTGAGGGTGGTCGACCCCTTAATTTTTTTTATTTTTCAGACAAAATTTTCGGTTCTATTTTTTTATGATACAACATTCAAAAATACACCCCAAATTTTCACCTCTCTGCGATCAACCCCTATTTTAAATTTGTTTAATTCCTCCGAAATGGCTCGACCGATTCCCATTAAATTTTGTGTGCATATCGGTTAGGTCTGAGAATCAGACAAAATCTATTTTTCATCCCCCTAAATGTCGAGGGTCCACCACTCAATTTAAATTTTTTATTTTCAGACGAAATTTTTTGTTCTATTTTTTTATAACACTATTGTCATTTGTTGATTATAAACTTTAATTTTTTTGGCAAGATTTTTATTCTGTCATGATAATATAAGTTACATAATAAAAATTTCATCGTATTTTTCATTTTTTTAAATTTTATCCACAGATCCACAATAGAGTTGCAATATGGCAATCGAAAATAACAATAGTCGGTCGGAGAATAGGTCGTAATATATTTTTCATACCTCTAAGTGATTAGGGTGGTCCACCCCAAACATTTTTATAAATTTTTTCGACAACATTTTTTAAAATTTTTTTTATGATGTTGCATTGAAATACACAGAACTCTAAATTTTCACCCTTCTATCAACAACCCATATCTTTTGATAGCCATTTAACTATTTTAAACATCGTTTACCGGGTCAGATTGTTGAATAGATAGATAGAAAGATAGATAACTATCTAGATAGATAGTTAGATAGATAAAAATAATTTATATGGCAGAACAACGTTTGCTGGGTCAGCTAGTATATATATATATATATATATATATATATATATATATATAAATATATATAATATATATAAATATATTATATATATATATATAATATATATATATATATATTATATATATATATATATATATATATATATATATATATATATATATATATATATATATATATATATATATATATATAACCTCCGGGTGTTCCGGACGTACTAGTTGTCGTTGCCGAAATGTTTTCGTCTGTCTGAAAGATGTGGTTCAATTGTTTCCGACTGGTGGCGCTTAGTCATATTTATATGCCATGGAGTTACTAGAAGAAAACCAAGCTAGTTAGTCGAGTATGTTAGGTACGCTGGCTAGTATTTGGGAGGTCTCGGGTTCAAACCCCGGGGCCGACTGGTCTGCCATGAGTTTTTCTCAGAGGTTTCCTCATGGTAATGTAACTCACTGCTTGCAAACTTACAAGGCGAATGCTGGGCCAGTATTTATCCTCTGAACCGATTACCGTCTAGGGTAGATGTGGATATTTCGATGCTTCGTGAACTCTTATAACCAGCTCGGCTAGGAGGTTTGTTTGATTAGTTTCAAATAAATGTCCTAGTTCACTTAATTTTATATATATATATATATATATATATATATATATATATATATATATATATATATATATATATATATATATATATATATATATATATATATATATATAGGTATATACAGTCTGTCGCATTTAAGATGAAGACACCCGCATATTTCAGTTATTCAAAGGAATATAGATTTGAACTTTCGCACAGTCATAAACGGTGATGAGTCATATTTTTTAATATACCTACTCAACCGAATTCTGAATTTTAAACTCGGCCTACTACGAATTGACAAATAGAACCGATTCTCAATATTTTGTTTCGCGTGAGAGACATCGAAATACGTTATATAATACGAATTTTCATGACAAAATTCGCATTTTCAATTTTTTCAATATTTTGGTTTCCCAAAATTATTACGTTTTCTTCTTTTAATTTGATACTAAGTGTGCCATGGAAAATTATAAAATTAACAGAAGTGTCAAATACTAGATAGTTTGAAGTTTATTGCGTTAAGTTAAAGTTAGTGAATTAGTGATCAGAGAATCAGAATGCCATTAACTTTACGTGAAAAAATCGAAATAATTCGGTTGTTTGGTGATAATTCTCGTAGCAGCAGACAAGTTGCTGCAGAGTTTAACTTGAGACATGCCGAACGTGCTTTTGTTACTCATGGAAAAGCAGCCGCTGTAAACGCTCTTTTCAATGAAACTGGCAGTGTTGTTAAAATGTATCAAAATGGTCAACCTCCTCGAATACACCCGCATCTTGAGGATAACGATATATTGGCGGAAAATCGAGCAAATCCATGCATGAGCCTTCGAGATTTATCATCTCAACTTAATATTGGCAAGGATGAAATTAGAAGATGCTTCACTCACAAAATTAAACCGTATAAACCAAAGTTCTTGCATTCATTGAAAGAAGGTGATAATAATAAAAGATTAGACTATTGTAAATAAAACTTCACAGTTTTTGATTTTCACTATATTTTGTTAACATGACAATTGTTTCGCCAAAAACAGTGGCTTCTTCAGATGTATAATACACATTGAGTATGTATTATTCCTATCTATATATATATATATATATATATATATGCATATATATATATACCTATACTTATATATATATATATATATATTATATATATATATATATATATATATATATACTTATATATATATATATATATATATATATATATATATATATATATATATATATATATATATATATTATTTATTCGAATTGTTGTTGCCTGTGATTTATTTTTAATCTCTTGATAATTATTAGCAATAACAGGCTGGTTGAATCTTAAAAAACTCGATTTAATTAATAAGTTGACGTTTCACTACGACATTCATAGTTATTCAAAACTTTTGAAAAAAATTGAAAATTCTTTGACATTTATTGACTTGAAAAAATTGAATAGATAAGATTGATCTGTCTTGTTAAAAATTCTTTCGGATGTGGCTGTTCTTTGTTATTTATTACGTGCTATTCAGTCTAATATTAACATTCAAAATTGTTATCATTAGAAGGCAAGGGAAACTACAGAAACCTTTACCTATGTAATGTTCGAAAATGATAATAATAGGGTACTATTTATTTAACAGAAAAGAAATTAGTCACGGGAAAATATTAAAAAAGTAGAGCAAAATTATCGGTATAGAACGTTTATATGGAAGCAGCCGTTGACACGTGTTTCGGACTCTTTGGTCCTCATCAGAACGGCGTAGCTAAGTATTGGATTGAAAATTTGGAGATGAAAATAGTTTAATAAATAAAATCCTCTGTTATATATTAATTTACTCTTGCTGAGATCTCTCGGATGGAATTAATCGCCTCCGTGGCAAAGTTTGACCAAATCTCCCATACCGGAGAGTTCAAACAATAAACCACAAATAAGTGATTTTCTTCCATAACAGAGGATTTTATTTATTAAACTATTTTCATCTCCAAATTTTCAATCCAATACTTAGCTACGCCGTTCTGATGAGGACCAAAGAGTCCGAAACACGTGTCAACGGCTGCTTCCATATAAACGTTCTATACCGATAATTTTACTCTACTTTTTTAATATTTTCCCGTGACTAATTTCTTTTCTGTTAAATAAATAGTACCCTATTATTATTATTTTCGAACATTACATAGGTAAAGGTTTCTGTAGTTTCCCTTGCCTTCTAATGATAACAATTTTGAATGTCAATATTAGACTGAATAGCACGTAATAAATAATAAAGAACAGCCACATCCGAAAGAATTTTCAACAAGACAGATCAATCTTATCTATTCAATTTTTTCAAGTCAATAAATGTCAAAAAATTTTCAATTTTTTTCAAAAGTTTGGAATAACTATGAATGTCGTAGTGAAACGTCAACTTATTAATTAAATCGAGTTTTTTAAGATTCAACCAGCCTGTTATTGCTAATAATTATCGAGAGATTATATATATATATATATATATATATATATATATATATATATATATATATATATATATATATATATATATATAAAACTGAAGTATTCTCCGAATGCTTAGATTTCTTTCGAAGCTACAATCCTATTTGAAAAAAAAATCATTCTCACATGTTTGGAATTAAGTTCTAGTAGAATACGAATCGATAGTTCAAGACTTTAAAGATAAATATATATTTCACCCATTCCTCACTGTATATGATTATCCATATCTCCTGAGAGGTTATATCTCTCAGATATCCCATGAATATTTCATTTTTCCATTCTGTTGCGTTCACAGATACGAAAACAAACAATCCCGAAAACAGAATGGTAGTTCACATTCCAATTTTAGGTTGCTAGGGAGCCGCTGGCGACTTAGGCCAGCCCAGGACTCCCACTGTGCTTCGACATTCCAAATAAAAATGTGATTTCCTTCAAATATGTACGTTGCTGTCGCGAGTAGAAGATAAATAGAAAAGCAGAACCAGTGTCAAATAAAATTCCCGATCTTATTCTCCGTTTAGCGTTTGAGAAAAGTTCTGCACGTGTATCCAGGCAACTAGTTCAATATCGGGCAGAGCGTCGGATTGTGAATGACATCTTCCAGCACGATTGGATAAAATTCACGCTGAATTTGATAACAAGTATGAGGAATACGTTGAAAACTCCAATTTCGCCTGATATGATTTATTGGTATGCTGTGGAATTCAGGACATCTTAACACTCAATGAAATCGTGGATACCTTCCTAAGTTCGCAAAAAGCTTATCTACAGGATATGATGTTGAAGAAGTAGTGAATTTCTTATTGAAAAAGACTATGATTTATCTCCTCGAAGATGTAATAAACATCTCGGTGAGATGAATTTAATATTGAAGAGTATAGTAACTCCCGTAACAAGAAAAATACTTTTGGAATTTACTCCTTCAGAAACGATTTTCATATTTAGTCCGCGGTATGAAAATTTAATAAGGAGTAAAGTCGACCGTTAACTAAAAGTGAAATATTGCGTTCCTTTGCGCAACGTACTATGCGCACCTTTACTTCGAGATTTTTAGTATATCGCCGCATACTGGTATAGGCGTCCGAAATTAAGATCGTAGCGCCGGAACGGCTAATATCGGTACTAGAGCATGGGAGATTAGCTTTTTATTTACATTGGTTGTAATGTAAATAAATTGTATTTACGTTCATTTTGTTTTGAGTTTTCTAACGTTTATCGTCGTAATGTGTGTTTTTTTTGGACTTTGTATTTTCCTGTGATATATTGTGTTTGGATTGAGGACAATTTTATCTCTGTTCAACAGTAGATAACCTACCTACATCAAGTTGAAATTTATACTGAGTTTTTATCATTGAACATGAAAATCAATAATAAAATAAAGTAGAGGACGAATAAATTAATTGGTTGAAGGAACTATGTATACCTCATGAAAAGGCTGTATGATAAAACACCTATTTATTTAAAAAATAAAAAAACTTTCAAAAGTTTCAAGAAAACATCTCTGACATGTCTACTTTCATTACGAACTGAAGAATTTTTGAGTATAATGGACAAAACTAAGTACTTACCAGCTAAACTGAAAGAAACAACATGAAATAAAAGAAGAATTAATATGAATACTCTGCTTGAATGGTTTGAACGTAATAAGTTATTATATTTTTTGAATTTTCCTGACGTAGGTATAACAGCTATCCTAAAAGTACGGTGGATTTCTGAGAGTCTGGTTTTTTTGATAAAATCTCTGTTTTCCTGATTATATAATTGAATATTTTAGTTTTTACCTAGCTATAGAGTCCAGATTAATTTCATATTCTTGATGTTATGATAAACTGTTGATTTGGTTGTGCAAATAAACATCATTTGTTATTATTATTTCAATAGTATATCTGGTTGTTACATGAAAGAAAATACAATAATCTAGAATCTCTGGATGATGGCCCGAATCAGCTTCCGATAAAAGTGGAAGATTTTTCGTTGGAATAGCATTGGACTTCAAAAACTCTACGTTTTTGGTTAGCTGAAAATTGCACATCATTAGTTGGTATAATTCTATATGGAAAAATCCACGAACTTACTGCAGGGAAAATAATTAATCTCAGTAAACTGTAAAGAACAACTCTCAGACATTTTTTTTGAATCTTCAAGTTATGAATCCACACCTTTCTTCTGTCCATCATTTCCTTGTTTCCCAACTTTGTTTGGAATGCAACTTTGAATTGTCCAGCTTTCGGAAAGGTATGTAAGCTATATTCGGTTTTCTTTTTGCCCAATATGAAAATAGAATACACAACAATAGTGATTCATCTCTTCTGAACGTTTGTAAACGATCCAAAATACAATTAAAACTCAAGAACTTCTCATATAAAATACATGTAAACAGATGTAAACAAAGCAATCTATCTCCCATGCTCTAGTAATATTCGACACCGGTAGGGGGCGTATCGCTTATTATGTTTTCCCTATACCGGCAACAGTTGATGCATGTATAGTTGTTCATATCTAGTCATACTTATATTTGTATATAAACAAAACTATTGAGTGATTGAAGTTAATAAAATATTGAAAAATATCAAAAAAACTGATTTGAATGACAATGAATAACGAAGAAGAAGAATCTGCAAAACACGTGGATGCGGTTTATTTTATTATTATTATTATTATTAATTGAATTAAAGAACAGCTGTTTGTCATTCAATGTATGTATGTTTGATTAATACCTATCATAGATCTTTTATATTTTATATTATGTTATTAAAATTATTGTTGAAGTTTATGCCGCATATATTAGGGTATACCGGCAATAGTTGATGCATGTATAGGTACATAATATACAACACATACAACAGCAACCTAAAGAAATTTGTGTTTTGATGTTTCTACTCGTAAGAAAAAAAATTTTGAGCACACACAATTTTTTTTCTTACGAATAGAAGTCTTCATGTCCAAAAAAAAAAGATTCACGCTTTGGGTATACAAATTTTGTGTTCAACATAAAAAAAAACACGTGAGTAGTAGAGGTCCGTAATAAAATTAAAATAGTTATTTATGTACCAAGTGCGTTATATAGGTCCTAACGCCCGGTGGGTAACATTCGGCCCGAGGGATGAATGTCGCCCGATGGGCTTTAGGATCTAGTAACACACATGGTGCATACAAGATTTTATTTTTCACGAAAAAATTATTTTATTATAATGAAAAATCGATTTTAATATCGGGCCTTTGCTCGTATACTTTTCATTTTCCTTCTCATAGTAGGCATGCCATTTGTTTTTATTTTGTCGTTTGTGAATATTTCTGTCATCATATTTAGTGAATGTCATTGCTGCTTTCTTTGTGTAGTCTTATAGAAATAATGAAAATGAAAATTTACCCAAGAATATAATAGAAAATGCAGCCAAAGCTGCGAATAATTCATTGCCGGAGAAATCCAGAGTCGTATACGACAAGGATTATGAAGTATTTAATCAATGGGAGTTGCTTCAGTTGTCCTCGTACAATGAGCGGGCGTTATGATCCATAACGCCCGTTTATAATGCCCTTGGGCATAATGAGTGTATTTACAGCAACCGTATCTAAGGTAAAATCAACAAATAATATACAAGTGAAAAACAAAATTATTTACAACAAAATTCGCGTAGTGTATCGCGCACTGAAGAACCACACAAAAATACAAAAATTAAAAATCGCGAAATGCATCGCTTACTGATAGCTAGACAGGTCGAGATGCGATTCAAACGGAATAGTCTCCGAGACGTGCATCGGGGTTGATGAGCAGAGTTGAAACTCACAAAGAATCGTATTTCAATATGGATTTCTTGTATAATCGAAGTTTCTGAAAATGTTCCCATTTCCACTGCTTCTGCAGATTGAGTTAGAGTGTCAAAATTTGTTAGTGGATTGAGTTGATATTGAGCTACGATTCTTAGTAGGTTTCAACTGTTTTCTTCAATAGGCTGCACTTCACAAAGACTTCATTCTGATTGAATTTCATCTTGAACTGCTTCTATTAATTCGTGATGCACTTCGCGATTTTTTTTTACAATAAAATAAATAATTTCCTTCTTTTCAGTTCAGTTTGCTAATCAATTATTTCGACCCGTCTTTCTTGTAAACATTTCAAATGCTCGTGGAATAGTGAAAAATACATTTTGATATACTGTGGAATAGTGTGCTACTAAGTAGTTGATTGATAAATAAATCAATTCTGCAATCCTGAAAGTTTTTAAAATACTTACACTCTATAAGCAAAGTTTAGTTTTTACAGTAACCTTTAGTGCTGAACTAGTCGGATACCAAAATTGCGTTAGGGTATCAGAATAAAAATTTGCGAATTTGTGCATGGAACTTTTATTTGTAAGATATTTAAAAAAATTTATTTTGTATATATTTAAATCTTTCATTTTTACATAATTCAAGTTGTTCACATCTAATAAGTCTCATTATATTAGAGATAATGCGAACTAAATAATTAATTGATATTGTGGTTTATCTGTAGTTTCCTGAACATTGAAGTTCATCAAATTTATCCTGTTATAACGTTCCTTATCGCACTTTACACTCCAGATACTTGGCAAACGAAAGCATAAAAATATGTAACAGTAACAGTCTCGTGCTCATCAGATGTATTCGTATATGCGAATGTGTTTAGCAATCCATGCGAGACACAATAATTATTATTTCTCTTATTAAATAAGTTATTATTAAGCGTTATTAATTTATTATTGTTTTATCAATAGAGATTTAATTCTGAAAGTGACTCAGTGGAAGTTGAGGATAGCGATGATCAGGTTGGTCAAGTATAAGTGTTTGTAAATTGAAGTTATATATATATATATATATATATATATATATATATATATATATATAATATATATATATATATGTATATATATATATATATATATATATATATATATATAATATATATATAATATATTATATATATATATAGTATATATATATATATATATATATATATATATATATATATATATATATATATATATATATATATATTAATATATAGATATGAGTATATCAGTTTGTATTTATATATTACATTTGATTTTGAAGTAGAGAATTTATTACAATTTTTACAAATGGTAAACTATCTATTCATATAATGATAATGAGGGACATGAATGAATAATTATGATGAAACAAATTTTTTAACACCGACTATCGCCTTGTCTGATGATAACTTGAAGCCAATTTTCGATTTTTTTCCGATGAATTTGATTTCAAAATTATTAATATTCTTCATTCAATATTTCCGAATTGTTGTTAATTAATTGCATTGAGCATGCTATTTAATACATAATATATGTTGGGGTCTTCAAAAACCATCTTTATAATCACCTTATTGATTGTGAACCATATACTATTAATTAATTTGTATGTTCCTGTGGCATTTAAAGATATTTCTCTTTGTTTCGAATTATGAAACATTTTTCTTTGTATTAGTTTTATTTTGACGTGTTTCATTTGTATTGTGAATACTTATTGGGATAAATGAACTATATTTTATTGTATTGTACATTGTATAAGGGAAGGAAAAGTAAATATTATAAAAGCAAAATAGAATTTAATTGAAAATCATTCAAGATGTTCAAGAAGAAAACACTTGTATTAAGCCCCTAATCTATTAATGTGTTGGTCATACAGAAGTCATTTCTTCAATATTTTATTTCTTTAACTAGGGTAACAGAAAAAAATTGAGTGTCACTTGATGTTCCTGGTGATAGGAGTCAGAAAATTGTTTTTTTTGGGTGGAAATCAAGGGCATATCTAATTAATAATCAACAAGAATACCGTGTATAACACCAAAATACAACCTGAGTCGTGATTGTGAGGGATTTGAGAGTAAAAATGAGAATAAAGTCTACCACCAGTACCTAACAATTAGGTACTACCATCATAGTGTGTATGTTAAGTGTAATGTTGTGACATATACCAGGAGGAAAAATATTATTCACTTCGATTATAATGTTGAAAATAGCATTTTGGCTAGGGTATCTGAGATTCGTGATCTTGGTATTTTGTTTGATCAACGTTTCACGTTTGTCCCTCATATAAGTGCTACGCTCTCAGCTGCATTTAAAACCTCTGGTTTCATTGTGCGCAATGCCAATCACTTCCATGATACGGGAACTCTATTGCAGTTGTTCAATTCTTTAGTGAAGAGCACATTAAATTTCGGTTGTATGATTTGGCATCCTATCTACAATGTTCACAGGTATCATTTGGAGTCAGTGCAGCGGAGGTTCCTTAAGTATCTGGTGTGGAAAGAGGATGGTGCTTACCCTTCAAGAGGTTTCGATCAGGATAACTTATTGAACAGGTTTGGGGTTAAATCGCTTGAAGTCAACAGAAAACTTCTCTCTTTGAAATTCTTATATAAACTATTACACGGCTGTATTGACTGTCCTCTTCTGGCTATGGTGGAATTTCTGGTGCCTAGGCGGTGCTCAAGATATAATGAACTTTTTTTGTTGGCCACTCCAAGAACCAATTCTCTTGTACAATCGCCTATTAGATACATGTGTTCATTATTCATTGAGGTTTCTGATAGTTGTGATATGAACTTTGATACGTTTTCAGCCATAAGTCGAGTTTTTTTGGAGTACCTGGATAGATAGACATAAGTGGTATTGAGTTCTTATCGTTTCTCAAGTTGTAATTGTATTAATATCTTAATGTAATTTTTTTTTCTTTATTTTTTCTCTCTGTCATTTCATTTAATGTTAATTAGTTAATTTTTAGTTATTGTAATACTAATATTTTTGAAGCCGCTTCTGTTAATTTTTATTTAGTTATTTAAGAATTTTTCCTGTAACTGGGTTTTCTTTTCACCTGTAGGAAATAAAGGCCTTATTATTATTATTATTATAGTCAAAAATATTTGGGTTTAAAATCTATATCTTTTGCAATATGTATTCAGTTTCATTAGGTACATTTGTGAGTAACATTTGGTACGAAATGAACACTTTTCAACAACCTGAATCAGTAGGAAAAAAAGTGAAATATTCAGATTAGTTATTCTGTTTCTTATATTGATGAATATGAAACCGTAAGTTTCATCATACGTTACTCCGAAAATTCATGGCGATTATTAAATAAATTATAACAGAGGAGGAAAGGTAACATTAGAGGGTCCTAACTACAGATATATTTGTAATACGCATAGAACCCCCAACAAGGAGCTATATTGAAGTTAATTCTGTGCAAATTTGGATTATGCAGATATCATATCATATATTTATACATAGTTGTTTCAGAGAGCTCTACAAGAGTACACTTATGTAGAACAGCGTTTTTAGTTATATTTGAAAGGGTAAAACTGAGGAATCAAGATGAACGGTGTACCTACCACTTTAAAATATGAGTATCGAAGACGAAACAGAAATCCTGACTAATATTTCGAAAAATCATTAATAGACTATACATAATTAACGAGATAAGCAAACAGTTTCTTCGAAGATTAAATATCTCGAAAGGAAAATTTATGGTTATAACGCATGAGCATATCAATGTACCTGGCAATTAAAATCGAAGGAGGGGTTTTGGAGCAGGTGTCAAGTCCTGAATATTTGGTTTCAACACTTCATCGGAAGGAGTACGGTCTTAGATCGCAGCGCGACAGTACAGCAGCAAAGAAGGATTTATGCGCCTTCATACTCACAAAACGAAATGCGCATGCAGTGCTGCCGGACTTCCGTAACTTTCCTGAACTAGTAAAATGTTCAAATATTTACATTCTTTAGGTTATGGTTATGATGTTTATGAAAAGGAAAACAACATAAAGATTAGTCAGGAGGAAAAAATTATGTTTTCACAATTTAGATATTAGTAGAACTGATGAAATGGATGGAAACAAATGATAATTACTTTTATGGTTTGTGGAAAGTATAAGTCAATGCTGGGTGAATTCTGGAAATTATATAAACATAAACAAAAAAGGGAATTCAATTCATATGCATTATATTCAGTACAGCATTTATATTCATATTACAACGTGGCAACACCGACCTAGCTGCTGTACTGTCGTGTGGCGATGTAAGCCGGCCCCTATCGGAAGTGGGTCTGTAACGAAAAGGAGCAAATATGGATTGGGTATATGCGAAGATTATATTTCTGAAATCAAAGAACTTCCATCTTGCACGCGAACTTCTCTAGTCAGTTCTCGGGTAATGGAGCAGTAATCTGTGTGGTCTAATTATGTGATGAAGCTGAAATACGGACCCTCAGAGTCAAAATATTGAATCGTGTAGAACTGTAGAGGCTTTCGAAATGTGGAGATTCCGTAAATTCTTTTACGTTTATTTGACTCCACATAAAACTAATAAGAAAGATTTTATAGAGGGTATCGTTCAGAGAGAGTTTCTTGAAATCATTATGAAATCACATTGTGAATACCGGTATATTTCAACGAGCAGAATTTTTTTTTACATAAGATGAGAGAAAGTAATAAAAATTGCACAGGGATTACGAAGACGTAGTACTTTGGTTTTGAATAACATTTTTGAGTAGTTTAAATACCACCTACACTTATATAAATATTAATCTATACGTTTTTACATACATACTAGGTGGTTCCAAAGCACGCTATCTTTACGTTTTTAAAAACTCTGGATATACTCACGAGAGTGCGCTCCATAAATACGCGAAATTCGCTACCTACATATCCAAAATCAAACCAAGAAAAAAATGAGGACACCCTACTGCGTAGCACTAGGAATGATAAAACCCCTCGGTGCATGTGCATGTCGTCAATATTTTTTGAATATATTATATAAATTAAATAACAATGAAAGTCGATTTTACGAATTATATGAAGGAAAATTGCAATAAATGTATTAATAAGTCGATATTACGAATAAAATCCGTGAAAATTCAGCAAAAAAATGAAGGTCACCCTATTGCGCAGCACTAGGAATGATAAAACCCCTCGGCGCATGTGCATGTCGTCAATATTTTTTGAATGTATATATTTATCAATGAAAGTCGATTTTACGAATTAAATGATGGAAAATTGCAATAATTGTATTAATAATTCGATATTACGAATAAAATCCGTGAAAATTTAGCAAAAATATCCTATCCCGGTTCATTTTGCTGTAAATTATGAATCAAATTGATAAGATGGGAAGCAGACACAGACGCAGAATCAAGCTGAAGCTATCAACGTCGCTTGGTTACCGTGGCACACAGAGCACTTCGACGCATGTTTTGTAGGAATTCGTACATATCGACCTTGGCGCATGCGCATGTCGTAATGCCTATCTAAAAAACGCTATAATTTTTTATTTTTCGTTGGGAAAAATTGGGAACAAAAATTCTCTTATGAAATCATATGTATTTTATCGATATCCGTTGGAATTTTTAAAATCGGACCAGATCCCAACTTTTTCTCCTGAAACTTTAGCTTCGCCTCTGGGTAAAAACGCTATATGTTTTTATTCTTCGTTGGGAAAAATTGGGAATTAAAATTCCCTAATGAAATCATATGTGTTGGAATTTTTAAAATCGGGCCAGATCTCAACTTTTTGTCGTGAGACTATAACCCCTTTAGCTTCGCCTCGGGGTAAATATACAAGTTAAACATGGTCAATTTATTATACTACATAAAGTAAACAATACGGCACAGTTGCAGAATAGGCATTTCAGGATAATTCTCAGGAAGTTATGTATTCTCCCGATGGGATTCTGCATTTTCGATCTAAGCGGTGAATAGTTGGTTTCCAATATCCTTTGTGGTGGGCGCTCTGGGTTATTAGCTCGGTCATGATTTTTATTGGAAAAGAATTAGAAATTTGTTAATTCACTTCGAGTCAAATAAGCTGCACTGATGAGATCTAATAAGATCGAAACAGCTGTATGCAGATATTGAGTCGGGGTGACTTGACGATTTCTATAGTTCACTGCTGGATTGTGAATTTAGAATTCTCGTCGAGGAATACATGTAGCCAGCTCCCTTGGAATGCTATTTGATAATTTTTTTAATTATTGAAGAATTTTCCTTGTTCACTTCATGTAGTATATTAAAATGACCATGATCAACTTGTATATTTTTCATTGATTGATTTCCATAGGTATTTGCGAAATATTTTTCTTTTCATCTCATACTCAACTTTTCGTTGGTCGACTGGAGATCAAATACATAAGTGGATCATCAGTTCAATTAGAGTAATTGTTTTAAGATGAAATAAAATATTATTCAACTGAAAATCATGATACATGATACTGTTTTTTTCCACATTAATTTCTTGGTTCAGCGGTTTCGAATATATTGATGAATACAGAAACTGAAAAACTTATTGAGCGTTTTTTTTTTTAGAATGCCGACATCGTCTTGGTTTTTTATTCATACATCCACGCCATTTGAAATATTTGTTTAGTTCATTATTCTGCTTCTGTTTTAGTAAAGAATTCAATACATTTTGATAAATCATCAATGACACGACATTCTAAATATCAAAAATGAAACAATTGTACTTGTCTAATAACTTGGCGTTCTACAAAGGTCCTTCCTAGCAACAACTACTATCTAGTCTCCAAGAAACAGTGGCGGATTTACCAGCAGGCTAGAGCCTAGGGCGGCAGATGTTAGGGGCGCCAAATTTGGGGCCAAAATTTTCCTTGATTAACAAAACTAAATTTGAATTTACTACGTTTATTATCACAAAATATTTTGAAAAATATAACACTGCGATTGCAATTTCGGTCACTAGACCATCATCGGGCAGATTGAGTTAAGAACTGAATACAGAATAATTATAGATTTGCGCTTACGGGTGGGAAAGGATTATTGCAGGTACCTAAATAGACAAGAGGAATATATTTCAAGAAGGGCTAATCGAGTGAATTTCACAAATTGGTACAATACAATGTTCTTAGAAAAGTAATTTTTGTTTAAAATACACTAAATATAGGAGAATATATCAAGGTCAATCTGGTCGTTCAGCAAGATATCTTTTTGCATTATTATTGAGTTTGAAAAATTTCTAATGATTCTAAGTTTAAGTAAGTTCGGTTCCTTTCGGTAATTTGTGCATGATTTGAAAATTATCTATTTTGGAAATGGGTGGTTTTCACGGCAATGATTTTGAAACGTTGAATCCGTTTTTATTTTTCAAAAAAAGATTGTTGGTGTTCTTTAAATCTTGTCTTGAACGATCGACCAGTCTGACCTATATATACTCCATTACATACAGGACAAATCAACTTATAAACTCCTGAACTTTCAAATTTTGAAGTGATATCTTTGGCATTGAATAAAAATCCTGAGAGTTTTGTCTTAGGTTTGAAAGCAATTTTAATATTACATTTAGGTATGACATTAGCAACTTTTTCTGTTACAGGACCAAAATATGTTAAAGATGTGAATTTTTCCGATTTTTCTACTTTTAATTGGGGATATATGCTGTTGTACGCTAGTTGATTACGTGTCTTGTAACAACTAACGTACAACAGCATATATCCCCAATTAAAAGTAGAAAAATCGGAAAAATTCACATCTTTAACATATTTTGGTCCTCTAACAGAAAAAGTTGCTAATGTCATACCTAAATGTAATATTAAAATTGCTTTCAAACCTAAGACAAAACTCTCAGGATTTTTATTCAATGCCAAAGATATCACTTCAAAATTTGAAAGTTCAGGAGTTTATAAGTAGATTTGTCTTGTATGTAAAGGAGTATATATAGGTCAGACTGGTCGATCGTTCAAGACAAGATTTAAAGAACACCAACAATCTTTTTTGAAAAATAAAACGGATTCAACGTTTTCAAATCATTGCCGTGAAAACCACCACCCATTTCTACAAATAGTTAATTTTCAAATCATGCACAAATTACCGAAAGGAACCAAACTTACTTACTTAGAATCATCAGAAATTTTTAAACTCAATAATAATGCAAAAGATATCTTGCTGAACGACCAGATTGACTTGATATATTCTCCTATATTTAGTGTATTTAAACAATAATTACTTTTCTAAGAACATTGTATTGTACCAATTTGTGAAATTCACTCGATTAGCCCTTCTTGAAAGATATTCCTCTTGTCTATTTAGGTACCTGCAATAATCCTTTCCCACCCGTAAGCGCAAATCTATAATTATTCTGTATTCAGTTCTTAACTCAATCTGCCCGATGATGTTCTAGTGACCGAAATTGCAATCGCAGTGTTATATTTTTCAAAATATTTTGTGATAATAAACGTAGTAAATTCAAATTTAGTTTTGTTAATCATGTTAAATTATCACGTAGTAACGACGGATTCCATCAACTATTTAAAATTTTCATTCGCTACAAAAATAAAAAATTTTCAATAAATTGGGAAGTTATTGTTGTCACCTCGATTTCTGAAAATCCTGTTTTCTTAAGATCTCGACGTTTTGAGATACTAGAAAGCCATTATGACTATTTTTACGATAATATCTGTATGGCTGTATGTATGGGTGTGTATGTAAACCTCTTATAACTTTTGAACAGGTCAGCCGATCGCTATGCAGCATGCGACATTCTAAACGATTTGGCCCTGTCGATTTTGAGAAATCGCGGAAATAAATTTTTTTTAAAATACCTCTTAGACTACCGATCAATTTCAAAATATACTCAGCTCTTTTCCTTATCGAACTGCGTCGATTGACCCAAAGAGCATATAAATCGGTTGATCCATTCGGGATATATCGTTGTCGAAAATCTTTCAAAAAATCTGAAAACCCTGCCGGCTGTTCCTGTAACTTCCCGCCATTTTTGATTTGCGCAAAAGGTACTGCAAAACTTTTATAACTCAATTAATTGACTTTCATCGTCATCATCAACCGGATTATTACCAGATAATTGAATATATTGTGTTTAAACTGTATAAGTAAGCGCAATAAAAATTGTTTAATAACGTTTGTCGAATGTAAGGGTGCATTCACAAAGAAAGCTGGTTACAAGCGCTTGCAAGCTCAAACCGGCGTGAGAAAAGTCTACATTGTATCAAGCGTGTGCGTTCTCAGGCAAAGCCTGTCCCGGCTAGCAAGCGCTTGCTACAAGTTCTGACAAGCACGCAAGAACGTTTTGTACTTGTTTTCCGGCTCTTGTTGACCGAACCAGTCAGTGACGAACAACTGTGCAGTATGGATGTCGATGAACTGATATCTCAAGTCTTCAGAAAAGGGACTATTTGGGACAAACGCCTCAAACTACATGCTAATAGAGTTCACGTGGATAAGTTGTGGAAGGAGATAGCTTCGGAAATGAAAACTGACGGTTAGAAGAATATTTTACTATCAATTATTAGGTAAGGAGAATTATTAGAAGATGCATTGACTTTATATTTAAAGTCAAGGAAGATTCTTATAATTTTTTACTGGCTCATTTAACAAACCTTTTTGATATACTTTTAGTCTGTGAAAACTAATGGATTGTTGGCGAAGTATGTCTTAAACAATTCTCTCACACTTGAGCCTGCATTTGTTGGTCTTCCAATTTTTTTCTTTCTTTTTTCTGGAACTGGCATCACAACGGCCTCAGTTAAATGGTGTTGTACCCCTTCCAAATCGAGGAAGAAATGGAAATATCTGCGAGACCAGTATACTACAGAGCTTTCAAAATTAGTACGTCCCAAATCCGGAGCAGGAGCAGATGAAGTTATTACATGCAAGTGGCAGTATTTCAATGCACTTTCTTTTTTGAAAGATATTGTTAAGGCTCGCAAAAGCTCTGGTAACTGTTCCATGCTTGAAACATCAAGTACAGATGAAATTTTTCAACAGCAGAATACCAGTCCGGAAACACAAGACGAGGAGGAATATACTGAGCCTGAAAACATGACACAAGACCAGTTCAATGTATCCATCATAGATAATGACGAGATCCCTGCACCAGCTGGTCCATCTGAAACTGAGGACGAAACTTCAAAAGCAAAAAGAAGTAAACTACACACTGTGGAGAGAGTCAAGCCAGTAAGACGTGATGACTATACGGCTTCAATGCTAGAAATTGAAAGAAAAAAATTACAAATTTTGTCTCAGAGGAAGAGCACAAAAGAAGACAAGGAACCTGAGGATGAGCATTCATTATTCTTCAAAACACTTTTGCCTCATGTAAGAAAGATTCGTCCAGAACACATCTTTCCATTTCGTGCAAAAATTCAGGATATAGTCCAGCAATTTGCGTATCCCATGTCTTATAGTATTGGGTCTACACCTACAAACAGTACTTCATTTGCACCTGTTGGTACTTCGAACCAGAGCGTATCCATAGATAAATATGAAGGATCTCATGATCATGGAAATGAAGACTTCTCAGGACTTGCCCGGTTGCTAAATTTAAAATAACAAAAAGAATTGAAACACCCTGTATAGTTGTAAGATATATTCTATAAATGAATGTTATGATAAGTATTTATTACAAAAATCAAAGACACTATGCACTCACCTTCAACAAATAACTAGTCGTTCTTCGGCATGGATAGGTTGCTTATGCCAATTTCCCCAAAACTAGACTAAAACGCTTTCAATTTTCTTGAGGATGTAACTAAACGTGGTTAACTCCATTCTCATATAAGAAAAAACCTCACTTTGTCCAATTTCAATTGAGGAAATAGATGGTGGTATTCCCCAAACCTACCTCTTCCACGGTTAATTCCATGAACACCGACTTTCCTTCTACGAATTTTTAATTCGACATTTTCAAGCAAAAATAACTCTTCATCACTTGAGGAAGACATTGTCTCAACGAGAGCTGAGAAAACACTAAGCTTGAAATGCAAGCGTTTGTTGTGTACACACAACAAAATTCTCAAGCGCTTGGAGCAAGCGCTTGCCAACAAGCGCTTGTAACCAGCTTCCTTTGTGAACGCACCCTAAGCAGTATTACCCCGCCTTATTAGTAAAACTCGTACATGATTGAGCTTTCATTATCTCAGAAATATTTCTAGTGCAATCTTACCTAAATCTTTGCATTGCAAAAATAATCTAAGAACTGACACATCGATCTAATCACAGGAAAAAGTTGGTATAATTAGGACGATAGTGCACAAATCCTAAGTTCCAATTTCATTGACAAAAAAAATGCAATCAATATGATTTTGAACTAGAGTATCGAATTGTAGAGGTCAGTAGGGGCGGCAAAATTTCAATAGCCTACTAGAGAAAAATATCTAAATCCGCCACTGCCAAGAAATGTTCATCGCAACGCTTCAATAGATAAAAACAGTGCTTATTTCGAAAAAAAATTTATGATTGACTTAATACTGGATAACAAAATTTCACGGATATAAATGTTCATCTGCTAAAAATAGAAAAACAGATGAAATTTCAACAATCCTACTTAAAATAACCAACAGTCGTTGTTGAGATTCAGATTCGCTTTATATATTTTTTGTAAGTCATTCACTCTGGAAAGAGCAGTGTGATTCATCATTGAATGAATTAGATTGGCACGTGTACTTTTTATAGAGGATAATGATCGCTGCGTTTTACGTGATCGTTTGAAGGAAAGCTAATATATGAACAAATTTAAATATCAGACAACTGAAGATAATTGAAGTAGTTAAATCAATATACAGGGTGATTCATACAAAAATGTTAGTATGTTACCTGTAAAAAAACATGTCTGGGTCACTCCAGTAATTTATACCTACAGGCTCAAGACATGAAATAACTATTTTTGAATATATATATATATATATATATATATATATATATATATATATATATATATATATATATATACAGGGTGATTCATTAAGGGTGGCGACCGGCCGTATCTCGGAAACCGTATGTCCTGGAATTTGGGGAAAAAAATTTTTATATGCAAATCTGCCCTAAAAAAATGATTAAAAATGTTTTTGAGTCCATAGTTTTCCGCTAGGTGGCGCAATCTGCCACTTATAAAATATAATTGGATTTTTTACGAAATATTTCCCAATGTAGGCTGGTAAAAAATATCAAATTTAGAAACTACTGTCCTAATTCCACAACTCTTGTGGGAGTCATTTTTCTGTATCACCTGTTCTGAAAAGGTGGGGGAAGTTCTCTTTCTTTAACAGAAAAAAGACTGTAACTCCATAATGCATGAACCGATTTTCGAAAACGTAGACTCTATGCAAAGAGTATTGAATGTAGATTTCAGTAACAAACAACAAAAACACTTTTAATTTTCCAATCGGCAACTAGAGGGCGTTATGTAACACCTAGCTCTATTTATAATTTTTTTTGAGAAATTTCAAATGCAATGCTATGAATCTAACTAGCTAACAAAAATCCAAATTTGATGACTTATTGACCTGTCGAAACCGCGAACTGATATCTCTTTTCGTTCCAAAGATATTGGCATTTTTTGATGAGTGTTGGTGATTGTTGGCTCGCCCTGTAAGGTGGAAGAGAAACTATGTTGCTAAAATTGTTTTGAAAAAACAATAACAAGTAGAAACGCATCATGAAAATATTTACTAACATATTACATAATGAAACGAAACTAGTCCGGTCAAATTAGACCAAAAAATAGGAGTGAAATTATAAAAATTCGCACCCATCTGAAAATTGGTGGGATTGTTCAAAACACCATTATAAATGAAATCTGAAAGTCTTCATCGATTTGATACGTGCAAAAAAATTTACTGGGGTTCGAATTTTTTATAGATAATTATCTGATCTACAATTTTTGTCTGGGCTAATTTCATGCTGTTGTGAAATAATATGATAAGGATGCATTTAATAATCCTTTAATATTCTTTGCACCAAAGAATAATTCAATCCTAGATCTCTTGCAATTTTTCGAATACTCAAATGGGGTTCAGACTTAACTAACACCAATACGTTAGTAACATTTTCTTCATTGCGACTTCTACGAATCCTATTTCTTAATGCGACAGGTTTCTCGCAATCTTTGTGCCAATCTTTTGAATAATTTTCGAGAATGACGCCGCCTTTCAGGATATCGTATCGCCTACTCCCTTTCAGCAATTACTTCATTCTGTAGACGCTCAATATATATACTGAGCATATCATATGCCTCTCCATTTGAATGAAAAGGCATTATAAAAGAGTTAGTTTGCAAACAGTCAGAATAAATTTGACAGCAATAAAAACTTAAAAGTAAACAATCATAAAACATTGGTGTCATTTCCATAGGTAACTTGCTGACTTTTGAAACATTTATCTCTCAACAGTTTAACATAATTTGTAATATTGCAGCTCGTCCATGAACATAAAACTATAAGAGACCGTTTGAGAGATTTGGGATTGAATTTTACCCGAAAATTTTTATCCGAAACAGTTCAAAGCAAATAATGGCAAGCATTTTGAGTATTTAAAATAATGAGATAGAGGGAGCGTTTTGTAAATTTCTGTTATGAGTAGCTCCCTTAGTTTTGTTTCATTATGTAATGTTTATAAATATTTTGATGATGCGTTTCTACTTGTTATTTTATTTTCAAAACAATTTTAGCAACATAATTTCTCTTCCACCTTACAGGGCGAGCCAACAATCACCAACACTCATCAAAAAATGCCAATATCTTTGGAACGAAAAGAGATATCAGTTCGCGGTTTTGACAGGTCAATAAGTCATCAAATTTGGCTTTTTCTTAGCTAGTTAGATTCATAGCATTGCATTTGAAATTTCTCAAAACAAATCATAAATAGAGCTAGGTGTTACATAACGCCCTCTAGTTGCCGATTGGAAAATTAAAAGTGTTTTTGTTATTTGTTACTGAAATCTACATTCAATACTCTTTGCAAAGAGTCTACGTTTTCGAAAATCGGTTCATGCATTATGGAGTTACAGTCTTTTTTATGTCAAAGAAAGAGAACTTCCCCCACCATTTCAGAACAGGTGATACAGAAAAATGACTCCCACAAGAGTTGTGGAATTAGGACAGTAGTTTCTAAATTTGATATTTTTTACCAGCCTAAATTGGGGAATATTTCGTAAAAAATCCAATAATATTTTATAAGTGGTAGTTTGCGCCACCTAGCGGAAAACTATGGACACAAAAACATTTTTAGTAATTTTTTTAGGGCAGATTTGCATACAAAAATTTTTTTCCCCAAATTCTAGGACATACGGTTTCCGAGATACGGCCGGTCGCCACCCTTAATGAATCACCCTGTATATATATATATATATATATATATATATATATATATATATATATATATATATATATATATATATATATATATATATATATATATATATATATATATATATATATACACATTCATTTATCTTCATACATACATAAATTAAAAATGATTATAGAGCTATTCATGAGTTGGCAGTTCGGCAAAGAAATGCACCCTGGTAGACCGGGATATACTAGATGTTGGAGGGCATCCATTATTTACGTGACAGAATTTTTGCTATTTTTTGCTACCCTCACCCCCCTTGGTGAGATGTCATGAGATTTTGCTCCATCCCCTTCCCTCTCTTTGAATCTCACGTCAGATTTTTCAAAATGCGTATTTGTTATGTAAATGAGTTAAACTTGGCTCAATTCCATTAGATTTATCTGAAAAAACTATTTTCTTATAATTTTTTTTATTTAAGATTAGTATTTGAGATTTTTAATGACTTAGCATATAATCACAAAGAGATTTAAATACTTAAATAGGAACTGAAATTTGTTGAAGAATATTTACTCTAATGCAATCCACGGAGACTCATGTATGATCTCAAGAGTGACTACTACTTTAACACTTTTTATTCCGCCATAACTTCAATAAAAAATTCTATTAGTTTAAGTGAATTAGTAATATTTTATACAAATGTGGAGAAAATAAAATTAATACCTAATGAAACAATGGTTGTAATAAGTGATACAGAATTTTTTTTTAGTGAAAATCATTTGGGCCTCGTTTATTATAAAAGGATATGGCATTATTTTTTTATGAATAATCGTCACATCGTAGCGCTTTTTTAAATTAATAGTTAACGAATAATGTTTGAAAATACTTGTTCATATCAGGGCATAATAAAACTGCGAATATTATTATTATATATGATTTAGCCATATTTTAGTGGAGAAGTATTTTTTATTCAATTAACCCAGTTTTCTACAGTTTCTTGCGAAAAAAAAATACGTGATATTTCGCTCGAACCTCTCCCCCTCTAAACACCTCACGTAATTAATGGATGATCCCTTGTGTGTATGGCGAATTGTGAATTATTTGCATATCTTATGTGGCGAGTGAATTGTGCTCCTGGTGGAACAATGGAGGTAATGGCTGCAGAATACCTGCCGTGACAATATCATCAAAAGGGACACAAGTCTAAAACCTTCCTCCCAAGGAATGAAGGAGCGATCAACGACTGGTCTAGCTACTTATATATATATATATATATATATATATATATATATATATATATATATATATAATATATAATATATATATATATATATATATATAATATATATATATATATATATATATATTATATATATATATATATATATATATATCAGTGGCGGCTCGTGAGGTTTTGGTTTGAGGAGGCTACAAGAGGTGTTAAAAAATACACCATAGGCGAAAATTTTTAGGATTTCAAGGTCAACCGCCTTATAATTTAAAGAAAATCAAAGTAGAACAAGCACCCTAAGCTATTAATTTGTTTCCGCTTTCGAGTGTCTACCTTGAGACCTACAACTCATATTTACAATATTCACAAAAACTCTTCTCAGCCAATTAATCAATTCATCTATTCATCAAATTTTTTTTTCTTTCACAAAATAGGTACCTACCTACTTACTTAACGAATTTGTTAACAGCTGGTGAGAGCAAATAAAAAGTTATTATATATTTTTGAAGATTAGCGGGATTCTGCGATCTTTAACGTTAGCAAAATGATCTATAATATCCTCATAAAATTTTTTGTCTTTCGCCAAAAGTTTTACCAATTCCTTTTCAATAGACAACAAACTAATATTTTTCAAACGATCCTGGTTCATTGAATTTCGTAAATAAGTTTTAATTCTCTTAAGAGTGGAAAACGAGCGCTCTACGGGAGCCGATGTCACCGGGATAGAAACAATTAGACATAAGAGTTTATAAACTTGGGGTAAATCTTGATTCAAATCATTATCAAAAAGGTATTTAATAGTCCTCACATGATTTTCATTTTGCCCCAAAATTTCATTGTCGAAAAAACTGCATTTCTTCGACTTCTCAATAATAATTTGTTAACCGGATTTTCGGCTAATTTTCCAGCTAACCTTTTGGAAAATTTATGTCAAAAATACACTTTTTTTGATAAGGTGGCCATAAAAAGTGAACTGTGTGTTGTTTACACAGTTCACTTTTTATGGCCACCTTATCAAAAGTGTATTTTTGACATAAATTTTCCAAAAGGTTATCTGGAAAATTAGCCGAAAGTCCGTAAGTCGAAGAAATGCAGTTTTTTCAAATCAGAGAACCTTATTTCTATTTGAACCCTAATACTATCCAAAATTTCATAAAATTTTTGCTTATAGTGAAGCTCCATATCTGCGTAACTGAATTTCTTTCGTTTTGGGCTAAATTCTTTATCTTGTAAGTAAGATATTAATCCGCGTGCTGTATTTAAAGTTACTTTATCGGTGAAAAATTCCTCACTTTCAGCTATAGAATTAAATCCTCAAATCCTAAGCGGCCCCAAACACAGATAAATTTTCACTAGTAAAAAGTAAACTCTGCCAACAAAATAATTTATTTTTTACGTGTGATCCGGTTAGACAAGGATGTCTCTCATAATTCCTTGTATTAAAACCGCGGTTTTGTTGTCTGTTACGCTGCACCAAATTGTTTAATTCAGGGGTAGGTTGCAATGTTTTTATCAAAACTTTATCCTCATAACTTAGTGCACTAAAGTTATGGGATAATAAATATTCCACTAAGTCACCATTGAAATTTTTGAAATTAACTTCAGTAACCGAACTCATTTTAAAACAATACGCGAGTAATATAAGTAAACACGCTGCTGTTTCGGCCATTAGTAACTACGATCACACTACGATTCAATTTATGCTTTCCAACGAATTCACTCGATGTCACGCGAAATTCTATAGTTGTGATTGGTCGACATTGTATGAGACTGGGTTCCTATCGGTGTTGCCATTTACATGTGTTTTGCTTTTCCATTGCAATGAAGTATTCATTCGGAGTATTTGCACTGTTGTTTGCTTTTCTGTGGCAGGCATAATGAACGTTGAGAATATACCTTTCTAAGCCTCCGCAGCGTTGCCACAAATCTTGAAATGAATGAAATGCAGTAAATGTAAATACCTTCTATCTTAATTAATAAATTATATTATATAATGTAGGTTGAAAGGAGGGTAGGTGCATAAAATAATATGATTTTGATTAATATTAATATGCTGAATGCTGACTGTTCAATATAATATATTAGTGATACACGGAATATTATTGAGGAGGCTTAGCCTCCTTAGCCTCCTTTGACTAGCCGCGCCTGATATATATATATATATATATATATATATATATATATATATATATATATATATATATATATATATATATATATATATATACATATATAATGAGGATAATAATATTTGGGTATAGCAGCAAGCAAAACGTGTACTCTTATAACACTATATTTCCGATATTTCGACAATGATTATTGTCATCTTCAGGGAAGCTACAAAATAAGCACAAAGAAAATCAAAAAATGCTACATAACGGCCATCAGTAACAATACTCACCGTATCTTTGAGAATGATTGCAAAAGATATAAAAAATCGAGATACAGCATTATTGATTTCTATAAAACATTATTGATCGAGAACACAAAATGTGATGATCATCAACTAACATTATGAGTTAAAATGGTCACAATAAAATAAAATAAAACACAATTAATTCAGAGGAAACAAACATCGTTGAAGTTAAGTTAAGTTAAAAACTAAAAGAATATAATTATCTACTTCGTCATCACATATTGACTGAAAAAGAGACGCGACCAGCCATCTTGATCAAGAAAGTAGACATAGACAACATCAAAACAAGAAAACTCCAATGTGAAAATATGATAATTTATAGGTTCACAGATTGGTCACTGCTAACAAATAAAATAGCCAGAAGTATAAATGACTCAGAAAAGGAAAGGCAACTCCTCTCTCACTCGACATTTCTCAAATGGATATTTTTATGTAAATCTAACAAAAAAGAATAAATTTCACTAAGATGATTTAAATCAGTTTTCTTATTTAAGCAATTTTCTGATTGTGAAATGTAAGCCATCTCCATAAACAGTCGAATTTCTTTCCCTTGTCAATATCCTGGTGTCACTAAAATTCATAATATGTCCTGTACTATTAACATGTTCACTCAAAGCACATCTTTCAGGATGACACCTACAGTCACTCTTATGTGAGGTAATTCTATCCTTAAGGGCTCTAGACGTCTGACCTACATACAATCTATCACAATTGGAGCATGGAATGCTGTATACTATATGAGATTGTGAAGTTAAAGGTGTTTTTACACCTTTAACTTCACAATCTCATATACCTAGTCTGAAAATAATGGAAATCTGAGGATTGCTACCAGCGTTGCAGGAATGATGAAACATCTAACGATGTAACACGTTACAGAACTTCGCATATATCGTGGCCATCTCGTGGGTGTAAAGTGACAAGAGTTAACGACGGTTGGTGTTTTTGTTTGGCCTAGAGTAAGATACCTATCGGTTTTCGACAGATGGCGCTATGATTTGTTCGCAAATCGTTAGTGCTTTTCTTGGAAACTAAAAATATTGGTTGTGTGGATTTGATGTCGATGTCCACAAAGTTGATGGGTGGGACACTGCTGATGAGCACGTTAAAGAACGAAACAAATTATCTAGAGTGGCGCTGATGCCCAATTTCCCAACATTCTTCCTTTGAACGATGAATGAGAACTCCATAAACATGTGTTTCATGAAAGTAGCTCCGTTGGAGATTTGATTTGATTAATCATACATTTTTCAGATGAGTGTCTCAACGTATAATTATGTTTATCTTTCACGCTGCGCCTGTTTAGCACAAATAAGTATTAATTTTCAATACACACACACACACACACACACACACATATATATATATATATATATATATATATATATATATATATATATATATATATATATATATATATATATATATATATATATATATATATATATATATATATATATATATATATATATATATATATATATAAAAATATATATATATATATATATATATATATATATATATATATATATATATATATATATATATATTAAAATATTTATTCTTAAGCCCGAAATATATGTGTGATAATTTTTGAGTTTTTCTTGGGAATGTGGCTTAGATAAAAATGGATGTCTTTCTATATAATCATTTTATTTCTTCATTCCTTATTCCAACGTTTCGGCTTCACAAAGCTTTTTTCAAGGACTACAATGGAGAGAAAGAAAAAACTAGTGTCACCAAAGTGACATGTAAAAGCTACATTTAGTAGATAAATTAAAAAACACTGAAAGAAACATAACTATTTTTATAAATATCACAGAAAAGTATTTACCTAGCTTAAAATTATCCTCGGAAACACCGACACTCACTTCATTAAACGTATACACAAATTTTGAATGAATTGATATCTACGATTGTTTACTTATTCCACTATACTTTATATACGCGTATGGCGTGCAGATGATATTAAACTCGCCGAGATTCGTTTGATTCACCGGTGGCCTGGACGTTTTAAGAAATATAAACTAAGAATCAATATATGGGGAGCCAACATTTAAGAAAAATAGACGAACATTCACAATTTAAAAGAATTTAAAATTTTATTTTTTTTTTTTTCCTTTTTTCCTTTTTCCCATTTTTTTTTTTCACGTCGTTTTTTTTTTTTTTTTTAAATGTTGTGGTTTTTTTTTCTCAAATTTTTAATTTTTGTTTTTTCGTTTATTGCGCGATTATTCTTTTCTATATATATATCATTTCTAGGATTTCTCGTTTTCTCTTGTTGGTTTCCCTGTGTAGTATTTTGGTATTCTCAAACTGGAACTCATGTTTATATTTAGCTTTATGGTTTGAGAGGGCTGTTATATTTTTTTTATCATATTTATGTCCGTTTAAACGGTTTGATAAGTATTGGCTCGATTGTCCGATATATACAGCATCACAGTTTGAACATGGAATTTCATATATGGTATGTGTTGTCTTATTAACAGGAGTTTTTGTTTTTAATTTGGAGTAGTTTTTTTTAAACGTGTTTTGAGTTTTATGTCCAATTTTTATATTTTTGGGTTCCAGTACCTTCTGTATATTCTCCGACAGTCCATATATGTACGGAAAAGATGTGAAACTCTGTCTATCGCGAATTCCACCCTCGTTTCCTTCAGTGAATTTCTTCATTCGACTAACAAAAATTTTATTTACCATGTTGCAGGGATAATTGTTCTGTTTTAGAACTTCTTTTGCTTTTTTTATTGCGTCAGTTCTGAAACTATGATCTGAAAGTTTAAAAAAAAAAAAAAAAAAATTTAAATTCTTTTAAATTGTGAATGTTCGTCTATTTTTCTTAAATGTTGGCTCCCCATATATTGATTCTTAGTTTATATTTCTTAAAACGTCCAGGCCACCGGTCAATCAAACGAATCTCGGCGAGTTTAATATCATCTGCACGCCATACGCGTATATAAAGTATAGTGGAATAAGTAAACAATCGTAGATATCAATTCATTAAAAATTTGTGTATACGTTTAATGAAGTGAGTGTCGGTGTTTTCGAGGATAATTTTAAGCTAGGTAAATACTTTTCTGTGATATTTATAAAAATAGTTATGTTTCTTTCAGTGTTTTTTAATTTATCGACTAAATGTAGCTTTTAACTGTGACTTTGGTGACAATAATTTTTTCTTTCTCTCCATTGTAGTCCTTGAAAAAGGCTTTGTGAAGCCGAAACGTTGGAATAAGGAATGAAGAAATAAATGATTATATAGAAAGACATCCATTTTATCTAAGCCACATTCCCAAGAAAAACTCAAAAATTATCACATATATATATATATATATATATATATATATTATATATATATATATATATATATATATATATATCTATATATATATATATATATATATGTATAAATATATATATATATATAAATATATTATATGTATATATATATATATAGATATATATAAATATATATATATATATATATATATATATATATATATATATATATATATATATATATATATATATATATATACATAATATGGGTTATAAAGGGCTAAGCAATGTTGCCCAATATCACACAGTGAATTTGATGATACAACTTTACAACTTTATGTATAAGTGAGAACAAATCAAGAAAAAGAAGTTATTGAGAGATGTCTCACATACACTCAACTTCTTGAATTATGGATCAGACCTAGAAAAAATCAATGAAATCTATTCATAGTTATTTTCTTTCAATAAAAGAACCGACAGTGACTACCTTCAACCGCAGAGAAGTGAAAGTTGTCCAATATTACTTCAACTATGAAAAGAGGAAAAAAAATTGATGGTCGTGTACAATGATACTTCAGAACGTTAAAATCGGAGTAATATACATTTCACGTTTGACATTGAGTAACCCTGGCGATGGTTTCAACGTCAAATAGTACATCCTTTCTTAATTCTAATCATAAATATTAGTATTTCAATAAGTCTTCATTATTTTTTCAATGATTTCAAGATGTATGTGGATTCAGTATTTAGTTTTAAAATCTGTAAGATGATAGTCCAATATAGAATCAATCGTTTTTAAAAGTTAGACATTTTTCATAATATAACTTTTTGTCACCAAAATTTCAACGATTAATTCTTAAATTGTTTTTCATTCAACTGTTGCAGCCTGATGAAAGCATAAAGAAATATGGATATGTGAATGCAATAAACCGAGTAAGTTTACACTTGGAAATTATTGAAAAGCTGTACGCCTTACGCTACCAGTCATATATTACGTCGTTATTATATGTCAGCGTTACTTTATATAGATATATATATATATATATATATATATATATATATATATATATATATATATATATATATATATATATATATATATATATATATATATAAATATATATATATATATATATATATAGATAGAATAAAGTATAAACTTTAAAATAAAAACACTTGGCTTATGTTTCACAATATAAAAAATATTTAGATACTGTATTTAGCAGTAACGAAAAGTCGACATGTTTCGAGTTATGAACTCATTATCAAGACTGACTACAGGAGAGTATTGCATCCTAATTTATAAAACAGACAAAAGCAAAGGTGATACCTGAAAATCAATTTGTTCGTTTACAAGGGGTAATTGACTATTATGGGCGGAACTTATTTCGAGAATTTCAAGGAGGTCAAGGCGTTTTCCTTTGTTATCTGAATGTAACAATTTGGTTTTATTGAAATCCAGGAAGTGATTGAATTCTATACAATGTTCAGAGAAGCCAGTGGTATTTTTGTTTTGTAAAATTGACTTTTTATGTTCTTCAACACGGATATTTATATTCCTTCCTGTCTGTCCAATATAGAAAGCAGGACATTCGTCTCAAAATATTTTGTAAATACCACTGTTTTCTCCGATGTTAGATTTTTCTTTATTATTGACCAAGAATGACTTCAAGTTTCTTTTATTTGTACAAATTGTTTAAACGTTATTTTTCGATAGTCTGTTACAAATTTTGCTACTCAAATTAGGCACATAATTTATTGGGAAGTATATTTGTTTTTCATTAATAGTTTGCGTGGGGTATACTGAATGCAACATATACTTTATTCGTTTTTTCCCAATGAGCTGGTCGATCAGACTTTCATTGTAACCGTTATTAATGGCTAATAATTTAATTGTATTAACTTCAGTTTGAAAATTTGTTTCCGATAATGGAATCGTGAACAACCTATGTATGAACGAATGAAAAGCACTGAGTTTTATTTTAATGTGTTGGTTACTGTTGCTGTGAATTAAAGTATCTGTGAAGGTTGGTTTTCTATAAATGTTGAAAGTAAGAGAATTCAAATTCCTAGCAATCTGAACGTCTAAGAAATTCAAGGTACCGTTTTCGTTTTCTACTTCTTTTGTAAATTGAATCGAGTTGTAGAAAGTATTTATATATTTAAGGAAATTATCTAACTGCCTATCTGTACCGGTCCAAATACAAAAAATATCATCTACATAACGCCTCCATAATGAAACGTTAGTAATTAAATTATTATCAGCATTGAAAATTTTTTCTTCTAAGTTATTCATGAAAATTTCACTCAACAAAGGCGATAACGGTGATCCCATGGGCAATCCGTCTTCTTGTTTGTATATTATATTATTAAATTTGAAATAACTCTGTTTCAAACTTAAGTTTAAGGCAGACATTGTTTCGTTGACTGCTTGAGTTGTTAAATTTAGGTTCATCTCTAGATATCGCTTAACAATATTTTTAACTTCTTGAGTTATATATATATATATATATATATATATATTATATATATATATATATATATATATATATATATTCTAATATATATATATATATATATATACATATATATATATATATATATATATAATATATATATATATATATATATATATATATATGATACATATATATATATATATATATATATATAATATATATATATATATATATAATAATATATATATATATATATATATATATATATATATATCTATACATATATATATATATATATATATATATATATACAGGGTGTTCGGCACATGAAGCACAAAAATTTTTTGGGGTATTGTTGCTGCCTTTCCTTTTTGGACCCTAGGTCCTAACACTCACGGTTAAGGAGATATGATTTTTTGATTTTTTTTTCTCAAATTACCCAAAATTCCGCTTTTAAACCTTTATACGTTTTTTATCAATACCTACTTGTAAAAGCCCAATTTTTCCAACTGAATATTCTGTAGTGTGTGCTTTTTCAAGTAGATAATAGTTTAGGTACCGTTGGTACCAAAGGCAAGAATTTTTATTCCACAAAATTAGTGCTTTTGTGAAAATCAACTTAAAAATTTAATGTTGAAAAAAGTAACAATAAATGAGAGCTTCACTCTCCTTTAAAAACTTCTTTACTTAATAAACTTTTCAACGGTATGCTACATATTGATAATAAAAACATTTCTGCCTCAAATTGCGGATATTACTTCAGAAAGACGGAAATCGTTCGTACTTAGTGAGGAAAATAATTTCATTTTTATGATCGTTTATTTGAGTTAAACTACCAACAATAATTTAATAGATAACTGTTCTCTAGTTATAAATTTTGTTCGAACTGTTCTCTCTTATTCCTAATGCACGTCTGGCACCTCTTTCTTACTTCAGCCGTTACGGTAGCTATTTATTTGTTGGAGCAGAAAATTTTCTCTTTTTTGTTGGATCAAAATGTGATTTTATGATCGTTCATTTGAACAGAAGTTACTACTAATAATAATTTAATACCTGTCTGCTCTCTTGGTATATCTTCTGTTCGAAAAAAAAATATTTCTGCTTAAAAAAATTTTTTTTCTAACAAAATGTGCAAATAACTTGAGTATTTTGTATGGAAGGAAGATGGTTTTCATGTAGTCAGGGGATATGACCAAATTAATTTGTTAAACAGGCTAAATCACTCAAAGTCAGCAGAAATTTGTTGTCTTTGAAATTTCTGTATAACCTCTTACATGATGGTTATATATACTATCTTCCTCTTCTCGCTTTTATAGCGTTGTCCCGACTACGCTCAAGATCTAATCAGTTCTTCTTCTTCTTGAGTTTCTCTCATACGAACACTCATTAGAAATATCTTCATGATTCAGGTGTCTGGTAGTAGCGATATTGACAATGATTCATTTTCTGCCCTAGTCGGGTTTTCCTCGAATCTTTCTGCTATCGCCGTCATTTTTACGTAGATATTTCTAATTTTCATATAAATATCTTACCCGGTACATATTAACATCTCCAGCGGTTCGTATCACACCAAATGAGCTGATTATTTTTTCCTGAGTTTGTTTTTGTTGCAGAACGAAAAAATCAAAATTTGCTTTCGTGATTTTCAAAATTTGCCAAACTCCACAGCTTCTGCAAATTTAGTTAGAGGGTTCAAACTTGGTAAGTAGAATGGGTTAATGTTAAGGAAGTGAGTTTGGGTAGTTTCAACCATTTTACTCAGTCGCGCTGTCTCGCGCGGGGACTATTTCGTTCAAATCGCATGCTGTCCTGCTTCGCTATCATACACATGAAATAATAAAGAAGTTTTTCATTTTTATTTTGATTTGCTATGGAAGCATTGTATTTTGTTCGCGATGCACTTCGCGAATTTTTTTTTCTCGAAAAATTTAATAATTTTTTTAATAAAAAAATGAGATGCATTACGCGTACAAAATACGACCTTAGTGATGGTGCTCTGCTGCTCACGTTTTTTCTTATTATTTATTTTGCCTCATAATCATAGTCAAAATTCTAATTATTTATAATGTGCAAAATATATTCTTCAATTATATTCTCACCTGTAGGAAAATAAAGCCAGTATATTAACATACTATTATATGTATTTCTCCATGTTTCATAAGTTTTTGATGAAGTGGAAATTGAGATTGTATTTAGAGAATTATTCAGAAACAAACCCACAGCTACTTATACCCAAATGTAGAATTAGGTTTTCTAAAATACCAATGTTTGTTAGGAATTAATCTTCCAAACGATACTGTATGGCCGTAGTATGTGAACTTTCTCAGTAATTAAATGACGAAGTTCTAGAACGACACACGCATTAAGCATATAACAATTTCCAACTGCTCATTTTGAAATTGCTTTCATTAGGGGTGAGTTAATTACCTATATTAGCAGAGTGAATTCAAATGAGGTTTCATCCCTTTCGAAAGTGCGTTCAATTTGCGCGATCCTGTTATATCTACCTGCCATAATTTAATTTAAGTCTGACTATTTTCAGAAATAAATATTCATTACATGGAAATTAAGGCGAGCAGTTTCGTGCGTTTTTTTTTCTTAAAATGGATTACTTATCCCAAGATCATTCGTTATATTTAGGTCAATTTATTCAAACAGCTATACGATTCTCATTTGGGGTTTTAGCCGTGGTGTTGGTTTTTTCAACGAATCGAAACTGCGCGCGACGAAGGCAGAATGAGGATTAATGAATTAATTTATACCATTTATGATATAATAACAACGGAAAGTTGTTTTAGTGAGTTTCATCTCCAAGTATGAGAATGAAAACAAAGTTCCTTATACCATCGGAGTATGAACACAGAAAGCCGCGAAATTGTGTTTTCTTACGCCTAATCTCCTCTAGGTAATCTTCTAGTTGAAATTAATATATTATAAGGAAAACTCGACTTGATTCCACTATTACTATACGAACTCGACATATGGATTCGGGATTATATCTCATTCTATAAATGTAACAATATGATTTAAAAATTATTATTGGCAAAAGGAAAATTACCTCTTCAACAAATATATTCATATACACACATATACAAATATATATATATATATATATATATATATATATATATATATATATATATATATATATATATATATATATATATATATATATATATATATATATATATATATATATATATATATATATAAAATGAAGTGAACTAGGACATTTATTTGAAACTAATCAAACAAACCTCCTAGCGGAGCTGGTTATACGAGTTCACGAAACATCGAAATGCCTCCATATACCTTAGGATGGTGTATGTTAGAAACATTAAGTTGTTTATCACAATCAATGGAAATGATAGACAGTCTGTTTCGCCCTTATTTGGGGCTCATCAGTATCATCTATCCATCGAAAGTGATAACCAACCAAATATTTCCAACGGCGTTATATTTTCCTTCCAGTGACTATATGGCATATAAATATGACACAGCGCCACCAGTCGGAAACAAATGAACCACATCCCACAGATAGAAGAAAACATTTCGGCAACGAGAACTCGTACGTCCTGACATCCGAAGGTGGTTACTATAATCGCTAAGCAAGAGTAAAGTTGATACATCCATTCGATGTAATTCAACAATCACACGCCGCAAGTATCAAGCACTCCAAATTTTATCCCTTTTACAGGTAGCAATTGAATAGAAAACAGAATTCTTCGTGTTAACGATACACGTTCGTGGCAATAAAATGAAGTGAACTAGGACATTTATTTGAAACTAATCAAACAAACCTCCTAGCGGAGCTGGTTATACGAGTTCACGAAACATCGAAATGCCTCCATATACCTTAGGATGGTGTATGTTAGAAACATTAAGTTGTTTATCACAATCAATGGAAATGATAGACAGTCTGTTTCGCTCTTATTTGGGGCTCATCAGTATCATCTATCCATCGAAAGTGATAACCAACCAAATATAACCAGCTCCGCTAGGAGGTTTGTTTGATTAGTTTCAAATAAATGTCCTAGTTCACTTCATTTTATTGCCACGAACGTGTATCGTTAACACGAAGAATTCTGTTTTCTATTCAATTGCTACCTGTAAAAGGGATAAAATTTGGAGCGCTTGTTACTTGCGGCGTGTGATTGTTGAATTACATCGAATGGATGTATCAACTTTACTCTTGCTTAGCGATTATAGTAACCACCTTCAGGTGTCAGGACGTACGAGTTCTCGTTGCCGAAATGTTTTCTTCTATCTGTGGGATGTGGTTCATTTGTTTCCGACTGATGGCGCTGTGTCATATTTATATGCCATATAGTCACTGGAAGGAAAATATAACGCCGTTGGAAATATTTGGTTGGTTATCACTTTCGATGGATAGATGATACTGATGAGCCCCAAATAAGGGCGAAACAGACTGTCTATCATTTCCATTGATTGTGATAAACAACTTAATGTTTCTAACACACACCATCCTAAGGTATATGGAGGCATTTCGATGTTTCGTGAACTCGTATAACCAGCTCCGCTAGGAGGTTTGTTTGATTAGTTTCAAATAAATGTCCTAGTTCACTTCATTTTATTGCCACGAACGTGTATCGTTAACACGAAGAATTCTGTTTTCTATATATATATATATATATATATATATATATATATATATATATATAAGTATATATATATATATATATAATTTATATATATATATATATATATATATATAATATATATATATATATATATATATATATATATATATATATATATATATATTATATATATATATATATATATATATATATATATATAGGTATATATATATATATATATATATATATATATATATATATATATATATATATATATATATATATAGGTATATATATATATATATATATATATATATATATATATATATATATATATATACAGTCAAACACGGATATAACGGACCTTCAAGGGGAACTAGAAAGTGTTCGCTATAAGCGAGTGGCCGTTTTAAATGAGGTGTGAATTTTATTTCAAAATAAACATAATCTTTTATTCTTAAAGCGTCTACTAAAACATTTTATTTATAAATAAACAAATAAAAACAAATTAAATTATTTATTAACTCATAGATATTTTATCTATGTGTGTGTACATACATATTATTACAAATTGTAAGTATGTCCTAATATCAACGTAAAAATATAAAACATACAAACTTATTATAAACTAAAAAAGCTAGAAAAAAATTTCAAGAACATCACTTAAGTAGTATGTGAAAAAAACAGTAATATTAGATTGTTTTTCACGTGATACTGAAATAGATTTCTGAATTTCAGTTTGAAGTAATCCTACTGCTTGAATACAACTTTTATCCATATTATTACAGCGGACAAAATTAGTCAAAATGTCGAGTGAGTTTAAAACATCCAAAGCTAAAGGTTCCGATGAAAACTCATTTTGAATTTCTTCTTACATTTGATCCAGAAACATGAGAAACAGGAATGTTTTGACTTATTTTTAAAGAAAGCCATTTCAGAAGAGACTGATCGACATCTATCTTAGACGATCCTCGTAGTTTTTTTAATGAAGGTGCGTGAATTTTATCATCTTTTTCTCTGTTGACCCAACTCGTTGAAACAATCGACTTTGACAATTTATATTACCCACAGATTGCAGCATTTGCTACCCCATTCTGTAGTTTATTGATTATTTCGATTTTTTGGCTTAAATTTATTGCTCTACTTACTAACACCAAATTTTGCTCCATCATCGTGAAGAATCAAAGCCCGGAAGGTATAGGTACCCTTACTCAATACTCAATGACTGTTTTAATCGTATAGTAATGTAGCGGTAGCTCGGACACTCGGACACGGACACAACGACTGAGCTTGAGGAAATATATTCGTTATAACCAGGAAGATTTATATGTAATACCATCATAGGGTTTTTGGCCGAGATTTTAAATTTGTTCCTTATAACCGAGCGTTCGTTATATGCCGTGTTCGTTAGAACAAGTTTACATATATACACATTAAATAATTAATTTTTTTCTTGTCTCTTCCCTTTATAAATTTTGAAAAAATTGAAAATTCAAAACACGGGCAACTATAATTCATGAAATTTTATTATCTGAGTGGAAAAAAAAAATTCGAATCAATTATCCAAAGTAATTGTCTGAAACTCCCAACTATGATGTTCAACAAAATAACAAAAACTCGAAGATATTAGAAAATTAGTCTGAATATATCAGTTGGCGATGCAAATGTGACGCCTATGGTTATAACTGGGAAATCATTTTACCATTAAAATACCTCGCTTCTGAAAACCTCATCAAAATCTCAAGTTTAATCCATCTAGATAAGCTGCAATTTGGAAAAACAATGTCACAGAGCCATCTTCTAAGAGCTATATCTCTCCTGGGGAAGGTTTGGGATTAATCGGCAGAAAATAATCTCAAGAACCTGCCGTATCATGTGTCGGTTCATTTCCTGGACATCTGAATATATATATATATATATATATATATATATATATATATATATATATATATATATATATATATATATATATATATACTATATATATATATTTATATATTTATATAAATATTTAAATATATAAATATATATATATATTTATATATAAATATTTTTTTATATTTTTAGATATATATATTGATATATATATATATATATATATATATATATATATATATATATACAGGGTGTTCTACAAGCTCTATGACAAACTTTGACAGAAGGTAGGTTGCTTGATTTTGAACATATTTTTTTTAATAAACATGTGTCCGATTCGTTTTTGTTTAGAAGTTACAAGCATTTAAACTTTATTAACAATTAATAATAAAAATTCAAATTAAATGATAATCACAAAACTAAAGACTATAAAAAATGTCCACCCTCAGCTTGAATGCAAGCCTCACATCGACGAACTGAAGATTCGGTCATTCGAAGAATGGGATTAGGATCATTTCTTATTTGGCTAGCTGCTTACTCATATACAAACACAATATCTGCATATTCCTCAGTGGAGAATAAATGCCTACGTTTTTGAACAAAACTAAATGCAAAAACAAACTAAAAGTTCCTAACTCAATCTGCCCGATGATGGTCTAGTGACCGAAATTGCAATCGCAGTGTTATATTTTTCAAAATATTTTGTGATAATAAACGTAGTAAATTCAAATTTAGTTTTGTTCATCATGTTAAATTATCACGTAGTAATGACGGATTCCTTCAACTGCCCACATTTTTTATTGAAGCAGGTGTGCATTGTTTAACATGCTTCCTGGTTGACTGAAAAAATTACGATTCTTCAAATGCTTGTAACTTCTAAACAAAAACGAATCGGACCCATGTTTATTAAAAAAAAATGTTTAAAATCAAGTGACCTACCATCTGTCAAAGTTTGTCATAGAGCTTGTAGAACACCCTGTATATATATATATATATATATATATATATATATATATATATATATATATATATATATATATATATATATATATATATATATATATAGATATAAAAAAATATAAAAATATATATATATATATATATATATATATATATATATATATATATATCTGGTAGAAATATAGGTAAAAGATTAGATAATCATCAGAAATCAAGAACATCGGGAATTTCTGATCATTGAACCAGGAATAAACATTCTATAAATTTTAATAACCCACAAATAATACATTTTGTGAATAAAATCAAATGGAGCACTGGAATCTCTCAGTATTCACCTATGACCAACAGTCAGATAGATTTTAGATCTTCTTCACATCAAAACGGCGGAGGCACGTGTTTCAATTCTTCCTCAGTTGGTTTTCTTACAACCATAATACAATAGTCGTAACAGTTAACACATCTTATTGTTGTTGAGAGTACTTACATCTGAGTATGAGTACAAGGATGTTAAAAATGTAAAAATTATTACTACTTCCACGTCAGTTTGTTTTGCTGATGTCACTTTGTGTATGTGATAGTAGTTATAATTTTTACATTTTTAACATCCTTGTACTCATCCTCATCAAATATGTAAGTACTCTCAATAACAATAAATTGTAACTGTTATTGCTATTGTTATATCGTTTTAGCATCCCCGAAGATGAAAATAATAAATCAAATTTCCAAAAGCTTGGATCAACTTTAAAGAGTTCTTCATTGTACTAGCTGCATTCACCAATATTTTGTTATTACTATTTATATATTTATATATATATATCTTTATTTATATATTTATATATTTACATATATATATATATATATATATATATATATATATATATATATATATATATATATTATATATATATATATATATATATATATATATATATAACTATTTATATATATTTATATATATATATATATATTACTGTTATATATTTATATTAATATATATATATATATATATATATATATCATATATATATATATATAA